>SJYQ01000988.1:423082-507216 GCA_006410935.1 Redunca redunca
CCAAGGCCACTCCAAGAGTGACTGGGGGGGTGGGATTCCCTGAGCTCAGGCACTCGGGGGGTCTGGACAGGCGCAGCCGGGCAGGCAGAAGCTGGGGAGACCTGCTCTGAGGCCTAACCAGGAAGTGGCCAGGGAGCCATGAGGCAGATGGACCAAGGGGACAGAGGACCGGAAGGCTGTCACCGACCCTGCCCAGGAGCTAAGTGACCTGTCTGAGCCTGTTTCCTCAGCTGTAAAATGGAGAATATCACCCCTCCCTCCTGGGGCTGCTGTGAGGATGGGATGGGCCATGGGGACAAAGCTTCTGCTGATGTTTCCAGGGCAGTTAAGACCCTGTGCACAGCCCTCCCCAGCTCCCCTACTTTCTGAAGCCTGATTTCCAGCTGTGCTGAGGGAAGCTCACCCTGACCCCATCCCCACCAGCAAGCTATGCGGCCCTGGATGAGCTGTGTCCCTCCTCTGAGCCACCAATCCTTGCCTGCAACACTGGATAACAGGGGAGGGTGTGCACTGCATGGGCTGGTGACCTGGCTGGCTCTCCCCCTGCTTCCAGAAGAAGGACATCCCTCGGTGCCCTTCACTTTGGAGGGGTTGAGGGCCCTCCTGAATTCCCTTATCTTGCAGGAGGGAGGGCCTTGCCCATGGGTGACCCTGAGCGCTTTGTGGCCTCTCTCCCTCTCTCTGCTCGAGTCCCTGCCCTCCGCCTGCTTCGTGACCACCAGGGCCTGGCACAAGCAAGCCGCCTCCCACCAGCCACATGAGCCGCCCCTCATGGGGCCCCTTCCCCGCCTGGCTGGGCACCTGTGGCCTTCCTGTCCTGCAGGGCCATGGCGAACACGGACCTCTCCTTCAAGCCCTCCAGAAACATGGCCACCAGCTCGGCAATGGCCACGCTGCTGGGGGACCGGAACTCATACTCCTCTTCATGCAGCGTGGACAGCATCAGCCTCTGCCCACCCCGGGCCTCCCTGAGGGGGAAAGGGGGTAATGTGACCAGAGGCCTGCCCCACCCTCGCCCTAGGTCCGTCCCTCAACAGCCTGATGGGTGACCTGCCCAAGCTACAGAGTCCAGAGTGCCAACCATCGCACCATGAAGCCCTCTTACAGATGAGGAAACTCCAGTGTGTCTGGAGCCATACAGAGCCTGGGGCTGAGCATGGATCTGCCCTAGCCCCGGACTCTGTGTGAGTGGGCAGATGAGCCAGAGCTTAAGGTCCTGTTCTATGGGCTTCAAAGGCAGTGGTGGTGCCAAGCCTGTCTGTCGAGTCAGCTCTGGGCAGGCAAGGCAGTGGCCAGCATGCAGGGCCACCACGGGGCCACTGCAAAGAAAGTTGGTGCTGAGATGGCGCACCAGCCTGGGTGAGTTTGGGTGAGCTACCCAGCTTCTGTGGCCTTCTCTGGTAGCTCAGCTGGTAAAGAATCCACCAGCAATGCAGGAGACCCTGGTTTGATTCCTGGGGTGGGAAGATCCCCTGGAGGAGAGCATAGCCACCCACTCTAGTATTCTTGCCTGGGAAATCCCATGGACACAGGAGCCTGGTGGGCTACAGTCTATGGGGTCGCAGAGTCTAACACGACTGAGCGACTAAGCACCTACCCTCTGCACGCCTCTGTTTATTCATCTGCAGAGTGTGGGGTGATAGGGAGACTTATTGGAATAGAAGAGAGCACCTAGCACAGTCCGCCTCAGTAAGTGGTGCCAGCATGTGCCCTGCACACACTGGGAATGACCATAATGGTCATGCCACATTAAGGTGTGTTTCAACCAAGGAGGGGCTCTGGCAGGGCACAGGCAGGCCTTCCAGAAGGGCGTGGAGGCCTTCTCAGTAGATGAGAGCTGGGGGCAGGGTGTCTGGGGCACGCCTGGCATGCAAGGTGGTCTTCACTCTGCACACACAGGCCTGTCCCTCACTCCCTCTCCCAGACTGCTGGCACCTCCACGTGAGCAGTACCCACTAGCGAGAAGAGAAGGAACCTATAAGTGAATGGATGCCCTGAAGGCTGCAACCTTATGTGCCTCTTTCCGGGGGAGCTGGGCTCTAAAGGAAGCTTGAGAGGGCAATCGGTGGTGTGAGGACACATTGCTGGCCCCAGGACAGTGGAGGGCGGGGCCCGAGCCCATGGCCATCATGCCACACGTAAGACACGGTGTGAGCCAGTCAGGCCCCCAGGAACAGTGTGCCCCACCCCTTTCCCAGTCTCTCCTGGAGCCCCAAGGACTGAGGTTGTGGGGAGAGGCAGGTTTGGGGCTTCCCTCGGAGCACCCACCTGTTGGTGATAAGACTCATGACCTCAAGGAAAGAAAGTTCTAGGAGCACCTTCTCCTTCTGGTCCAGGAAGTATAGCCCCTTCCAGTTAACAGCCAAGATCAGCTGAGTCTTGGGCAGTCGGGGGCCTGGCAGAAGGAGAGCGGGGTGTGAAGCTGGGGCTGGTCCAGGGTGGGGGCCCACTGGCACCCTCTTATACATCAGACACCATTACCTGAGAGTGTGGTGACTTGAAAGAGCCGGGAGAAGAGCAGCGGCCACTTCAGGCAGGCAGTGTCCACCACCTGCTCCTGCACGGTCAGTGGCCTGGCCCGCTTCTGGGTATAGGGTGCCTGCATGGAGGTTGCGATGATGAGTCACCTCCATCACTTATCCCCCAGCTAACTCCTCACCCGGTGCCCAGGGAACTCATTTGCTGGATCATTCTGTGAAGTTGCTGCCTAAAGCCAGGCCAGTGTCAGTGAGAGTCAGGTGAGGGACTCTGGTGGGCTGGGGAGGACCCATCACTGGTGGTTCTGATCCCCACTTTAGAATCAGAGCTCCTGAGGGCCGGAGGGCCAGGCTGCTGCTCGCTGCCTGAGCCTGGAAGACAATGAAGGGCACGTGCAGGTGTCTGTGGGCCCCCGTCTGCGGCCCCTGTCTGCAGGCTCAGACTGGCTCTCACCAACACCGGCCTCCTGTGGCTACATGTTGCTCTGTGCTCGAGGCCCGCATTGGTGTCTGTGTCTGTGTGTTGGTGGTGCTCCACTCTGCCTCTCTTCTACACATTTGGGAGGCGTCTCTCAGGGACCTACATCTCAATCCCCCTCCCCAGTCCTGTCTCACCTTCCTCCCTCCCTCACCCTTGGCTCTATCTGACCTTCACCCTTTCCTCTTCCCATCTTCACAGATCTGTAACATCCAACTGTAATATCGCCGGCTGTAACATCCAGTTGAGCTTTCCTGTTATGGTTTGTTGGATAAAATGTTGTTTCTCTTGTTCCTTCCTTAAAAGGTGGTTGGGTAACATTCATATACTGAATCAGGGGATGTAAACGGACACATCCTGAGATTTGGCACTTTGAAACACATATCAAGGATTTTAGAACATTCATGCATGCTCATTCACTTTAGTCATGTCTGACTCTTTGTGACCCTATGGACTGTAGCCTGCCAGGCTCCTCTGTCCATGGAATTCTCCAGGCAAGAATATTGGAGTGGGTTGCCATGCCCTTCTCCAGGGGATCTTCCCAACCCAGGGACTGAATCCATGTCTCTTATATCTCCTGCATTGGCAGGCGGGTTCTTTACCACTGGCACTACCTGGGAAACCCAACATTTGTACACTCTGAAATCCCTTTTCAAGAAATTGATCTTGATGAAATAACCATCAAGCATATAAAAGTTGTATCTACAAAGAGATTCACTTCATCGTTTTAACAATGAAAATGGGACATGACCTTGAAATTCACCAGTGAATGAATTGTAGCTCATGAATACGGTATTCTTCAGCCCTTAAAAACAGATTGGTATTTAGTGACACAGAAATAAGGGCCCAAACTACTATGCAAAGTGAAGAAGCAGGTTGAAAGCTGTGTAATGGTGATCCCATTTTTATTTTTTAGAAAGCTGTGTTTCCTAACAATGAGAAAACAGAAAGAGAAATTAAGGAAACAATTCCATTCACCATTGCAATGAAAATAATAAAATACTTAGGAATAAATTTACCTAAGAAACAAAAGACATATATATAGAAAACTATAAAACACTGATGAAAGAAATCAAAGAGGTCACAAATAGACGGAGAAATATACAATATTCATGGATTGGAAGAATCAATATAGTGAAAATGAGTATACTACCCAAAGCAATCTACAGATTCAATGCAATCCCTATCAAGCTACCAACAGTATTTTTCACAGAACTAGAACAAATAATTTCACAATTTGTATGGAAACACAAAAAACCTCAAATAGCCAAAGCAATCTTGAGAAAGAAGAATGGAACTGGAGGAATCAACCTGCCTGACTTCAGGCTCTACAACAAAGATACAGTCATCAAGACAGTATGGTACTGGCACAAAGACAGAAATATAGATCAGTAGAACAAAATACAAAGCCCAGAGATGAATCCACACACCTATGGACACCTTATCTTTGACAAAGGAGGCAAGAATAGACAATGGATTAAAGACAATCTCTTTAACAAGTGGTGCTGGGAAAATTGGTCAACAACTTGTAAAAGAATGAAACTAGATCACTTTCTAANCAATCTTGAGAAAGAAGAATGGAACTGGAGGAATCAACCTGCCTGACTTCAGGCTCTACAACAAAGATACAGTCATCAAGACAGTATGGTACTGGCACAAAGACAGAAATATAGATCAGTAGAACAAAATACAAAGCCCAGAGATGAATCCACACACCTATGGACACCGTATCTTTGACAAAGGAGGCAAGAATAGACAATGGATTAAAGACAATCTCTTTAACAAGTGGTGCTGGGAAAACTGGTCAACCACCTGTAAAAGAATGAAACTAGGACACTTTCTAACACCATACACAAAAATAAACTCAAAATGTAATTACACTTGGATTACTTGTAATTACACTTGAATGGATTAAAGATCTAAATTTAAGACCAGGAACTATAAAACTCCTAGAGAAAAACATAGGCAGAACACTCTCTGACATAAATCACAGCAAGATCCTCTATGATCCACCTCCCAGAGTAATGGAAATAAAAGCAAAAATAAACAAATGGGACCTAATTAAACTCAAAAGCTTTTGCACAATGAAAGAAACTGTAAGCAAGGTGAAAAGACAGGCTTCAGAATGGGAGAAAATAATAGCAAATGAAGCAACTGACCAAGAATTAATCTCAAAAATATACAAGCAGCTCATGAAGCTCAACATCAGAAAAATAAACGACCCAGTCAAAAAATGGGACAAAGAACTAAACAGACATTTCTCTAAAGAAGACATACAGATGGCTAAGAAACACATGAAAAGATGCTCAACATCACTCATTATCAGAGAAATGCAAATCAAAACCACAATGAGGTACCATCACACACCAATCATCACTGCTATCAAAAAGTCTATGAACAATAAATGCTGGAGAGGGTGCAGAGAAAAAGGAACCCTCTTACATTGTTGGTAGAAATGCAAACTAGTACAGCCATTATGGAGAACAGTGTGGAGATTCCTTTAAAAACTGGAAATAGAACTGCCTTATGACCCAGCAATCCCACAGGTGGGCATACACACCAAGTAAACCAGAATTGAAAGAGACACATGTACCCCAATGTTTATCACAGCACTGTTTATAATAGCCAGGACATGGAAGCAACCTAGATGTCCATCAGCAGACGAATGGATAAGAAAGCTGTGGTACATATACACAATGGAGTATTACTCAGCTATTAAAAAGAATGCACTTGAATCAGTTCTAATGAGGTGGATGAAACTGGAGCCTATCACACAAAGTGAAGTAAGTCAGAAAGAAAAACACCAATACAGTATTTTAATGCATATATATGGAATTTAGAAAGATGGTAATGATGACCCTATATGTGAGACAGCAAAAGTGACACAGACATAAAGAACAGACTTTTGGACTCTGTGGGAGAGGACGAGGGTGGGATGATTTGAGAGAATAGCACTGATTCATGTATATTATCATATGTGAAATAGATTGCCAGTCCAGGTTCAATGCATGAAACAGGGCACTCAAAGTCGGTGCACTGGGATGACCCAGAGGGAAGGGATGGGGAGGGAGGTGAGAGGTGGGGTTCAGGATAGGGAACACATGTACACCCATGGCTGATTCCTGTCAATGTATGGCAAAAAACACTACAATACTGTAAAGTAATTAGCCTCCAATTAAAATAAATTAATTTTTAAGGTGTGTTTCTTGCATCCCAATCATATGCATATGTCAGTTGTGTACATGTGAGTAAACTAGTCTAGTAGTCTAGACATGTTAATCTAGTAGTCTAACACTTAACTGCAGTGTTAAGAGGGATGAGCTCTTCGATGTGATACTATTGGTGATTTCCTTTTTCTTTGTGTTTGTCTTGTTTTCTGGTTTATTTGGTAATGTCCACATTTTAGTGTTTACTGGAAAAACATCAGTGAAACTTATGTTCCCTTTGGAAAAAACAGTGGTGTAAACTTCCTAATTCTTTACTCTCACCCTATCTCCCCTTCCCCAAAATGATGCCACTTCTTACTCTTGTTCATTCGGGTTCATGTGCATCTCTTGTCTCCTCTGCCTTGTACTAGCCCTAAAAAGGCCATGGCCTCTCCCCTGTAAACACATCCACTTGGGCTGGGAAACAACAAAAATAATCCACAAGGTCTGCTTCCCCAAATTCCTGTTCAAGGATTGTCCCCAAGAAATGATAGCGACTGCCTTGGGGAACAAAGCTTCTGTGGCCAAGCTTGTGTGAGGAATATTAGGCAAAACAACTGGGCTTCTCTCTTGCAGGACTCCTTGGAGTCTTTCCTTGGGGCTGTGCACTGTGATTCCTGAAGAGCAGGACAAAGCAAGCTGCATTCCCCCACTGTAGACGCACACAGGACCCTTGTCTGCAAACCCACTCTGAGCACCTCCTTTCCTGTGGCTGGAATGCAGACTGCATTGGTCACCCTCCCTGCCCTGCTCTGAACTCGGGCAACCTCTGCTATCTGAGCCATGCACCTGGGACTCATCTCCTGCAGCTAGGCTGTCAACCCCTGACAAACCAGCACTGCACTGACTTTGAACTGCCCACTGCCTGTCCTGCTGTTTCTTGGTTCCCGGTGTCACAGGGTAATTGAAGCCAGGGAAGGCTTCTCTGGTGGCTCAGATGGTAGAGAATCTGCCTGCAAAGCGGGAGATCCGGCTTTGATCCCTGAGTCGGGAAGATCCCTTGGAGAAGAAAATGGCTACCCACTTCAGTATTATTGCCTGGAGAATTCCAAGGACAGAGGAGTCTGGAGGGCTACAGTCCATAGGGTGTTAAAGAGTCAGACAAAACTGCGTGACTAACACACACACAAGCATTAACCAAAGGGTTTTATCTTCCCCCTTCTACCCCCCTCACCCCATGCACAGCTCTTCCACAGCAGCAGCTGCAGCACGGAGCCCACCAGCCCTCAGAGATGCCTTTGCACCCTCAGGGCACACTACAGAGCAAAGCACCCTATGAGGAAGGCAGCTCTGACAGAGGGCCGGTTTGGGACAATCCTGCGGGGAGGGGAAGAGAAGCAGGGGGACAAGTCAGATGGCTGTCTTCTTGGGGATGAGGCCGTGAGCCTCCAGGAACCACCTTCACTTGCTGCTGGCTGACCAAGCAAGGGTAGAGGAGGGGCAGCCCTCCCTGCCATCCAGGCCAGCACTGGGCATTCAGGGCCCAGCAAGGGGACACAAATAAGGCCCAGGGTGGAACTGGGGCCAGGGTGAGAGTGTGCTCATGGTCAGCGGCTGGGGATGCCTTCTTGTACCCAAAAGCCAGGGCCCAGATTGACCCTGTAGTAGAGACCAGTGGAAGACTGAGCTGCCCAGACCAGCCAAGATGCCATCTTGTGAGGGGGGTGAACCTGAATGAGATTGTTTAAACCTGGAGACATAGGGCTATGGTGACCGAGAGGTTAGTCTCCATCCCCTCATTGAGTAGGGACTCATAATAGGATCTCCAGCCCCTCTAAATACCAAGGGGCCCACCACCTCCAAAAAGAGCTGCATAGCCGGAGTACACAGGCTCTGGGGAGGCTGACCTTGGCATAGGCGGTGGTGACCAGGCTGGCCCACTTCTCTGGGGTCTTGGTCCTGTACAGCTTGGAAGGGACACAGCTGGGCAGTAGCTCCCGGATGGCCTGGCTCCCGGCCGAGGCACCCAGCTGCACGTAGCAGTGCTGGGCCAGCAGCTCCACCAGCTCTTCCTCCTGCACAGCCCAGGGACACACACAGGAGCCGGGGTGGGGTGTGCATGTGAGAGCCCACTCTCCCCTAGGAAGCCTTGCCCCTGCTGAGCTCTAACCCCCCACAGCAGAGGTGAGCAGCCACCTCTGCTAGGCAGGACCTGCCCCTCTCCCAACACGGCAGAGCCCCTGTGTGCCCTGACTGGCCCCAACACGGGCTGCGCTCCTGTCGGCAGGCTGGAGTCTCCCAGCAGCCCAGCCTGAAGACACAGCGGGTGTCCTGCATGCTCCTTGTTCAGCCCGCATGAGCCAGTGAGTGTGCGGGACTGAGCTCTGGGGCCTGGGTGGAGCCCAGCACTGCTGAGTGAGGTGAGTGCTGTTGCTCAGTCACTGAGTCGTGTCTGACTCTTTGTGACCCCAAGGACTGCAGGACACCAGGTTTCTCTGTCCTTCACTTGTGGACAAGGCCTGTACCCTGTCTCCCCCAGTCCTCACTGGGCAAAGGTGACCTCCCTGGCCGTTCCTGCAGAGCCTCTGCTAGGATTCATGTGGGCGGGAGCCTGGGTAAGTCACTAGCACACCCGGCACACAGAAGGTTCCCTGCTCCATGCGCCCCACAGGGACAAGCTGCCCTATTCTTTCCAAGGAGACAAACCTTGCCCAGCCATCTATTTTCCTGCCCTGTGACCCCACGCTCCCTTTGCCCCCACCTCTCTCTGCCCACTGCCCTGCTCCAGGCAGGCCTCCAGGACTGCCACAGTTGCCTCTAGTCCCCAGCTCATCCTCTGGATTCAGGCCCGGGGAGGTCTGCACCCGCTGAACAGGCACAGCATTGCCCAAGGAGGTCAGGTGCGTGAAATCCCCTACCCTGAGTCTCACAACCACACAGAAAGCTCTGGTTGACTGCACCTTCCAGGAGAGAGCCAGAGGCTCAGAGAGGTGGCCACACGTTTCAAGGCCACACCTCCAGGAAGAGGCACAGGTGGGACCTGAATTCAAGTGCTGGCACTCCAAGGTCATGTTCCTGACCCCAAGGCCCTGCTGCCCCATGAGCAGCTGCTGTGGTGAGGCTAGGTGGGCCTGGGGCTGATGGGGGCTAGGGTGGGCTTTGCTGCTGGCGGCAGGTGCCTTAAACTGCAGAAGCTTGAGTGAACCTGTGGCTACAGGAGGAGATGGAGCCTACTGAGCAGGGACAGCTGCTCCCAGAGCAGGGCCGCAGGGACCTGTACTCGCACATGCATCCTGGGCCCCCTCCTCTCCCTCAGCCTCCTGCCCTCCATGACCCACCCAGCCTCCCCAGGGATATGTCTGGTGCCCAGCCCAGCTGCCCTTGCTCTGTCCAAAAGTCCCTGCCCTGGAACAGGGCCCTTCCCCAGGCTGTCTGAGAGGTGGGTCTTTGGGGCCCTGAGCATTGTGGTCCCCTCACCTTCTCGAAAGGGTACTCGCCAAGCCAGACTCCATGGAGGATTTGGCGGTAAATGAGATGGGTGCTGACTGGGTCCTCCTGGGAGTCGTGCCACGGGGTGAAGAACTCCTTCCTGAAGTAGACTCGCCAGGGCGCCTGGCGCTCACTCTCGCCCCTCTCCCGGGCCAGTTGCTCACACTGGGCCAAGGCATCCATCACGTGGTCACGCCCGCTGCCCAGGGACCAGAACTGAGACCAGAATCAGGGTGGCAAGGGTGAGCGACCACTGTGTGTCAGCCCCCCAGGGACACCTGCCTTTGCCATACCCATGTGGAGGTGTGGACATCAAGAGGACAGGAACCCTTCAGACTCTTCCCCACTGGACGTGGCCTGTCATTCACCCCTAAACACCCCTAGACTCTCCCCCTGCCAGCCTCTCTCACAGGAGGCTCATGCCCATGTGACTGGGTTAGAATACCTTGATTCATTGGCATGTGTATACCTGGTTCTGAGAGTGGGAATCAGGGCATCTGGGTGGGGCGATGATGTGGGGTTCAGGATGGGGCAGTGCTGGTGTGACCTCCACATGGATGCATGGGATTCTGAGCTCCCCAGGGTGGGGGGCTTGGCGCAGAATGTAGGCACAGCAGGGGACCTTCCAGGTGTGTGTGTGAGATACTAGGCTGAGTGTGTGAGTGTTGGGCCAGGGGGCAGGCTGCCTGGTTAGGGGGCACGTCTGTGAGCGGGAGTTTGTATTTGCATCTGTGTTTGGCAGCTGGGAAGGTGAGTGGTGCCTAGGCTGGCATGATACAAGGGCTGGTGCTGCCCTGCGTGTGTGAAGGAGGCGGGCGGTGGATGGGACCCCTGGCCAGTACCTTGTCGTACACGGCGACCTGCAGAGAAAAGCCCAGGTGGTCACTGAGGCCCTGCTTGCGGGCGATGTGCAGGCAGACTTCCCGAGACGTTGAGGCCGAGTCCACCATGACCGTCAGGCTCTCTCCAGTCGCCAAGCTGATATGGATTGGGACGTGCTTCTTGGACTTGACAGCCTGGGGACAGACGAAGACTCAGGTCCTCTGCCCAGGAGGCCCCTCGGCTCAGCTGCCTGCGCTGGAGCTCCTGGAACTCTGTGATGGGAGGCAGGCCCCCCAGGCCCTCTTCCCATCCCACTGCCCCTGAGGGCGAATTCCCACGGGTTCTGGGGCAGGGCCTTCTGAAGCCCCGCCCAGCTCGCAAGTCGTTTACAAAGTCCCGGCCAGCAGACATGGCTGCTGAACTGAGGGACCCGCCAAGGCAAGAGCTGTTTCAGCACCGTGCCTGTGGGGTGCAGGCTGTACTGGAAGGCCCCATTTTAACATGAGTTCCCTGAGCTTTGGCGAGATTGGGTGTTTCAGGATCACAGAAAATCAAAAGGCTCTAGGAGATTGTCTGAGTCTTGGACTCTGGAATGCTTTGGGTCAGAGGAAGCCACTGTCTATGTACAGCAGGGCTTGAGCACAGGCCACATAGCTGCAGCAAGTTCACTTTCAACTCCAGGGCTCTGGGCAGAGCAGATAGATGAGGTGGAGGAGGGAAGTCCTGTGCATGTTGGTGCGAGAGCGAGAACAGGATAGGGTGTGGTGGGAGGTGTTCTCTGTGTCCTGGTATAGGGCACCACAGGGCATAATAGAGCATGAGTACCTTCCAGGAGCCACGGGTATAGTGGGGGCCAGACCCTACCTGCGTCTGAAGTACCGTTCCTGAGGATCCTGCAAGAACTCATAGGTAACACAAACAAGAATGCCACCTAGATGGACAACCTTGGATAACCATATAAAATGCAAGTGTCTTTGGGAGGGGTAAGCTTTAGACAGTTAGCAGCCACTCACACACACCATGCAGCTAAGGAACTAAGACTGATTTTCCCCTTCAGCTAGAAGGGCCCTAAGTGAAAGAGAAAGTGTTAGTTACTCAGTCATGTCTGACTTTTTGCAACCCCATGGACTGTAGCCCACCAGGCTCCTCTGTCCATAAAATTCTCCAGGCAAGTATACTGGAGTGGATAGCCATTCCCTTCTCCAGGGGATCTTCCCGACCCAGGGGTTGAACCCCGGTCTCCTGCACTGCAGCAGATTTTTTATCATTTGAGCCACCAAGGAATATCAATTTAGATGTGGGGGAGGTGGCACTTTTGAAGCCTGGACTGGGCCTGGGGAGGCTGAGCCCCAGCTGGGGTTCCCAGGGACCACTGGCCCAGAAGAGCAGGGAGGGGCCCAGAGCATATACTTCCTGTTGGCAGCCCCATGAGCTGTGCTGGAGGAGTCACAGGGGCTGCCACCACCCCACACTGGCTGCCTCCCATCCCCTCGAGCCCCTACCTGCAGCTCCAGCCAGGAGGGGGGCTCTGTGCGCACCCCATTGGCACAGGTGCGTCTCAGGCGCTCAGCACAGAAGGGCCCATAGCCGACTGGTCCTTGACCAATGAAGTTCAGCAGATACTGGTGGATGAGGAAGGGAAAGGCATATGATACTAATTGTAATTATGGATGATGGATGTATTACTTGGCAATCATTTTACAATATACACCTATATAAAATCACAACACTGTATACCCTATATTTGAACAATGTTATATGTCAATAATATCTCAATAAAACTGGAAAAAAGCTAAAATGATAATAGTGGTGGCAAAGGTGCATTAACATGGGGCTGTCACACTATGAGGAGTATCATTGCACAACATTTCTGAGGAGCCATTTGTCAATTTGTTTTAAATAGTACATAATTTTAAAATGTGTTCACTCTTTGACCTAATTTGGTAAAGGTAAAAATAATTTGGTAAAGGTAGATATATAGTTTTTAATCTTAGTGGTGTTTATGGTGATGGGCGATTGAAAGATAGATCCTAAATGTCCATCAAAAAATGAAATATGTATTAGGAACACTAACAAATGGCGTTAGTGCTGCCATTTGGGGACAGTTTATGACATGAGAAGATGCTTATAAGTGAAAGCTGTAGGAGAGCTGATGTTCAAAATATGTTTGATGAGATGTTGCAACAAGGTGTTGAAAAGCTTTTTGTCTCTCAGAGAGATTCTTTGAGAAGATGCAGCCTGGAAGGATTTACTGATGTCAAGGCTGCCCCAGGGCAGATGGCCAGGGTAATCAGACTTCCTGCTGTCCCTGGAGGCATGAGAGATAGTGAGATTGTTTTCTGTGTGATCACAAGTATGACTCTCTCACACCACAAAAGGTCAGAGAGTGTAATGCAAGTTGCCTCTGGGTGTGAGGATGACTTTGATCTTCTATTTAGACTTTTCACATTTCCTACACGTTACTTTTTTCTCCCTCTTGGCTGCAGGGCATGTGGGATCTCAGTTCCCCAACCAGAGACTGAACCTGTGCTCCCTGCAGTGCAAGTGCAGACTCCTAACTACTGGATCACCAGGGAAGTGCCCCCTACACATTACTTTTATATTCAGAACCAAAAGGTGTATTAGAGTAGCAAAGCCTGGGGCTTCCAACTCTTGGAAACACCTCTCCTGTTAGTTCTGAGGCCTAGAGGGAGATGCTGCATCCAGCCTCAAACACTTTTGTCTTTTCAACGCCCATTTCATCCACCACCTGACTGTCTTTTGGTGATGGAGCCCAGGTGAGATGGCCCTGCAGATCCTGATTAGGGGCCGGAGGAGCATCCTCTCTTATAGACGTGAAACTGAGGCCCAAAGAAGGCCAGGCACTGCTGCCCATCCCGGCCTGCAGGAGCAGGAGAACCAGGCCATGGGCTGGGGTTTCTCCATCTGCTGCAGGGCCCGGGGCCCACCCATGCTGCCCCCGGCCTCAGCTCCTGCCCCTGCCCCTCCCCACCTTCAGGAACCTCTCGGAAGGCGGGAAGCAGCCCAGGCACAGGCCAAGCAGGATCCAGCCGCGGGCCAGGCTGCTTGTTTTGTAGTTCTCTGAGAGCTGCTTGCAGATCTGGCAGTAAATTTCGTCCCTGAAAGACACAGAGCGCTGGGAGGCCAGGCTGGGGGCTGGCTCTGGGGGACGGGAGGAGCCCTATATTTTGTATATAAAATCTTCCTAAATCTCTGGCTCACACCTGATTTACACATGTCTGAGGCAGACTCCAGGCAGTGTAGCAAAGGCTAAAATAACTGCACAGGGATTCCAGCTGCTGCTTATCACAGGGAGACAGAGTTTGAAGCCAACCAAACTAATTGCCTCTCAAAATGAAAAGTCTCTGAAGGAATGTAACGGATTCCAGAGTCTTCAAACATATCATCCCCAAGTACTAGGCTACTGAGAAAATAATAGTCAAGTATCAGACATCTGAGGAGACAGGAAAACATGACTATTCTCAAGAGAAAAGGCAGTGGACTAGTGGAAACTGACCCCAGGATGGACCAAATATTGATTTATCAGGAAAGGTTTTAAAATTACCATGACTATGATCAAAGACATAAAGGACATTATGCTCATAGTGAATGAACAAACAAGAAATCTTGGCAAAACAGAAACTATTTTTTTAAAAAAAGAGTCAAGTGCAAACTCCAGAATTGAAAAATATAATATTTGAAATTTTAAAAAAATATTGGATGGGTATAACAGCAGACTGGGGAAGACAAAAGAAAAATCAGTTAATATGAAGACAGATTAATAGAAAATATCTAACCTAAAGAACAGAAGGGGGAAAAAAAAGCACAGATGAACAGACCCTTAGGGATGTGACAGACAATATAAAAGTCTTCCACAGATTTAATTAGAGTTCAAAGGAAAAGAGAGAGAGAGTGAAGTAGAAAAAAAATTTGGAAAAATAATTTGAATTTGGTTAAAAATATTAATAATAACTTAAAATATGTGGACCCCTGAAATACAGTAGTCTGTCCTTGTAAGCAGTATACATAGTTCTTAAATTTTGTATAAAAACACAATTTCTGTAAAGCAAATTGTACGTAAAGCAAAACATATAGGACAAATGAGGAACTTGCCCATTTACAGGGTCTTGCAGTAAAGCTGGTTATAAGATGAATCAACAACCCATGATGAGTTTGTCTTCCTAAAACTGGGTTTTACCCAGGGGTTTTAATGCAGAGCATTAGAGAACCCCTGGTGGTTGTACCATCTGCTGTCCTGAGAGCCAGCCTGCAGGCTCCAGGGTGGGGAGCAGGTGAGGGATGGGGCCCAGGGCTGAGAGCTAGTGAGGGGCTGTGTCCTCAGGGGGCGTGATGGGGGTGGGAACTGACCTGAGGCCGGGACGCAAGATGGCGTAGCCCACAACAAACTGCACCTTCTCCAGGTTGGACATGGGTCGGTCTGAGATGGGGCTGTCGTCTTCAAATGCCTCTTCTCCAATGTTCAGCTGGCTGGCCACCTTGAAACCCAAAGGTAGCAGTCAGGACAACTGAGATCGCTTCCATTTGCAAAAAAGGAAACTGGGTGAAAGCCTGGAACACTGCGGCCGGCCGGCCAACGGGCAGCAGAGCTGGGAGCAAGCCTGGGTCCCCTGGCTCTGGGCTTACCTGGCCTGTAAGCCAGGAGGACCGCTTCAGCTTCATGGAGGAGATGTCCTTGGTCCCTCTGTCCCTGCGGCTGAGCCTCTGTGGAGGGAGATGGCTCCTGAGGGAAGGTGAAGCCTGGACAGCACCTCCAAATCTAACCCAAGACCCGCCTGGGTGGGGCTCATCTCTAGCTCCCGAGCCTTTTCCCAGCCTGACTCATAAAGCAGTGTGCACTCCCTCATCTCCACCAAGCCGTGCAACACTGACAGGTGTGCACCGCCATCCTCACTGCTGGGCGAAGAAACAGGCGAGAGAATGCGAGAAACTGGACAAAAGTCGCTCGGCCAGACATCGATCCTCCGGGAGGGCTCAGGACTGCTCCGATTCCAAAGTCTAGACCTCTCACCAGCCGAGTGGGCTGGGCCTGAACCCAGGCACCCAGGACAGCCACAGGCTATAGTCATTCTCTGTGACAATGTGGTGGATGAACCGGAATACACTTTGCCCACTGCAAGGTCAGAGTTTTGCTAGAGATTCAGAAGACTAGACTTTGGGGCCCGGCCCACTCCCAGCCATCAGGATCCGATGGTCTCCATAGGCAGGGGTCACAGCCTGTCCTGATGGTGTCATGAGAAGTTGCTGCCAAATCAGAGCTCAGTGTGGGACTGGGCTTGGGCTGAGCCAGGTCTGGGGCTGGGCACGGGCCTCTGTGTGTGTGTGCTGTGTGCTCAGTTGCTCAGCTGGGTCCAGCTCTTTGCCGTCCCATGGACTATACAGCTTTCCAAGCCTGGATGTTCATGGAATTTTCCAGGCAAGAATACTGGAGGGGGTGTCATTTCCTCTCTAGGGGATCTTCTCGACCCAGGGGTCGAATCCATGCCTCTTGCATCTCCTGCACTGGCAGGCAGATTCTTTGCCACTAGTGCCACCTGGGAAGTGGGCAGTGGCTTCTGGCTGGGCTAAAACTGGTTTGCCACACAGGGAAGAGAAGAAGAAGAGAAGTCGCTCAATCGTGTCCGACTCTTTGCGACCCCATGGACTGTAGCCTACCAGGCTCCTCCCTCCATGGGATTCTCCAGGCAAGAGTACTGGAGGGGGTTGCCATTTCCTTCTCCAGGGTGCCACACAGGGACCAAATTGAAAATACATTAGCTGGTGAGTGAGGGTGGGCAGGGCTCACTAAACCCCCTGCCCCTCCTTGAGGGCACACACACTTAAGTGTGCGCAAGAAGGAGCACTGAAGATCTGTCTCTGTGCTCACCTTCCAGAGGTGCCGGTGGCTCAACCACCTCTCGATGTCCCCTCCCTGAGTGATGGCCAGCCTCTAAGGTGACCCTCAGGGACCCTTGCTTCCTGACATTCTCACCCACGATGGCACGCAGGCAATGAAGCCTCCTTCCTGCTTTCTCTCTTAAGTCACTCATCATGGAGGAAGCAAATTGTGAGAACACTCAGGCAGCCCGGTGGAGAGGCCAGGGTGGCCAGAGCAGAGGTCTCCCACCAGCAGCTGTTTGAGGGAGCCATTTGGACGCAGATCTTGTGGCCCCGGTTAAGCTTTAAATGACAGTTTGGCTGCAACTTCATTAGAGACCTGGAGCCGGAACTAATGAACTAAGCCACTCCTGACCCTCAAAAACTGTCTGAGATGATGAACGTGGGCTGTCTCATGCCATCACATTTAGGGGTTCATTTGCTGCACAGCAACGGATGACATCACACTAGGCAGAGTCCACATCTCTAGAGGCCAGGGAGTCAGGGCTTGAGCTTGGGCAATTTCCATGCAACCTCTGGACCAGATTTGACCATGTGACCCCAGGCTGCAGACCCACTTAGATGTCTGTGCAGTTGCTTGGCTATCTGAGCACCTGATGTTTGGGGGCCTGTGATATTTCCGTTTATAATAAGAAATAGATACTTGGTCTTTGTCCCCATTGCTGGCACAGAACTCCTAAAACCCTTAGAATCGCCTATGATAAAGATGTCTTTTTATGTTAATGAGGTGACTTTTAGAAAGCACCTAAGGATGAGGGCAAAGCTTTGGTTTTTCCTGTGGTCATGTATGGATGTGAGAGTTGGATGGTGAAGAAAGCTGAGCTCCATAGAATTGATGCTTTTGAACTGTGGTGTTGGAGAAGACTCTTGAGAGTCCCTTGGACTGCAAGGAGATCCAACCAGTTCAACCCAAAGGAGATCAGTCCTGGGTGTTCATTGGAAGGACTGATGCTGAAGCTGAAACTCCAATACTTTGGCCATCTGATGCAAAGAACTGACTCATTTGAAAAGACCCTGATGCTGGGAAAGATTGAGGGCAGGAGGAGAAGCGGATGACAGAGGATGAGATGGTTGGATGGCATCACCGACTCGATGGACATGAGTTTGAGTAAGCTCCAGGAGTTGGTGCTGGGCAGGGAGGCCTGGCGTGCTGCGATTCATGGGGTCGCAAAGAATCAGATATGACTGAGATACTGAACTGACCAAACTGAAGGATGGGGGCTGGTGGCTAGTGGTCAAGGGCAGGGGGAAGGGCGTGAAACTGAGCTCAGCTGGCTCAATGGCCAGTGATTTATTTGATCATATCAATGAAGTGAGGCCTCTGTAAAGACCCAAAAGAACAAGGGTCAGAGAGTTTCCAGGCTGGTGAACATGTGGAGATTTGGGGAGAGTGGTACCTGGAGAGGGCATGCAAGTCTCTTAGTCTTTTTCATATTTTGCCCTGTGCATTTCATACCTTGCCTCTTTCATCTGGCTGTAGTTACTTATATCCTTTATAATAAACCAGTAGGCTAGTGAGTAAAATGTTACTCTGAATTCTCTGAGCTGCTCTTGCAAATTAATCAAACCCAAGGAGGAGGTGTGAGAATGTCTGATTCAAGCCAGGTAGTCAGCAAATAAAGACCAATTTGGACTTGCATTAAAGTGGGGGTAATCTGGAAGGACCAGGCCCTTCATCTGTGGTATTGGACACTATCTCCAGGCAGATAGTATCCAAACCGAGTTGAATTTTAGGACACCCAGCTGGTGCTGAGACGTTTCGGTGGAAAAAGCCATATGCATTGGAACTGGTGTCAGAATTACAGGCTGCTGTGGGGCTCCTGTCGCTGGTGGCCCAAGTGCTGTCACTGCTGGGTCATTCCTTTGAACTATTCTTGGTTAATTCCACTGAGATGACATCATGAAACTGAGGCCCTAGGAAGGGCTTCTGACCAAAAATGGATGTAACAGCCTTTCATCAGAGGGCAGGGTAGAAAACGGGTAAAGAACTAGGTCTTTGAATTCAGGGGAGTGGATTCAAAGCCCAGCTGTGTAACATGTATTCACTGTGATCTGGGGGCAAGCCACTTAACTTCTCAGTTTCTTTAGCTACAATAAATTTAATAATCCTACTTTGTAGGGATGGCTCCTCTGGAAATTAACTGAAGAGAAGCAGCTGGCATATAGCATGTTGACAGTCGGTAGCAACATTTGTTATTATTATTACTGCTCTATGCATTTGAATCCTGAAGGGCTTCCCTGGTGGCTCAGACAGTAAAGAATCTGCCTGCAATGCAGGAGACCTGCGTTCGATCCCTGAGTTGGGAAGATCCCCTGGGGAAGGGAATGATTATCCACTCCAGTATTCTTACCTGGAGAATCCCATGGACAGAGGAACCTGACAGGCTACAGTCCATGGTGTCTCAAGGGGTCAGACACAGCTGAATGACTAAGTACCAAGTTTGNCACCCCCACTCCCTACTGCCTCCTGCTTGCCTCCCTTAGGTGCCCTTCCAGGGAAGGTGTGCCCAGCTGCCGCCACAGCACAGACGGTTTCTGGGTGGGTGGAACTCGGGGAAGCGGGCATGAGCTCCTGGAGGGATGCAGTCAGAGTCAACAGGACAGCCCCGGAGCTGTCCTCTCTGCCCAGTCCTCCTGCTCCGCTCCCCACCCCGTCCTGCAGGTCCCATTCTGCAGAGCTGTCCTCGCTGCCCAGTCCTCCTGCTCTGCTCCCCACCCCGGCCCACAGGTCCCATTCTGCAGAGCTGTCCTCGCTGCCCAGTCCTCCTGCTCTGCTCCCCACCCTGTCCTGCAGGTCCCATTCTGCAGAGCTGTCCTCGCTGCCCAGTCCTCCTGCTCTGCTCCCCACCCCAGCCCGCAGGTCCCATTCTGCAGAGCAGCAGCCAATGAGATGCTCTGTGACGGTGACCAAATACAGGTGGGAAACATCGCCCAGTTGAAAGCCCAAGAACATTTGCACAGTAAAGGCTCTAGGAGGACTTGTAGCTAAGACACCTCCTTAACTTAAAAGGGGCTGACCACAGAGACCTTCGCTCCTCTTTTCCCTGCATCTTCACCCACGACCACAGAACTCACTCCCTGAGCCAGGTCGTGGCTTTTCAGTAAAGCCTAGAGGTTGGCTGAAGGCTGGGACTGGGCAGGCACCCCACAAGATCCCACGCTGGGCTGGCAGGGCCCATCTTACCTCAATGTGTGGTGTGGCCGGGCCATCCTGCCCACCAGTCAGGGAAGGGAGGAAGCCAAACACCTGCTCCACCATCTCCGTGTCGGTGATGGTGTCATAGATGGACTTACGCTTCCTTTTGGGGACAGCGCTTGGGCTCGTCTGCTCTTCAGCTGGGATGACCAGAGGCACCTGCACAGACACCCCGTGGGACCACAGCTGCCACCAGCCCAGCTGCGGCAAGCCCCTCACGAAGCTGAAAAAACCTTCTGCTGCCATATTTGTCAAAATCAATATCCCTTTAAAACCCTAGGTTTCAATCCACCAGCCTGGGCTTCCTGTTTCGGAGAAGATGTAAAGAAGGGAGATGCTTGCTTGTCCCCACATGGGACCACACCAAACCCCACAGATTTCTAGAACATAGCTGCAAAACCCACTCAGGCCCACATGGTCCCTTCATGAAAAGCAAAGAGGCTCTCCTGGGAGAGGGCCGTGGCCCGCCCGATCTGTTGCTCATCCGGGGCCATGTAGGGGTAGGAGCATCGGCTGATGTATCTGAGGCTCTGCACTCTTTCTTGCTCTGGCCACTGCACCGGTCCTGTGCTCAGGGGACCCGTATTATCTATGGAGCAGGAGAGAATTTCACCCTAGCCCCGTTCTTTATCACCACTGCCAATGAGTGAGTTCTGAGGAGTGAGATTGAGTCTTGGGTCCTCTCTGGATGGAAGGAATGGGACCACCCAGGGGTGAAATTTCACAATGCAGGGATACACATCTCAGTGACATTTATTTGCCCCCTGCCCTCCCGTCTCTCTGCCCAGACTCTCTTGAAGGCTACTCTTGGTATTTCTCTGCCCTAAGCTATCAGACCTGCCCAGGAACCAGGCACCTCCACCCTCCTCCATGGAACTGTGGCCTCCCATAGCTCAGCTGACCCTGTTTCCTGAGCCTTCCTGGGGACTGATCAGTGCTGCTGAGAAATCATCCCCAAAGCTAAAGGAAGGGGACCAAAGAACTTGAGTTCCAGATTCCAGGTATAAGACGGAGATAATCCATCTCCCATGCTGCATCCTCAGCACCCAGGGTATGAGCTGGGTGTGCCTACTACAGTAGTAACTTTGGACCCAGAGGGGGTCAGGAGTGTCTGATGATGGTCTTATCTTGCTGCCCATTCCTTCTGCCTGCCCTCCCTCATCTGGGCCCAGTCATCCCCACCTGCCCGAGAGGGCAGTGACCACCTACATTGGCTTTCTGCTGCTGGAAGTTCCGTCGAGCAACCATGCCCCTGGCATACGCCTGGATGACCACCACAGCCCTCCTCTTGGCCTGGACTTGCTGGCGCACCAGGTAGCCCCTGCAGAGGGCCTGCAGCTTGACCATCCTCTGCCGCAGGGCCTGGTACTGCTTTGCCAGCAGACGGCTCCGGGCAATGGCCTGCAGACGCTCAAAACCCAGGAGGATCTGTGGAGGCAAGAAGGGTGTACACCCTCAGAGGAACCTAGGACTGGCAGGGCACAGAGCAGAGAAAGGCTTCCCGAGGGGACAGAGAGCGAGAGGCAAGGTGTTCTCACAAAGTGGCTTTACAGTTACATGCTTTTTGGCAAAGTGCTGGTGCTAAAGTTTTGCACACCTGTGAGCACAAGCAGATTAAGTGACTTATACTTGTAAAGCAGTTAGAGCCTGGCATGAAACTGGTGCTAAAGAAGTACTTTCACATGGCATAAATGATAGAATGGTCTTCTGATGGCTGCTGCCGATGCTAAGTCACTTCAGTCGTGTCCAACTCTGTGTGATCCCATAGATGGCAGCCCACCAGATTCCCCCATCCCTGGGATTCTCCAGGCAAGAACACTGGCATGGGTTGCCATTTCCTTCTCCAAGGCATGAAAGTGAAAAGTGAAAGTGAAGTCATTCAGTCGTGTCCGACTCTTAGTGACCCTATGGACTGCAGCCCACCAGGCTCCCCCGTCCCTGGGATTCTCCAGGCAAGGGTACTGGAGTGGGTTGCCATTGCCTTCTCCCTTCTGATGGCTAGTGACAGAGAACTGGGCTGGAAGTCACGTGGGTGGCAGGAATGCAGAGGTCCTGCTTTTCACACCTGCAGCCAAGTAGAGTCAGCTCGTGTGGGGCTGTGACCTGGCAGAGGCCTTCGGCCTGCTCCATCAAGCAACTCCCTCACAAGGAGCTTGAAAATAAAGAGGAAATAATAAACTATGAGTACCCACTTCTATGCTGCAAACACTCTCTGGGCCACAGCGGTCTCTGAGCCTCTGGGCCAACTTCTGTTGGCTTTTCAAAGACCAACCTGGTGCGTGCTGTCTGTGTGGGGTCGTGCTTCATTTTACAACCATCAAGTCACACAGACCTGCATCTCAGCTCCAGCTCCGCTGCTTACTCACTGCGTGCTCTCAAGAGAATGACTTAATTTCTTTATGTCTCAGATCCATGACATACAGTGTCGGGTTAATAAATGAAATGATGCACGTAGACCAACAGGCCCCATGTAGCCTTTCCGTCTGCATGTTCCAGCCACAGTCATGGTCATGACCAAGGCAAGCAGTCAAGGAGGCCCAGCAGGCGTGTTAAAGGTGCCTCTGGTTTGTTTGCTTAGCAGACACTCATTAGCAGTGCCTGCGGTCAAGGAAAAAATTTGGAAGAAGTTTGAAACAGAGAATAATCAATCTGTTAACTTCTATTGCTGCCTGCAAGTTGCGGGGGAAAAAACCAGCCACCATCTCATTTCAGAGCAGGACATCTCATTCTAGCTCTGGAGATGCCTCAGATCCTGCAGGAGAACACTTGAAGCCCGCAAACATGTGGCCTGACACTGCTAAGAATAGTGTGGGGTGCTGAGGTGTGTGACTGGCAGTGCTCCTTGCCCCAGCGCGCACAGTCATAAACAAATGTCTCACACTCACAAACAAATGTCGATGTTGGTTTCTAACCAGACAGGTGTCCCCTGCCCCTGCAGGTTCCACCTCCCACATGAGTTCTCTTACCAGCTTGAAGTTCCGCTGGCTGCAGTGGCCTCTCCACCAGGCCTGGAGGGTCACAGCTGCCTGCCTCTGCCTTAGGAACTCCTTCCTAGAAGGGGAAATGCAAGTCAGTGGTAACAACCACAGGCATTTTAAATGCCTCGGGTGCAGGGGATGGGGAGGGGACTGATTTTGAAGGGAAGAGAGAAAACAAAATTTGGGTAAAAATGAATACACATGGTATTTCTTTTCCAGAAGACTTTATAGGCTGAAAGACAGGTTAGGAACAAAAAATCTACTGCCAACAAATAAATCTGTGAGTGAGGACAGTCTCATTTCTGTTATTTATTTATTAAATTTATCTCATATCTTTATTTATTTTTGCCATGCTAAGCAACACGTGGGATCTTAGTTCCCTGACTAGGGATCAAACCTGTGCCCCCTGCAGAGGCAGTATGGCGCTCTAACTCCTGGACTGCCAGGGAATTCCCGAGGACAGTCCAGTTTTTAGAATGAGGAGGAATAATTTCCTCATTAACCCCAAAGGTCTATGAAGGTATAAAACTGGTTTCCAACTTTTTATTCCTTGCCCCCTCCTCTGGCCACTAGCCCAGGAGTCTACTGAAATCAGGTCAGAAATCTTAGTACCCGAGCTCCTCTCTGGGGACAGGTCAAACCAGAGGGCAGCACCCAGGTGCTGGCAGCCTGGCAAGTGCCATCTAACTGCTCCCTCCACAGGGAGGAAGTGCAAGTGATAAGTCACTTCAGTCGTGTCTGACTCTGTGCCACCCTATGGACTGGAGCCTGCCAGGCTCCTCTGTCCATGGTTTCCTCCAGGCAAGAATACTGGAGTGGGTTGCCATGCCTTCCTCCAACAGAGAGGGAAGTGGGCTGAAAATGCAGGGATGATCTGAAACTGGCTTCTGGAGAGTCAGAGGTGCATGTGGTTGTATCTTTCTTCCCACACTGAACTGACTTTTCTTATCACTTCTAATCATTTTTCAGGGTATTTTCTTAGCTTTAGAACAGTAGATTGCGATCATATTAAAAATCACCCTCGGGGAGTAGGGGCAGGGGGATTTAGATGAATGTGATCGAAATGTGCAAACTTCCAGCTATAACTAAGCGCTAGGGATGAAATGCACACGGCAACCAGCGTGAACACTGCTCTAAGGAACACATGAGGGTTCTTAGAGCAAATCCAAGAAGGGTTCTCATCAAAAGGAAAAAAAAGTTCTTTTCTTTTTGTATCTATATGAGAAGGTGGATATAATAACAACTCTGGTGGCCCAGGGGTAAAGAATCTGCCTGTCAGTGCAGGAGATGTGGATTCAGTCTCTGGGTTGGAAAGATCCCCTGGAGAAGAAAACAGCAACCCACTCCAGGATTCTTGCCTGGGAAATCCCATAGACAGAGGAACCTGGCAGTCCATGGGGTTGTAAAAGAGCTGTACGTGGCTTATTGACTAAACAACAACAATCTTACTGTGGTAACCGTTTCATGATATAAGTCAAATCATTATGTTGTTCACTTGCTCAGTCATGTCTGACTCTTTGCAACCCCATGGACTGCAGCACTCCAGGCCTCCCAATATGTTATGTGGTATACCTTAAACTTATATGGTATTGTATGTTAATTATACCTTAATAAAACTGGGAGACAAAAACAAACAAACAAACAAAAAAGAAAATCTTCTGGAGAACTTCAGTATTTATTGATGTCTGGGGTGCCGCCCAGTCCAATTAAGTCAGAATCTTTGTTGATGGGCAAAGAATATATGTCTGCACATATAATATTTTTAATGCATGGACACACACACTTACATGATGATTCTAACATAAGGCCAAAGTAAACAACTGAATAGTCTAAAGAAAATTTTGTCTCTTTTCTAATGTACCAGTGGTCCTCAGCTGGGGGTGATTCTGCTCCCCAGGCACATCTGGCAATGTCTAGACACATTGTTGGTTGCCATGACTGGAGCGTTGTGGAGGAGGATGCTACTAGCATCTTAGTAAGTAGAGTTTAGATGCTGCTAAACATCCCACAATGCCCAGGATAGCCCTCTATAAAGAAAAGTTATCCAAGCAAAATGTCAATAGTGGGACTTCCCTGGGGTTCCAGTGGTTAAGAATCCACCTTGCAATGCAGGGGACATCAATCCAATCCCTGGTCTGGGAAGATTCCGCATGCTGAGGGGCAACTATACCCACACGCCACAAGTACTGAGGCTGTGTTCTGGAGCTGGCAAACCACAGCTGCTGAAGCTCACGCACCCTAGAGCCCGTGTCCCACAAGAGAAGCCAGTGCGATGAGAAGCCCGTACGCTGCAACCAGAGAGCAGCCCCTCCTCACCACAACTAAAGCAAGTGTGTGTGTAGCAGTGAAGACCCAGCACGGCCGAACACAAGTAGATAAATAAAACAAATGTCAATAGTAGTGAAGCTGAAAACCCTGATTCCCATTTCTATCTTTTAAAAAAAGTTCTTGTCTAATTGCATTGGCCAGAACAGCAATAACACTGCAATTATCAATAGTGATCACTTCTGGGTAGATGGAGTAAATATACTTTTCCTTACCTCTCCTGCTAACTATGACTAAAAACCCTTAGACATTATACATAAAACAAATATGAAGAGGACCCTGAAAGATGGAGGATGAGAAGGAAGACAAGCTAAGGATCTCAGACAGTGGTAACTTCTCTGAGCTTCTTTTTGTCTCCTGAACCCCAGACTAGGAGCTAAAGAAGTAGAAAATCCAGAAATGACAATGGGAACAGACCAAAAAACCCCAAGAAAAGCCTTCTCTCTCCAGTTAAAAGACCAGAAAAGGGACAGTTTAGCAAGACACAAAACTTTTAGATGATAACCAGTCTACTGCAGTGAAACACCATTTAAACAACTGTGGTTCTCACCCCCAGTTACACCAGAAAATGCCCAATGGAAAGCCTAGAATCCCACCCTCACCTGTATTGTGTCAGAAAAGGCTGAGCAGGAAGTCATCCTTGATGGGCAGTAATGGGTCTATCCCCCACAATGTCACTGGAGACCACTGGGGACTCCTGCACCTGTATGGCCTTTCAAGCCACACTGCCCTGCCTCATGACCCTTCTTACAGGTGCCCACAGCCTCTATTCCTGTGACTCAGCCACTTTCTCCTATTTTGTCCTGTCTGGGTTTCCAGGCCTTCCTGTGGTTGGTAACAGGCCGGTGGGACAGCAGGGAATACCATCATGGTATCTGCAGAGTCCTCTGAACATGGTGAGGGTCCCCTGGAGAGGGGATAGGCTACCCACTCCAGTATTCTTGGGCTTCCCTCATGGCTCAGCTGGTAAAGAATCCGCCTGCAACGTGGGAGACCTGGGTTTGATCCCTGGGTTGGGAAGGTCCCTCGGAGAACGGAACAGCTACCCAGTCCAGTATTCTGGCCTGGAGAACTGCATGGGCTCTATAGTCCGTGGGGTCACAAAGAGTGGGACACGACTGAGCAACTTTCACTTTCACTGGACATAGTGAGGGTAAGGGAGGCAGAAATAAGGCTGATTTGCTGAACCTGGGCTGAAATTCACGTGTTACCTGTTTACTGACCAGGAGACTGAGTCAAAGATGGTTCTTTTCTTCCCTCCAAAACCCACCACCTCATAAACCCAAATCCATATGTTTTCTAAGATAATTGAAGGAGAATCAAAACACAGTCGGGACCACACTGGTGGATTCTGCCTTCACCCCTAACATTCAAATCGTGTGTTAGAGATTCTCTGCCAACACACAGACGGCAGTGTCCCTGGTCAGCAGGTTGCAAAAGCTTTTCTGCCTCAGTCACCCCGGATAGAGACCAGAGGGAACACGTGACCCTGGTTTAAGGGGTACAGGCCTGCCCAGGGGACAGGGCGTGTGGATCTGTGGGTGGGGAGGGGCTTGGGGCAGGGCCTGCACCTGTGTTTGTAGCCCCGCAGGACTCTCTGGATTCTGATGGCAGCCTCGTCCAGGGCCTGGCTCCTCTGTACCTCCAACAGGGTGTCCTGGTTTTCCTGGAACAGAAGAGTTCTCATCGCATAACTGCCCTGCCTCACCTCCAAGTCCCTACCTGCAGCCAGGGCTCTGTCTCCAGAAGTCAGGAACTCTCAGACTCTTCCCGGTAGAAGTGGGCAGGGGTTGAAAGACCTGCTCTTCAGTTGCCACATGTGGCTCTGAGCCCAGAGCCGCAGCCCAGCCCCTCAAGCCAAGAACTTCCCATTTTAGCTCTTTCTTCTTGTTAATTCAATCTGGAAATTTTCATTTCAGCTCTGGAGAACCCAAGAGGGGGGCAAAAACTGTCCCCGAAGCTGTATTTTCTTTCCTAAAAATCATGTGAAACACGCATTCAGCTGTAATACAGAAGCATGCTTGTTTCAATATTAACATGTTTCCCCAGCCTTTGCAGAGAATTCACAGTGTGAGGTGATGGACTGTATTCATCCCTGAGTGGTGACATTCCCAGGCCCCCTTGATGCTCCCCCTGGATCCCATGTCCAGAAGGAAGGGACTGTCTTTGCAGAGCAGCATGGGCCTTTGGCAAGTGACGAGCAGAAGCCACAGGCTTGGTGGCTCTTCCTGCCTTCATCAATCTCACAGCAAGTAAGTACTGGGACCCTTCGTATGTGTGTGTGTGGGTACTGGGGACACAGAGATGGACTAGACTCCTGGCTGTGGCCTCATGGAGCTGCCAGGGAGAAGGAGGAACGGAGGGGCGGGCAGTCTCCTCACCTCCTACCATGAACCCACGCTGACCCTACCCTCCAAACCAGGGGTTCCCAACCTTTTTGGGACCAGGGACTGGTTTCATGGAAAAGACAATTTTTTCATGGACTGGGTTTTTCATGGGCTGAGGGGTGAGGGGTGGTTTGGGGATGATTCAAGTGCATTACATTTATTGTGCACTTTATTTCTATTATTATTATTGTTATTATTACATCACCTCCACCTCAGATCATCAAGCATTAGATTCCAGAGGTTGGGGACCCCTGCTCTAAACCACACCCTACCGGGTAGCACCCTGGGATTCCCCAGACCTCTTCCCTCTGTGGAGTCAGCTGCCCCAGTGGAGTCTGAAGCCCCTCTGCTTCTTTCCTTTTTAAGCCCCACAGTCCCAGCTCTAGCCTAACTAATGATGGATGACAATAGGCCCACTGGAGAGCTGGGGCTGGGAGGACAGACAAGGATTGGTGGGCAGGCTCCATGGGGTAAGAGGAGAGAGTGGAAACCTCAGCAAGGGGCAGTGGGGACGGCGGCGTGTGGTGCCAGGTGGGCTGGTAGAGCCCTGACTCTGGCCCTGATCTCTTGTTCCTCCTCCGCACCCTGCTGACCTTCCCAAGGTGTGTGGGGCTAGGAAACACTGACACTCTCTCCCTTAGACCCAACTCAGAATCCTGCAGGGCCCAAAGGCCAGCCTCAGGGGCTGGAGGCTGCCTCAGCTGTGACCTTGGGCCTCCCTGTAAGTTGATGGAGAGGGAGCTGGGAGGTAGGAGGTGGGAAGTGGTGCTGCTTGCCCGACCCTGACAAGGATGAGCTGTCAAAGGGCAGGGTCCACACTGCCGCCTTCCCTGAAGCTCCGCCTCCCCAGGGAGGCAAGGGCGGGGCTTCCCAGGACTGACTGCAGACTTCGCTTGGCTCTGGCTGCCGCAGCAAAGACTGCTGGCAGGCAGGGGCGGGAGGGGGTTGGGGGGTGGGATACAGTGGAAGACATCCCTCAGGTCCTTTTTGCTCTTGCTCGGTAGCTTGGAGGCAGTCCCTCTGTCTCCTTAGGTCTTGTCCTACACGTCCTCTCCTAAGAAGCCGCCCGGGCTTTCGCAGGCTGGGCTGGGCCCTTTCGGTGACTCCCTGCCTCCCTTTCCCCTAGCATGGCTTTCTACGACCAGGGCTCCTTGAGGGCAGGGGCTAGGCATGGAGCAGGCACCCACGAGCACCAGACCAGCCACACAGGCTTCAGGCTCTCACCTTCAGGAAGATCTTGGTCTTTCCCATCTTCCATTGTTTATCTGTCCCCAGCCACCTTTCAGCGATGCACAAGGTCATTTGACGAAACTTGTTCCGGAGCTGCCAGGAGGAAACAGGAGTGGCTCGGTGGAGTCAAGCAGGAGGCTGAGGTCCCTCCTCAGTGGCTTCTTAGGGATCGGGGTCTTTCTGCTCCCACAGGGGTCACCGTCAGGGGCTGCTGGGCCAGGGCACAAGCACCCGGCACCCTGGATCAAGGATAGGGTCCAGAGGATTACGAGACCACAATGCTTCCAAGGGCGTGGGGTCTCAGTGTGGCCCTTGGACACAGGCAGTCCAAACTTTAGGATGGCTGAGTGTTTGGGGGAAGGATAGCACGGGCTTCCTGCTCCCTGGCCACACATCACCTCTGTGACATTCTGCCGTAAAAGGGGGTATTTGCTTTAAACTTTGGTTGCTCCTGCTGCTGCTGCTGCTGCTAAGTCGCTTCAGTCATGTCCAACTCTATGCGACCCCATAGACAGCAGCCCACCAGGCTTCGCCGTCCCTGGGATTCTCCAGGCAAGAACACTGGAGTGGGTTGCCATTTCCTTCTCCAATGCAGGAAAGTGAAAAGTGAAAGGGAAGTCGCTCAGTCGTGTCCGACTCAGCAACCCCATGGACTGCAGCCTACCAGGCTCCTCTGTCCATGGGATTTTCCAGGCAAGAGTACTGGAGTGGGGTGCCACTGCCTTCTCCCTAGAAGCAACATATTCAGCCGCTAACCTCCTCCAGAGAAGGGAAGCAGGAACAGGGCTCATTTCAAAGCTTCGGCCCCTGGGCATCAAGAAGGGGCCCTGAGCCCCCTTGGAACTGGGAGGTTAGGGGCGCCCAGAGGCGCCCGGGTTTTCAGGATGCGCACGCCGCGTCTTGGGGCCTGCGGCCAGGCTGCAGGGACACAAACCTCGGTGCGCACGGCACTGGGCAGCAGGACGCGGAACCTCTGTGAGAACTCCTCGAACGAGTAGCGGATGGGGAAGCCGGATTTGCGGATGTGCACGGTCTCCATCATTCCCGAGTAGCGTAGCTGCTGGATGCACAGCTCCCGGTCGAAGAGCTGCGGGTGCAGAGGCGAGGGCCTGATAGCACGGGCCGCCCCCTTCCCAACCACCCGCCACCACCTCTGCCGCTGTCCCCAAATGCAGGAGAACGAAACAAACACTTGGTTTCACGAAAATTCTATTCTGAAGAGAGATATTTGGTTGAAGTCGCTGAAAGTCCTGGAAGTGTTTCCAAGGAGATAAAAGTCCATCACATACAAACTGGGACATCCATAAGAAGAGCAAATATTTCCCTCATTTTCAGGATATGCAGAGTATGAGAATAGATTGTATGTTGCATATGCCACATTTAAAATATTGTTAAATGCCCCCAAATAGTGATCCCAAAGAACACGGTTTCCTCCTGACCTTGCCAGTGTTGGGGTGACCACAGCCCCTGGGGTCCTTCTGGCAGGGGCACCATTATGCCTCCCACTCTAGTGGAAGGAAGAAGTACATTCCCTACTTAGACTCAGAAAATATTGTAATCAATTTAGTCTCTGCATCCTCCAGAGATAGCTATTTGGAGAGGAGTTTGGTTACAGTGCTTTGCACAAGGGTATGGGGGCTCAGCCATGGCTGGCACCCTAGAGGGGCCCCCTCCACCTGGAACCAAGAGTGTCTGGGACTAGGTGCATGCCCTCCAATCTGGCAAGCCTACCAGCAGGCAGTCACCCACTTGGAAACATGGAGGGCCACCAAGGCAACTGCTAATGGGGCCAAGGACCACCCAGCAGTTTTGGGCAACTACATTCCTTCCATTTGTCCAGTATTTCTGGTGGACCTGCTGCTTCTCCTTTAATCTTTACAACAGCTCTACTTGGATGGGGTACTTAGCTCCAATTTAAAGATGAGGTGCCTGAGCCTCAGAGACATATTCTTAAGTGGCAGAGCCAGAGATCCAACCTTGAGCCTGCCTGGCCCCTCAGCCTGGGTTCCCCTATACCTGCACAGGAGCTGCCATCTCCCAGGGGTGTTTCAGCCAGGGGCACCCACAAGACCTGAGCATGACCCTCAGGCCCTCACCTGTGGCAGAGGGCCTTTGGGAGCACAGTTACTATCTAACATCTGAGCACTGTGATTTAAGGAAGATGCATTCTGGATTTCCTGGGCCAGCCTGAAATTCATATAATTTTATACTTTCAAAAAAGGAACTTTATTTAATTAAATTTTTTTTTCTTTTATAAGACTTTTAAAAAAAGTCTTTTTATCTCCTTTCAGGTGGCATCTTCCCATGTCTGGAAGCCTTTAAATTTGCAGTCTCTGGGTGGGATTCCCAAGCTGGAATCCCAGGGACTGGATAGGCAGCAGTCTCCCACCCAGCACCTAAGTAGATAAAGCCACTTTCCAAGGGTTTAATGGCCTCAGGTCTCGGTGACCAGTAGTTGGTGTCAGCTTCTAAAGTTACAGTACTGGTTGCTGCCTTATGGAATGTGGCTTAATTATGCAGATATGGCGCGTGCACACACACACACAAAATCATGGGCAACACTTGCTGCTCTCCGGAGGCTGGCAGATCCAGAATTTATGGAAGAGAAAACTGCGGCTCAGAGAAGCAACACACTTTGGCCAATGGCAAGCAAATGGCAGTGTGGAGACAGCTGAGGTGTGGGGGATCCAAAGCCTTGAAGGTCAGCGACCTTCAAATGGTCTAGACTGGCCACCTTGCCTCAGTGTCCCCATCTGTAAAATGGGGGCAAATAGCTTCAAAGCTGCCCAGGCACTGTTGGAGGGAGTGACATGACTCCAGATGCCATCGGACTCATTCCCTTAGATACCTCCCCTCGTCCTGTGCAGGTCCCCAGACTCCCCTCATTACCAGTGGCTTCTTGTAGTCATTAGGTTTGATGCAACGGATGAAGTAGGGCTGGCAATTGGTCAGGATTTTCATCAGCTGGTCCAGAGACTGCTTGAACTGGCCAGCCAAGGTGGAGGGCCGCTTGCCGGAGTCTGCAGACTGTAGACAGATGCACAGGGCACAAGTGGAGCTCGGTCCAGGGCACAGCTGGCCCATGGCACAGCGAGTGCTTCTGCTGAGGTCCCACAGGTGGGCAGGGCTACATTCATCATTCATCCAGTCCCTCATCCATTCATCTAGCATAGGTTCCCCAAGTGCCTACTGTGTGCAGGCACCCAGTAGACACTGGGAACCCAGAGGCAAGTAGATCTAGGCAAGCCTCCTGTCTAAGAGTGGGGACCCCAAAGTGAGATGCACCAGGGTGAAGAGACAATGTCAATTTTTACCTTGCCATTCTACATTTTCCAGTTTTTGTATAGATTTTGTATGTTCATTTTGAATGTTATGTATTGTACATTGTAAGCATTACTGTAAATGTATACAGTTCTTAAAAATATATTAAAATGATGGATGCAAGAGAAAACAAAAAACCCAAGCCCCAGGCCAAGGGTGTGTGTGTGCTCAGTCACTTCAGTCGTGTCCGACTCTGTGGACCCATGGACTGTGGCCCACCAGGCTCCTCTGTCCATGGGATTTCCCAGGCAAAAGTACTGGAGTGGGTGGCCATGCCCTCCTCCAGGGAGTCTTCCCAACCCAGGGATCGAACTTGGGTCTCCTGCATCTCCTGCATTGCAGGTGGGTTCTTTATCGCTAAGCCACTGGGAGAGCTTTGGGCCAAGAGTAGTGTGTGTTTTTGTGCCATACTGATCTTGGGCGATGCTCCTTGATCAAACTTTTTCCAAGGTCAAATGTGCTTGGCAAACATATGTACTGCCAAATTGCATCAGTCTGGAAACTCGAATTCATGCTTTAACGCCTCTGAGAATAGGAGGCAATCCCTGGCAGGTATAGTAACAATGGGCAGCATTCTCCTGGTTTTAAAATAATGTATTTTCCTCCTGTTCCTGCTCCCTGAAACATGTGGACATGCCTTGGAGGCCCTACAGGGCCAGGACCAGGCTGTGCTCCGGCCTCAGCTGTGGAGTCCAGCCTGGCTCTATGAGGGCAGAGGGTCTGGCTCAGCTCCACCTGGTTCCAGACCTGGGTAGTTCCTGCAAGCCTCATCACTCCTTGGTGCCTCTCTGGGCTGGCTCTGCATGTGGCCATGATGTGGGCCCTGGGCACTAAAGTGTTAGGAGCTCCTGTGGAGGTGGGGGTGGGGCCCCTCAGTGTGGACCACTGCATGGAGTAGGGCTGGGGGCTCCTATGCCTGCACCCACAGTTCCTATGCCAGTGTGCCGACCTCGTCTCCTGGCCCAGGGTGGGGGAGCTCCTCATCAGATGACCCACAGGGCTTTTTTGGAACAGTCACTGTCAAGGGGTGAAGGGAGACTCCCACCCTGCCAGGATGCCCTAGGCTGCTCTGAGGAGCACCAGGGGCTCTCTGTTCCCTCCTCCCTGGTCAGCAGGCCAGAGCTGTTGCCACCACACCACACACACACCCACAAAACACACAAGTACCCCACATACCACACACAGACCACACCACACACACACACACACAAAATACACACACACCCACAAAACACACACGCACCCCACATACCACACACACACACACACAAAACACACATGCACCCCACCTACCACACACACACACCCCACCTACCACACACACACCCACAAAACACACAAGTACCCCACATACCACACACACACCACACCACACACACACACACATGCCACCTACTACACACACATACCCACAAAACACACATGTACCCCACCTACCACACACACACACCCACAAAACACACATGTACCCCACATACCACAAACACACACACATACCATCTACCACACACACACCCCACAANCACAAACACATACACACACCACCTACCACATACACACCCCACAAAACACACACGTACCCCACATACCACACACACACACACACCCCACCTACCATACACACACACACACACACACACACACACAGAACACACAAGTACCCCACATACCACACACACACACACCCCACCTACCAGACACACATACCCACAAAACACACATGTACCCCACATACCGCACACAGACATACACTCTACATACCACACACAAAAAACACACACATACTAGACACCACACAAAGCACACATATACCACATACACCACACCCCGCCATAAAACATACACAGAGACCAGTATAGAAAGAAATAACATAAACAAACTCAGTGAGCCCTACAGAGGCCACTGCTCACTGGGTGGCAGGCAGTCCCGGCTCCCGCCCCTGGCCGCCGCCCCCACAGTACCTCAGCCCCTTTTCAGTCGCCTTTGCACCCCAGTTGAGTACCTCCGACCGCAGACTCCAGGCAGCGGGGCCTCTCCATGCCTACCTGCCCCCCAGGAGAGCAGGGCCACCAGAGCCCACCTTGAATTGCTGGCTGCCCGCCTTCACCCGGACGATGGTCCCAGGGCCCCGCCTGCTTTCCTCAGACTCCAGCCCGAATATCTCCCGCAGGAACTTGTTTTGGGAGGAGTGGACCAGGGCGAGGATGTCCCTGTTCAGCACATCCCGATTCTTCTCCAGGAAGCCTGTGGGGAAGCAGAGCCCCCATCCCCCGCCAGCTCAGACCGAGGAGGGGAGGGTGAGGCGCAGGCAGGAGGCCACCATGCCCGCCTCCACCTCCCCACGTCTTGGCATCAGGTGCCTCCGCTCAGCACCAAGTCATGTCACATCCACACCCTGCAGCCCCCACAACCCACCATCCCCACCCCAAACTCCCTCATCCAAGCTTGCACCCCACCCCAGGGGGTCTCCTCTCTCCCCTAATACCTGTGCCCCACCCCAGGGGTCTCCCCTCTCCTGATGGCCTATGGCCCCCAAGAGATCTCTGGGGCGTTCTTCCCTTCTAAGCCCTCCAGGATAATGCTGGCTTGTGCTTCAAGGACAGCTCAAGCGTCATCTGTTCCAGGAGGCCCTACTGACCCACACGTGGCTCCCATCTGCCCTGTGTGGCCCTTCACCTGGGCCCTGTCACTCAGCTCAGGGAAGCTGGGGGCCTTCCCATCTGTTCCATCAGCCGCAGCTCCCCGGTGGACCACGGGGGGAGCGAGTCCCTTCCCCTCAACGTCCTGGCCCTCCCAGCCCCTGCTGTCACTGCCATATCCACCCACTGGCAGCACAGCGGACGGAGTGTGCACCCATTGTGCAGTTCAGACCTCCCGAGGGTGGTGCCTGTGGATTCTGTCAGGGCTCTGAATTTCTGGGGAACCCTGGGCAAGTCTGATTGAGCCGACCACTTGTCTACATAAGGGAGCCAAAACAGAAGAGAAAGAAAAGGAGAAAGTGAAGAAGCCTGCCCAGCCCCATAACTTCTGAAAATCTGGCAACCTGGCTGCATCCAGGGAGCTTGCAATCTGGACAGGAAGGCCTGGCCACTCCTGCTGGGAGGCCCACCCTTCCCCAGCAGCCTGTCTGTACAGGAGCAGCTGCTTCACATGTCCCCGTGGAACCAGCAAGGGGGCTTGGGAATTGCTGTTTTGCTCTTTAACGGGGAAAGGAAAGAAATTAAACACCACTTGGCTTCCTGGCTTCGAGGATAGGGGGCAGTGTAGGTGACTTGCTGATTATGAGGTCCTAAGACGTATTTCTTTTCTCATTATAAGTATAAACCGCATTGGTCTTGGAATTGAATGTGTGCCCATAGGCAGTGTGTGCACATACAAGTGAGCACTTGCATGAACACACATGTGCACGCACATGCATGGGCCTGGACCCAGTAGGTTTGGGAATGAAGCATGTCTGCCGCTTACTAAGGAGACCCTGAGGGCCTGGGTGCCCCAAGGTCTTCCACCAACCTTGCTCTGGGGCCTTGGAACAACATGCTAGAGTCGGAGGGCCCTCCAGCTTAGGGAATGAGACTCTAGAAATTAGGGGGGGGCGTGTATGGGCTGAGCTGTTTGCCCCCCAAATCCATATGCTAAAGCCCTAACCTGTAGTAACTCAGAATATGTGTGGAGAAAGGGCCTTTAAGGAGGTAAGAGAGGTAAAATGAGGCTGTTAGGGTGGGTCCTAACCCAGTCGGAGTGGTGTGCTACAAGAAGAGGAGATTAGGACACAGACACGCACAGGAACAAGAAAGATGCCAGGGAGAGACTTCAGAAGGATCCGGTCCTGCTGACATTTGTCTTGGGCTCCTGGCCTCTGGGACTGTGAGAAAATGCATTCCTGTACCTCTTTGTGGAACGTTGCTATGGGAATGTTGGCCCGGGGACACAGCGTGGGTCTGGGGGCGAGTGGACAGCACGTCTCCCCTCCCACCATGGGAGAGAGTGGACCTGCCTGAGGCAGGGCATGGAACAGCAGGAAGAAGGCGCCAGAGAATGGTTGCTTCTCAAAACCAGGCCAGACGATGACTGGGGGCCTGCTGAGGGCTTCACCCAACGTGTGCCCAACTCTGACTTGTCCTCTCCCTTTAAGTCACCCCTTTTTAGTGGGGCGCTCTCTGCACAGCCTCGTGTGGGGTCTGGGAAGGCCATGTCAATGGTAGAAGAAGGAAGCTTGATTCCCTCTCTGCCGGCACGTGCTGTGAGAGGGGAAGACTGGACCAAGAGCTCAAACCGAGCCGCCCTCACCAAGCTGAGAGTGGTGAGAGCAAGCTTGCTTTGCCAGGCTCCAGGCCACCTGAAGAGGAGGCTGGCACATAAGCCCCTCTCTCAGCCCTGTGCTAGAAGACAGCCTTCTGCAGATGGGGTGAGCAGGCACGTGATGTTACCCTGTGCCCTTCCAGGCTTAGACGGAGCCTCCCCACCCCAGGTGCTTTCAGGGGGATGATTGAGGCACACCTGCGCTGAAACCTCCCCCCACCCCATCCCCGCCAAAAGACAGAGTAATGGGGCTTCAGTCATGAAGACAGCAGGGCACTGAAAAAAACCCAGCAGGCTCAGTTTCAAGGAGCATTAATGGAATTCTGTGCCCCGAAAACCTAGAAAGAAGCTACCTTACTCTTAGCATACATGGAAGTTGCAGATACTTCAAAAACTATAACTTGGCTTTGAGTAGCCCATGGAGGTTGATGTGCTCAGTGTCTTTGTGTTCTGGAATTCTGAAGTCGCACTGGCTCTGGTCTCCCCCTTTCGGAAAAGCCCTAAAGCCAGGATCTGGTGGGAGTTATAAAGGAGCCCCCTTACCTCCCCCTTCCTCCAATAGAAATAATCCCCTGGTCTCGGAACACCTCCCTTCCTCCATGTGAAAACAGCAGCCCTCCTGCTGCCTTGTCCCTCCACCTGAAAAGTGTACTTGGAGCAGCCCTGACTCCAAGTTTCCAGTTAGACAACAGCAGCTCCTCAGTTTTTCACACAAGCCGCAGAGTGACCCTCTGGCTTCCCTCCTCATTTTCCTGATCACCGCACACACTGGCCACCTCTCCTATTTTTCTTAGCACACCAGCAGCTTGACCAGCTCAGCCCCTTATTGCTCTAATTAAAACTATGCTTGGAACTTCCCTGATGGTCAAGTGGTTAAAAATCCACCTGGCAATGCAGGAGACTGGGTTATATCCCTGGTCCCGGGAGATCCCACTTGCTATGGGGCAATTAAACCCATGCGCCACGACTACCGAGGCTTGTGAGCTCTAGGCCCACATGCCACAGCTACTGAGCCTGCGTGCTGCAGCTACTGAAGCCTGTGCCTGCACCCCAGAGCCTGTGCTCCGCAACAAGAGAAGCTCCCACACTGAGAAGCCCTCACACCACACTGCAACTAGAGAGGACCCCCTGCTTGCCACAGCCAGAGAAAGCCCACGTGCAGCAATGAAGACCCAGCACAGCCAATAGATAAATAAAATCTTTAAAAACATGCCTGACCTTATCTCAGCATAGACACTTTCACTACCAAGAGAGTGAAAAGATATCCCACAGAATAGGAGAAAATATTTGCAAATTCTATATCTGATAAGGTTATTACAATTAAAAAAAAAAAGAAAACAATTAACATGTGTTGGTAAGCAGCTGTAGGAATTGGAAAATTCATACATTGCTAATAGGGATGTAAAATGGTGCAGCCGCTTTGAAAAACAGTTTGGTGCTTATCCCAAAAGTTAAATAGAAATACCACATGACCCAGCAATTCCTCTCTTAGGTATGTGTCCCAAAGAAGTGAAAACGTATGTCCACATAAAAACTTGTACATGAGTGTTAATAGCAGCATTACTCATAATGGCCAAAAGTATCCATCAGCTAATGAAAGGATAAACAGAAAGTGGCATATCTGGGCTGTGGACTGTTGTACCACAGTATAATGAAACAGTACAGAAACATGCTACAATGTGAATGAACCTTGAAAATGCTATGCCCAGGGAAAGGAGCCAGTCACAAAGGCCGCACGGTGTACGATTCCATTTATGTGGCATGTCCAGAACAGGCAAATCCACAGAGACGGAAATTAGTAGTTGCTGGGGTTGGGGAGAATTAGGAAGCAATGAGGAACGACTGCTAATGGGAGTTCCTTTTGTTCTTCTGAACGCAAGCCCCCTGCATTAGAAGAATGGAGTCTCAACCTTTGGACTGCCAGGGAAGTCCCTAGTGGGGACTTCTTTTGAGGGGTGATGTAAATGTTCTAAAATTGTGGCAACAGCTGCGTAAGTCTATGAATACACTAAAAAACCATTGAGATGTAGACTTCAAATGAGTGAATTCTATGGTATGTGAATTATCTCTCAGTAGAACTATTATCAACAAAACAAAACACAGACATACATGTTTGGTCCATTCCATTCCCTCTGTCCCCTTGCTGGCTCTGCAAAATGACCTAGCCTCCTATGGCCTCCCTGGGGTGGAGGGATTTGGAAGGAAGGGACTGTGGAGAGGAGCTTCACCTACCTTCTACACGGTAGTGCACCTCGCCAGCAAAGTGGGCGATGCCAAACTGGGCATCGTGGATGTTCTTGGGCTGCAAGAAGCCCTTGTTGTTAGCGTGGACACTCTTCAGTTTTTGCAGCAAGGTGGTATCTGTCCCCTGGAAGAACGGATGCTCTATGGGCTGAGGACCCACAGCCCAGCCACTGGGTACACCCCCATGTCTCAGGGGCTCCCTCAAAGGGCAAAGCAACTGGGTTCAGAATGACTGAGGGCCTTTCTACAGACAGCAAGCGGATGTGTCAGGGGCACTTGTTCCCTGAGTGAGGGCCGAGGCAGGAAGAGAGGCTGCCAGCTAGCTGGCTGTAGCCTTCCCCGGGAGCAGAGCATCTCCCTTCTCCGGATCAGAACTCTTACTGACTACCTGAGAGTCCATCTCCCCAGAGACATGCAGAGTCCCCCAAAGGAAGAAGGAAAGTGTTGCCTCGTCTTGCAGTCCATGCTCCCCTTGGCCCATAAGGCTCAACCAGCCCTCTCTGGGGGTGTGTTCCTGAATCTAAATAATCTACGCTGAGGAGCAGAAGTGAGAGTGGACTCAGATGCCTTCCTCCAGGAGGCAAGCCTTGAAGGAGAGGAAGGCTGGAAGGCGGGGGCTACTCTGCCAAGCCCCAGGCAGTGGTTTCAGCAGCCGTGGAGTTTCCCAGGCATGGGGTCTCCCCCTGAGGGGGGCGGGCCCGGGGCGCACCTGTGGGAAGCGGCTCTCCTCATCCAGGAGGGAAATGATGCTCATGGGCTTGAGGGCCAGCAGGTCCAGTGTGGGCCGGTTGTCGGTGTAGTGGATATAGTCCCAGGTGATGCTCTCGGCGCGGTACTCCTCCTGCTCCACGGTGAACACGTGCTGCACAAACAGCTGCTGCAGGTGCTCGTTGGCCAGGTTGATGCAGAGCTGCTCGAAGCTGCAGGTGCAGCACCGCCCCAGGGGGGCACGGTTGGCTTGGTTGCCATACAGCCAACCCCTGGCACACAGCCCCACACATGTGTACCCACAGAGCGAACCCCCAAACACCGTACAGGCCAACAGACAGCCTCCTTCTATCTCTGCCTCCGCCTCCATCCCGCAAACAGATTCAGAGGAATGAGGAGGCTCCACTTAGCATCAAGCCCTGACTTTGACTCCATAAGGTCCCCAGCAGGATCCTCTGCCAAGCTAGGCTATCCTGACCTGGAGACAATCTCTGGGGGCCAAGGGTCCAGTAGCCACCCTGCCCCATGGGTAAGTGGCTTTGGTATTAAGATGAGCTTCTGGAGACCCGTCATTGATGGCTGAGCTCCTTTGCATCAATCAGACATATCCCTTTCCCCTCCCCGAGTCCTCCCACTCATTCTTCCTCCTGGGCTCCATTTCACCTCCAGAAATGGCCCCTCCACTCATCACCCCTGGCTCGGGTCAGAAACCAGGCCATCATACCTGACACCTCTCCCTCGTCCCCAACTCCAACCCGTCGCCAAAGTCCGGCTGCGCTCTGTCCAACACGGCACCTGATCTGCTTACTTCTTTTCACTCCCACTGCTGCTCCCTTAACCCAGGTCACCCTCCTTTCTCACCTGGAGCGCAGTAACAACCGCCTCATGGCTCCCTCTGCCTCCAGCCTCACCCCTCCAACCACTCTCTGTGGCCACTAGACAGAGGTTTCGGACGTGCAGATCTGATCCCCACCCCACCCTGCTCTCCCCCTGCTTTGAATCCTTGTGGACCTGAGCTCCCATTATTTTCAGGATCCAGACAGACAGTGACACAGTGGAAAGCCTGCCCAACACTGCCAGGGAACGGACGTAGGGGACTCTGTGAGTGATAGTCAGTCAGCCGTGTCTGACTCTCTGTGACCCCATGGACTGTAGCCTGCTAGGCTCCTCTTGTTCATGGAATTCCCCAGGCAAGAATACTGGAGTGAGTTGCCACTTCCTTCTCCAACAGGGCACCCTGCCCTTCTCTAATTCTAAGTCTTCACACATGCGAGACCCTCCTTTCTCTGACCTGCTCTTTTGGTTCATCCTTTGGGCTTCCCTGGTGGCTCAGAGGTTAAAGCGTCTGCCTGCAATGCGGGAGACCTGGGTTCAATCCCTGGGTCGGGAAGATCCCCTGGAGAAGGAAATGGCAACGCACTCCAGTATTCTGCCTGGAGAATCCCATGGGCGGAGGAGCCTGGTGGGCTACAGTCCATGAGGTCACAAAGAGTCGGACACGACTGAGCGACTTCACTTTCACTTTCTTTCACTTTGGGTCTCACTTAAGCATTTCTTCCTCGGGATGGGTTGCCCATTTGTGCAAAACCTTATGGTTCCTCATGCTGGTTGTTCAGGTCTGTTAACCCAAGAGAGTTAACACACCGCCTGGACAGTGTGGAGTGGTGTTGTAGCCATCAGCGATTGCAGCCACCCCTGACAATGAGCCCTCAGGGAACTCAGGATGGAGACCAGGAATTCTGGCCAGCTAGCAGTCATCAGACTGCCTGTGTGCTCAATCACGCAGTTATGCCCAACTCTTTGAGATCCTTTGGCCTGTAGCCTGCCAGGCTCCTCTGTCCATGGGATTTTCCAGGCAAGAATACTGGAGTGGGTTGCCATTTCCTCCTCTAGGGGATCTTCCTGGCCCAGGAATCGAACCCCCGTCTCCTGCATGCAGGTGGATTCTTTACTGTTGAGCCATTGGGGAAGCCCCATCAGATTGCAGCCACTCACAACAGTACAGCTTGAAGAAACTCAGGATGTGCAAACACAGAATGCTGGCCCCAGATATCTGAGATTCATATCAAAGGAATGATTTCAGTGAACCCAGACTCTTGTATCTTTCCATACACAGAAAAGTGCTAAATACCTTAACTTGAGATATCTAGTTTTCTTTTATTAACAATAATCTTTTGATGTTCTACCTGCCCTTTGTTGCAAAAAAACTCCTATATATCCTGGCTCCGCCCTCGCCTCCTCGGAGCATTTTTCTCAGAATTATTTGAGATGCTGTCTCCTGGGCTTGAAGTTCTAGGAATGTCTGCTGAATAAAACATCAGTCTCAACTTTTAGGTCATGCACTTTTTTGCAGTTGACAAGAGTACTCGGTGCACCCTTGCAGAAGGCAGTTCGGGTAAGTGACTGGGTGCTGAGTGACATGGCCCTGCTCCTTCAGGTGGCCCCCAGACTGCAGCCCTGCCACAAACCCAGCTTGTGGCTCCTTCACAGGGGGTGTGGGGGAGGGTGTCCCTGAATAAATGGCTAGATGCCCCAAAATAAACTCATCCACCTCCACCGTGGCCAAAGATATGCTTGGTCTGCTCAGCTGCCCCTCTCAGGGCCAGAAACCAATGATAGGAATCATCTTTTACTTTACTGCTCCTTAGAGCTTCTGTCATGTTGGGCTGAGTTCTGCCAGCCCTGCCCCATCCCACCTGCCCACGGTGAGCTGGTCCTAGGAGCCTGTAATCCCAATGTGCTTGCACTCAGAATGGCTTGCATCTTGACCAAGGGGCCTTCTCAGCCTTCACCTGGAGCTAGGGCCTTAGGCAGGGGCATGTCAAGGTCAGGACAGCCCCTTGGCACCTCTGACATTGCCCAGAGACCTCCACTTGGGACTGAAACCAAGCAGAACCCTGTGGGGCCCTCCTGGATACAAAACTTCCTCCTTGTCCCCCAATTCTTATTTGTAGCTGAAGGCTCTAGTCTCCTATGACATCTCTGAGTCCTAAGAGCAGACTCAAGACCAATTAGGGAAGTGAAGAAGTGCAGTCAAGAAACAATAGTGCAGTGATGAAAACAGAGTCCTAGTTCTTCGTCAAGGGATCTCTTTGAGCTGTTTTGCAGAAACTAAGTAAGACCCCTGCCCAGGTGGAGTATGGTGACTACATGCTGGTCACAAGCATGAGCATGCAGACCCCAGACTGGTTGGAACCAGAACATTGATGATTAAGATTCCCTAAACATCACCCCATTACCTCATCACCAACCAATGAGAAGAAAGTCCACAAGCTGGTCATGTACCCTGTGACTCTCACCCCTAAAACTGCCTTTAAAAAACTTTACTTGAAAGCCATCAAGGAATTTGGATTTTGAGCTGCCTCATATGTGGATGAGCTGCCTGTTCTTCTCGGCCCTGCAATAAGTGCTGTGCTTTGCTTCACCAAACCCGGTGTCAGTAGACTGGCTTTGGTGCACTTTGGGTGAGCAGACTTGAATTCCATTTGGTAATAGAACTAGGCCTAGGCTCTGTCTCACCAGTGCTTTAAATGAGCCAGGCTCACTTGGGAAGCTAGGTTGCACGTGGAGGACACTTCCTGCTTGCTTGTCCCCCTGCCCTTGTTTCCTCATCTGGCCCTTTGATGGTACTTCCCCAGAGCATTGCCTGCCCTCGTCTAGCTTCATGGCCTGGCTCCCCTTGCTGCCTCTGTCTACTTCCACCCCAGTCTTCATTGCAGTCTTAGCTGGGAATTATTTTGCTGACCTGCTTCATCTCTCCAGCTCTTCAGCCTCCAGGCTGGGACACTGGGTCAGAAGTGTCCTGCCTCACCTTACCCTTATCAGACTGAAAAACTGGGGATGGGCCACAAATCCCCTGCCTTCCCCATCACCTAGTATGATAGCCCCCAAGGATGCAGTCACATTAGTGTTACTGATTTCCACGTTCACCTTAACCACACATGATAATTCACTCTAGTTTGTGAGAAGAGTGGAGAGCCTGAGATGGGTGATGAATGCTGGAGTGTCAGCCTGACTCTCATGATGCTCTTAGCTATATGGCCTTTTCTAGACACCTTGTGGATGCCAGGGGATGAGCGTGAACTGTCTCACTGAGGAAGGACACAGTCTTGCTGAGGGACTCTCCCTGGTGTCTGTGAGCGGAGGCGAGGCCCTGCTCCCAGCCAGTATGGGGAGGAATGGCTGCCCTCCAGTTGGCTCAGGGAGGACCTAAGCTTATCTCTCATTTTTCTGAAAGCAGGTGCAGGGACCTCCATACCTATTTTTCTGGAAGTTTTCAAAACCAAATATGTCCAGGAGGCCAATTGTCCTTTGGACGTTTTTGGGGTCCTGGGCAGGTGGGGTGAAAATTGCAGCATTGATCTTCTTGACAATCCACAGGAAGAGATGCCCATAGATGCCCTGTAGAGACATGGGGTAGAACCCACAGGCCTTGATGCATGAGAGGAAGGCTGCTACTTTCTCCAAGTTTACCTGGAAAGGCTGCAGACACACTGGACCTACTGAGGGAGATCACCCCTACTTTAAGGCAAGAAACCACCCTGGAGAGTCTGAGCAGCCCACGGTCACCAGACAGGCGACCAGCAGAGTCAAGACTGGCCCAGCTCTCTGCCCTTTCCTGCTGTCCACTCACCAGGCAAGGAGCTACACTCAAGACCTAGAAATGTAGGCCCCTTCTCCCACAACTCTGTACCTTGACAAAGGCGTCCCTCCGGTCTGCAGCCTGAGTGACGTTCAGGGGCCTGGTGACAAACTCCCCACGGATGATGATGGAGTGCTTGATCAGACAGTCTCGGAGGGCCTGGTCCTTCACCTGGAAGGCAGGTAGGGGCTGGCATCACAGCTGATAGAGCAGGGCCTGGTGCCAACATGCTCTCTCATGACCAAACATCCCATGCCCAAAGCCTGAGGACCGGAGATGCCTGTGACTAGGACCAGAGTCAGGATGCTGGCAGGACTGGTCCAGCGTCAGTCTGAGCACAGGGATATCAGCGTCAGGGAAGGATGTGCCAGCTGGGTGGGCCCTGAGCGTGCTGGCTGCTTGGTTGACCAGTCTTATGTTGGAATCCTGGTACTGGGCCCACCATTGGGTGGACCCTGGAAAACAGTGGGTGTGGAGGGCTCTGAGGCCGGGCCACGGACATCTGAATACACCTCAACAGAAGGCACTCCTGCCTGGAATCTGGAGGCCCAAGTTAACAAGAGGAGTCTGGATGAAGTCCTTCCCACATGCAGAGAAGACTTGGCTGGCAAATCCCCAAGATTTCTAAGAACCCTGCAACCATGTGAAAAACATTAGCAACAAAATGTGCCTACCTAATGTGATGGGTTTGTTTCCCCTTCTGATTCTATTAATTTCCCACTGAACCTGTTAATGGGGTGTGATTCCAAAGCCCCATCACTTGTCCTCCAAGTCAAGGCTCTATTTGATCTCTTTAATAATGTGCAGGGGAAACTTCCCTGGTGGTCCAGCAGTTAAGACTCTGTGCTTGCAATGCAAGGGACACAGGTTCTATCCCTCATTGGAGAACTAAGATCCCACATGCTGTGTGAAAGTGAAAGTGTCAGTCTCTCAGTCATCTAAATCTTTGCAACCCCATAGACTATAACCCACCAGGCTCTTGTGCCCATGGAATTCTCTAGGCAAGAATACTGGAGTAGGTTGCCATTTCCATCCCCAGGGGATCTTTCTGACCCCAGGAAACCTGAGTTTCCTGCTTTGCAAGTTATATAGAAAGTACAAGTATCGGAGGTCACAGCCTAAATGCCTACAGGGCCAGCAGTGTGGCAAAGCCAGAAAACAACAACAACAAATATAACATGCAGGGGGAATGGTCTGAGTATGTTCCATCAGCCCAGAAGAGCACAACTCATGGAGAGGCCCTGGGGACCAGGATATGGGGTGAGGATGTCTTGCTGTAAAGGCCTCAGATTGTTTGAGTGGGGACAACCTGGGGAATGGGTGGGGTAGAAAGTTGAGCAAAGGCCCTGGAAGAGCAGGAAGGTCAGGGAAAGGGCAAGAAATACATGTTCAAGCCAAACTGATCAATTCTGGGACTTTGTTAATGATTAGTGCCACGGGCCTGATTCCCACGTCTAGGGCCTGCGGTGCTCCACAGGGGAGTTGGAGGGGAGAGGGTGAGCGAGAGCCTGGGAGGCAGGAACTGGAGCCTGGGAAGGGCTGCCAGCCCAGGCCCTGGGGCTGCTCACAAAAAAAGGAGGCTGGTGAACAGAAGAGCAGAGTTACCTCCAGTAACTTCATCACGGTGGGAAAGGCGGGGGTCTCCATCACGTCAGAGGAGTCCAGGTTCTCAAAGACCGCAGCTGCAGGGAGAAGCAATGGCCCTGAGAGGCAAAGCAGCCTGAAGGCATGGGACAGAGGCCCTGGGGAGGCTGTCCCAGATGTATGGCTCAGAGACAGCCATCCCTGGGTGCCGGGCACCGCCTCTCCCAGGCCCCCTCTGAGAGCCGTGGCCTCTCTGCGGACTATCAACACTGTGCTTCTAACCACTGTTCACAGGGTATGTCCCCCGCTGCCCAGACTGAGATCCTGACTCAAAGGGGAGTCTGACGCTATTGGAGGGAGAAGTCTGGTGCCGGTGGGGCGGGTGGGGTCTATCAAGGGAGAGGAAGACCCGTTGGTCTCCTTCCATCCACTCTGCTGTCCTTGGAAACCTAGGTGAGCTCATTCGTTCAGCAAAGGATGAAGCAGGGCCCAGCTCTGCCGCAAGTCTCCTGACCCACCTCCTGGTTCAATCCCTCCCCTTTGAGTCCCTCCCTTTAGGGCCGCTGAGCCGCAGGGAGGGAAGAAAGCTGTTTCTGTCATTTTTTTTTCTTCTCTAGACTTAAAAATTGTAAACTAACCCGTATGGATAAGAAATGCATAAAACCCCAAGGTATGTTATGATGGATAATTATTATGTCAACGTTGTAAAGCAACCACAAAAGCCAAACCCAGAGCTTCACAAGCAGCCGGGGCCTCCCACGACCTTTCCGGCTCAGACTGCCCACCACAGAAACCACTTCCTTGGTTTTTCCTTATCTTTTTACTACCTATATGTTAATCCCTGTTGCTGTTCAGTCATTCAGTTGAGTCTGATTCTTTGTGACCCCATGGACTACAGCATGCCAGGCCTCCCTGTCCCTCACCGATTTAACCACTGAACTGCATTTAATTTTACCCACTTACTTGTGTGTCATCTAACTACCTGCGTTCCTTTGTATCATTTAATTTTTTAAAAAATGTTTATGCATCTACTTTTTGCTGTGCCGGGCCTTGGTTGCTGCACGGGCTCTTTCTCTAATTGCAGAGAGTGGAGGCTACTCTCTAGTTGCAGGGTGTGGCTTCTCTTCCTGCGGTTCCTGGGCTTTAGGGCACAGGCTCTACCGCCCTGCAGCATGTGGGATCTTCCCAGATCAGGGATCGAACCTGAGTCTCCTGCTTTGGCAGGCAGATTCTTTACTGCTGAAATTTTGCGTGTGAGCTCTCTGCGTTCTTCTGCCTGGTTTCATTTCCTCAACATCACATTTGATAGTATTCCATGTCCTGGTGCCCCCTGCTTGTCAGCACCCACTGTTTACCAGCAGAAGCGCCCTGTTTGGTCAGCCAGCTACAGCTTGCTGGAGTAGATTTCTTTATATGATCTGAGATAGTGGTTCTTGTTTTCTACATGAATACACAATCACTCTGGAACAGTTCATTGAAAAGTCTGTCTTTTCCCCACTTCTGTGTGAGTCGGTGTCTTTCATTGGATCTAGAGCCAGCCATAATCTTCAAGTGTTTCAGCCCCAACCCTCTCTTTCCCTTTAGAACTCTAATTAAATGTATTCTACATCTTCTCACTCTATCTTTGAGGGCTCCTACTCCGTCTTTTATTTTTTCCATCTTTTAAAAAATATTTACTTGTTTATTACTTGGCTGCGTTGGGTCTTTGTTGCGGCATTCGGGTCCTTTAGTTGAGGCATTTAGTTGAATAATTTGTAATCTAAGTTGATGTTGCTTTCTTCCAGAGAGGATTGTCAGTAATTTCTGTCAGGCACTTGGGGCACTAACAAGACAGTCCAGGAAACTTGAGTCTCCAGACCAACTGGATGCTTAGAAACAGCTTGCAAGTTCATGCATGGCTTTGCTTACTCAAAGTTCATGCATGGCTTTGTTTACCCTTTGGGTTTCCAGCCAAAAGTTAGGGATGATTGATCAATGTCTTCACTTTTGGAGGGCCCTAAGCTTTGGCATCTTTCCCCTAATTCCACAAGACCTCCGAAATTACAGCTAAAATTCCTAATGTACTTTTCCAACACATTGTGACTTTGATGGGCCCTTTGGATGAGAACCCACAGGGATTTCTTTCTCCTCTAGTCCCCATTCTTCCTCCCCAAGGGGGTGTACTTTGGGTGGAAACAGCATTACCCATGAACTTCACATTCCCCAGGTGGAGAATAGTGGCCAGCAGCTTGCTGAGGTCCCAGTTCTCAGAGTCAGAGAACATGAGTATCTTCATGGCTGAGCGGACATGGGCATAGTCCTTGGCGTCATTGCGCCCCTCACAGGAAGTACAGTTCCCCTGAAAGATTGAACACATCAGCTTTTGGGGGCCTTCTCCACTGTAGGGCCAGCAAGGCAGGGATGTATCAGGGACTCAGCCAAAGGCCCCTGGTAAGTGATATTTCATTGGCTCTGGGTAGGTCCCATGGGACCACCTGGAGGACCAAGCTCATAAAATACACAAAGGTATTTCCAAAGGCAGGATTATGGTGATATAGACCCAGAGTTCTATGGTAGCTTGATAGCTGTGTGGCCATAGCTAAGTCATTCAGTTTCTCGGAGCCACTGTTTGTCAGCCATCCATGGTAATGCCTGCCTCAGTCTCTCAGGGGAATACCATGGGTTAATTCCTTTAACAAACACTTTCTAAGGCTCACTGTGTGTCAGACCCCGGGGTACTTACTGGGAATTCATTAATGGAGAGAGCTGGCCCTGATCTGCATGCTGTTGCATCCAGGAGAGGAGGCAGAAAGATTATGCCATCAGCTTTTACAGATGCTGAGACAAAAGGGGGCTTGGCCAGCCCTCCTGGAAACTGGGGAAAGGCTTCCTGGAGGAGGCACCTGAGCTGGTCCCACAGGTTGAGCTTTATAGCAGCACAGGGAGAGAGGGTTTTGGCAGATATCAGCTTGAGTTAGGCTGTGAGATGGGAGGCAGGAAGGCTGCAAAGAGGCTGGGGTCATGTGGAAGAGGAGAGGTTGGCAGATGGTGGGATCTGGAGGGACTTGGAAACCTTGCCAAGGAGCCACAAGGAACTTCCAAAGAGCTGTGACCAGGAATGTGGTCTGTCAGGTGCCCTGTATGGAAGATCTGTGGGGTGGATGATAGATTTGGGCTCAAGTCTGGGGAGAGGGGGCACTCAGTAGCAAAGTAGCACCATGGTCTAGGCAAGAGATGATGAAGGCCTCGGGCAGAGACAGGTGAGACAGGGGCTAGGCAAGAGAGAGTGTCAAGAGGTGTATCTCATTCATTCTCTTGTCAACAGTACAAGCCCAACTTGTGAGACTGCTTGTGTAGCAATGTTCCGGGCGTGGGGACACAACTGAGCAAGGCCTCTGCTCTCCTGGAGTTCAAGTTCTAGGGGCACCTAGGAGGACAGTGACTGGGATGAAATGAGGGGGGAGCTACAGGGTGGCCAGGAGCCTTCTGTCCATTAAGACCAAAGGAAGGTGAGGCTTGTGGGGCAAGACTGTAGGCTCTGCAGAAAACAAGGAAGCACACGCACAAGGGTAGCACTCTGATGGCCAAGAGTAATCCTCTGATGGTTGTAAAGTGGATGCCAAACACAGAAGGGTGGAGTGGAGAAGGGGAAAGGGAGCTCCCAGTCCCCGCCCAGGGGCCTACCCAGAGTCTGGGTTTTTATGAGGCTATAAACCAATGTTGAGCAAGAACTGGCCCTTCTTACTTCCTCATTGTAAGGGGCAGGGCAGGGAGAGGGGATGGGGAGGAAGGGAGGGGCAGGAAGGGAGAGGGGAGGAGGGACGGGGGGGAGGGGCGGACGGCCTCACCATGGTGAGGTAGTGGTACTCCGAGGGCATCCCCAGGCACAGCAGCTTCTTCTCCTCGGCGCTCATCCCCAGGAGCATGCAGTAGAAGATGTGGTAGTTCCGCTCCTCCAGGGCCTGCAGGGAGGAGTTCCAGGAGCCTGTGAGCAGCTTCCCTGAGGCTCCGGGTCCTCAGCACTGGCTCCTGGCCCCAGCCCTGCCCCAGTCTCCCTGCTCCCCAGCCACTGGGGCTCTGGCATTGACCCAAGGGATGAGCATGCCTGGTCGCTGGCCTCACCCACGGCCAGTTCATCCTGACAGCTCCGCGCAGAATGTCACTCCCTGGCACTTCCCTGTAGCCTGACTGCCCCCGCAGTCCAGAGTCACAGGCAAAGCGAGATGTCAAGATTCACATCCAGGCTCTCTGACTCGGAATTCCCGGCTCTACAGTCTAGGGAAAGCCTTCCCTGGTGGCTCAGTGGCAAAAGAATCTATCTGCTAATGCAAGAGATGTGGGAGACACAGATTTGATCCTCCAGGAAGATCCCCTAGAGAAGGAAATGGCAACCCACTCAGTATTCTTGCTGGGGAAATCCCATGGACAGAGGAGCCCCGTGGGGTCGACTTAGCAACTGGGCAACAATAACAACGAAGCCTTCCTGTCACCTCGTGACCCCTGGGGACCTGACTTCCACAGTTTTACCCAGTTGGGTCTTCTGCATTTTTAAACATTATTTATGAGCAATTCAGGCAATTCCAAGTATAGAGTGTTAAAGGGGGAGTTCCTCTTCTCCCTGCCTTCCCGCTCCTCAGACGACCTCTTCTTCCTCAGAACCATTAAATGTCCTTTCTACACATCACTAGTACATTTACTGAGAGTGTGTGCATGCGTGCTCCATTGCTTTAGTCATGTCCACCTCTGCAATCCCATTACACGCCAAAAATAGTTTTGACGTGGACCGTTTTGAAAATACTGAATTTGTTACAATATTGCTTCTGTTATATGTTTTCTGGCTCCAAGGCATGTGGGATCTAAGCTCTCTGACCTGGGCTCAAACCTGCTTGCCCTGCATTGGAAGATGAAGTCCCATTCTTTGGACCACAAGGGAAGTCCCTTCCCCAATCCCCATCCCCACAACATTTTTAATCTTATCATGGACAGGACTTGTCTCTGGTCTGCTTTAGAAGTCTCCTGTTCATTCTAGGATGCCTCTGTGAGGACCAAGTTCTATGAATTCACCAACCACTTTGTGAAGAACTATAAGCTCCTGGAAAGGGCAAACTTTGGAGTCAGAGAGGTCCTACCTTCTACTAGTGCTGGGACCTAGGTAAGTTACCCTGGACTAGGTTTCCTCATCCATACAATGGGGACAAAGAGACCTGTCTTCGTGGTTGTTGTGAAGATCTAATGAGATAACACAGGGGAAACACCTGGCATCAGGCAGGGGTCACTAAAGGTGAGCTTCCTTCTTCAGCTTGCCACAGTGTCCAGGTGTCTGTCTGTTCTCATAGATCTCCAGCCCCTTCAGTGGCATGGCTCCATTCTGAAACTTCATGAGCATATGCACACACGCGTGTTAGGGGTTATACCATTACATGAGAGGAGTATCCTACTCTCAACAGGGCTGTGTTAACTCTGCTGATGTGGCTGTCATACTGTGGGGTCTTTGTCAGCCAGGACCGTCTACTTGATCTGTGGGGCACCGTGCAAAATGAAAACATGGAGAGTCTCTAAAAAGTTATTAAGAATTTCAAGATGGTGACAACAGAGCACTGAACCCAAGGTGGGCCCTTGTGAGTACGAGGCCCCATGTGACGACACAAACCATATGCCACCTCATTTCCTGGCCAGGGGGTCTTCTGGACAGTGTCATCTAGGTCCTTCTGACAGGGGCCCCAGTGCATCTGAAGAAACACCCACCCCTAGTTGAGGACTTACCTGGCCTCAGAATTAATTCTAATAGAGGTGAGGAGTAGTAAGCACCAAATAATGAAGACAATTATATAGATGGAAAATTCAAAACAGAAAGTCCTATCATTTCCTTGAATATTGGGGAAGAACCATCATTACTGAATTCTAGGGGTCCCTGGCCCATCTCAGGCCAGGGTTCAGTGGCAGTGAGACAAAGCCTGTGGGGGTCCCAGGAGGACGGAGAGAGGTATGAGAGTGATGGAAAGGAACTCTCTTGGAAGCCTCCCCAATCCCCGGACTCCCGTCCTGGGGCAAGGGGAGGTTCCCCAGGACCAGGGTTGTAGGCAGGGGCCTTACCTGCCGGCAGACCCGGGATTTCTCCAGGAGAAACTGCTCGATGCGTGCCCCCTCGATCACCCCGCTGGAGTTGAAGTAGATGTCAATGTACTTCCCGAAGCGGCTTGAGTTGTCGTTTCGGATTGTCTTGGCATTTCCAAAGGCTACGGGCCAAAGGATGATGCCCACGATGGGAGCAGAGAATAGAAATTTTACTTTTAGTGAGATCTTCTGGGAAGGTTGCTCAGAGGAGGTAGCTAAGTCCAGAATTGAAGGATGGGTAGGCTCACACCAGACAGTGGTGGCGGCCAAGGGTTTGCTAAGAGGAAGTCAAAGTGCAGCTAAAGGTTAGGAGGTCAGAAAGCATGAAGTGTGCTTTCAGGAAGGGAAATTTGGCTGGACCATAGGCTACAGGAGAAAAGCCAAGGAGGACGGATGGAACCATTCCCAGGTGGGGCCAAGTAGCAAAGAACCTTGAACGTGAAGCTAAGAAGTTCGGAATTAGTCCCATGGGCAATGAGGGAAGCAGGAAGTCTCCTGAGGAAGTTTGGGTGCATTTGAGAAAGATTGCTCAGGCTGGGGGGTAGAGATAGGCTAGAGAGGGCCGGCTTGCAAGGAGAGTGACAAGAGCCGGCATAAGCCAGGGCGTGGAGGTTAGCCCAGATGGCATTTGGGTTGCAGTGTGATCTGAAGTGCATTCCATAGAGCTGTTTGATGATGTGACTGCATAAAGAAAGATCTTTTTGTGCACACGTCCTCACTTGTATGGGTAAATGAAAAAAAATAGAGGGTCTGGCTACTTTTATTAGCATAATATATTTGGGATCCTTCTGTGTATCAATAATCCATTCCCAGAATTTCCCAAATTGATTTTATCTTGGATTCTTTTTTTAAAGGAATGCTTAAGATCCTATGTGTGGAAAACACACCTGTGAAAGCTAATAAGGTCATCAGTCTTTCTTTTCTGTGCTTCCTGGCAGCCGCCACACTACCATCCACCCCATCCTTGTCTTTCATGTCCTAGGGAATCCTGAGAAGTTGCTGAAAGTTTATGGCTTACCCTATCCTTCTTCCCCACGAGCACCGCCTGGCAGGAAGTTACCAGCCTGCAGAGTCTGGGAAGGAGGCTGGTCTGGTGAGTGACTGCTTACCTTCCAGGATGGGGTTGGCTTCCAGGACCTGCTGCTCAATCCACGAATGCTGGCCGCTGATGGTGGCCAGGAACTGCAGGATTAGCTTGGTGGTCTCTGTTTTCCCTGCCCCAGACTCGCCACTGCAAAGAGGAGTACAGGTACGTCAATGAGACAACTATTTTTCAACATCTCTTGACTCTCCTGCAAACCCACCGCAGGTCCACTTTCTGGGCCAATCTGAACAAAGATGCTCTCTCCCTGTGCAGAAGTCGCACTGCGTTCGCCCTGACAGCCCCTGCTAACTTTGTGCTAGTTATTGGTGTGTTCATCTTTCCTTCTCTGCTCAACTGCACAGTCCTGCTCATATCTGGTTCATCCCAGGGCCACTGGCTCAATGTTTAGTCACCGTAGATGAATGAATGAGACTGGGTGATGCCATGCCCTGATGTAACATTGTCTCCGTGAGCAGCAAGCTCATGCTGGACAGAAGGGAAATGGCGTCATTCCTTTCGGAAAGCAATCTGGCATAGTTGCAAGCCCTTTCAGAATTATCCTGCCTTTAGTCTAAAGAGTTACCTTTTTGTTGATAAATTTAGTTTACCTTAAACCTAGGCATAATAAAAGAATTATATAATGTTGATGACCTAAGACATGTATTAATTAGATTAGCAAACAATTATATTTAAGTTATATTTATATTTAAATAAACATTATATTTAATATTGACTTTTTTCTTTTTTAGTTCACATGAGTTTGAATTTAAATAAAGCTCATTAACTTCATATTATATAAAAACAAAGCTGGTATATTGACAGCAGCACTGCCAGATGTTAAGGGTTTCAGGTAAAAGATGGAATTTGCCCCAGGTTTTTGCTAAAGGGGNTAATATATTGATATATAACTATATGTTTGTATGTAATAAATATATTATAATGTGATATAATAAATGTATATTATAATATGATGTAATAAATGTATTCACCAATCTATAAAGTGCTAATATACAAGATACTTCATAGTTCCTAAGGAAAAGTAGGATATATGCTTTTAATAAAAAGATATAAGATATGGCAAGCTCAGCTATACATTCCACATTTTCCCTGGGTGCCACTGCTCATTCAACAAACAATACAATTATTAAAATAACTTGGAAGAATGACGAGCCTATTTGGACAGAGCAATGGCCCCTCACGAAAGAGAAATTACAGGCGGAGAAGGCAATGGCACCCCACTCCAGTACTCTTGCCTGGAAAATCCCATGGACGGAGGAGCCTGGTGGGCTGCAGTCCATGGGGTTGTGAAGAGTCAGACACGACTGAGTGACTTCACTTTCACTTTCACTTAGTCTAAAGAAAGAATCTTAAAATCAGAAAAAGCTTTCTCCACAAATTCTTCCTGCTCTTTAAAGCATTATTTTTTTTGTCATTGCAATTGTGGAACATTGGAAGTAACATAAATGTGGGAAATTATGGTCCATCTAGTCAGAGAATACTGTGCAGCCACTTAATCCAGGTCTGCACAGAGCAGTAACATGAGCAATGCTTACTAGTTAAGTGAAGTGACAAATGTAGGTACTGTTAAGTAAAATTTATCCAAGAGAGCTGCAGGTGGTGATTGCAGCCATGAAATTAAAAGACACTTGCTCCTTGGAAGGAAAGTTATGACCAACCTACACAGCACATTAAAAAGCAGAGACATTACTTTGGCAACAAAGGTCCGTCTAGTCAAGGCTATGATTTTTCCAGTGGTCATATATAGATGTGAGGGTTGGACTATAAAGAAGGCTGAGCACCAAAGAATTGATGCTTTGGAACTGTGGTGTTGGAGAAGACCCTTGAGAGTCCCTGGGACTGCAAGGAGATCCAACCAGTCTATCCTAAAGGAGATCAGTCCTGGGTGTTCATTGGAAGGTCTGATGTTGAAGCTGAAACTCCAATACTTTGGCCACCTGAAGTGAAGAGCTGACTCATTTGAAAAGACCCTGATGCTGGGAAAGACTGAGGGCAGGAGGAGAAAGGGATGACAGAGGATGAGATGGTTGGATGGCATCACCGACTCGATGGACATGGCTTTGGGTGGACTCCAGGAGTTGGTTATGAACAGGGAGGCCTGGCATGCTGCGGTTCATGGGGTCGCAAAGAGTCGGACACGACTGAGCAACTGAACTGAACTGAACTGATCCAAGAGAGTGAAGAAAGACTTTTCTTCCAGAAATGTCTAGCAATATTTTTCTGAGAATATTTATTTTTCTGAAAGTTTTGGAAATCTTCATGGTGAATATATATATTAATTTAATAATAGTGAAATATGAAAAACAGTTTTAAAAATTACTTATGGCCATGAACTAGCCAAGATGGTGATTTATAAAGACCCAGAGCCCACCTCCTCCCATGGGCACATCAAAGTTACAGCTATTTGCAGAGAAATTATTGATGAGAAAAACTGGAAGACTAACAGAAAAGAAATTTGTAAATAACACATAAAGAAAGAACCATAGCACAGGGAACTTTACTCAGTATTCTATGGTAACCTATGTGAGAAAAGAATCTGAAAAAGAATGGAGATATATATATATGCTGCTGCTGCTAAGTCGATTCAGTCATGTCTGACTCTGTGCGACCCCAGAGACGGCAGCCCACCAGGCTCCCCCGTCCTTGGGATTCTCCAGACAAGAACACTGGAGTGGGTTGCCATTTCCTTCTCCAATGCATGAAAGTGAAAAGTGAAAGTGAAGTCGCTCAGTCGTTTCCAACTCTTAGCGACCCCATGGACTGCAGCCCACCAGGCTCCTCCACCCATGGGATTTTCCAGGCAAGAGTACTGGAGTGGGTGGCCATCGCCTTCTCCATATGTGAATTACTTTGCTGTATACCTGAAACCAACACAACATTGTAAGTCAACTATACTCCAAGAAAGTTAAAAAACCAAAAACAACAACAAAAAAGCAAACAAAAGATGTTTACTTCATTGTCTCAGGACTAAATGTTAAACGGCATTATGTTTAAAGGATAAAATATATTTAATTCACAGTTAAAATATATCAACTTAAACAAATAAAAACAACAGCCAAAAAGAAGGAACCACAAGGAGACAGTCGGAGGAGGGGCAGAGATGCAGTATAGTCGAGACACATACCCCCGGTAGGTGACCCACAGATGCGAGAAGAAGTACAACCACACAGGTTCTCCCCAAGGGGTGAGGAAGCTTTGAGGGTCAGTGGGGCCTACTTTCAGGACAACCAGAGGGCTGTGGGAAATGGAGCGTCCACTTGTAAATGGTGCACATAAAATCTCACATGCTTCAGGACCCAGGGCAGAAGCAGTGATCTGAAAGGAGCCTGGGTCAGACCTGCCTGCGGATCCTAGTTAGTCTCCTGGAGACAGGGGGCAACTGCAGCTCGCCCTGGGACACAGACACTGGGGCAGCCTTTTTGTGGAGCTTGTTGCTCCTGGACCCTGGTGCTCACGAGTGCTAGGGTGGAATCCCCCCTCTAGCTTATTCAAGCTGGATTCAGCATTGCCCACCAGCCTGTTGGTACCAGTACTGGGACACCGCATGGCAAGCAATGAGCAGGGCCAGGACACAGCTCCACCATAGCAGGCCTACTGCCTTAAGGCCCCCAGAGCACACCATTGGACAGGACCTGGCCCTGTCCCCAGAACACAGCCTCACCCACCAGTGAGCTGGCACTACCCTTAGAACCCCCTGGACTCCAGTCCCCACCCACAATCAGGCCAACACCAACCTTGAAAACCCCTGGACCCTGCCTACCAGCAGGTTGACACCAGTGCTGAGACAGCTTGGAAGCCCAGCTCTGCCCACTGTGAGACAGCATTTGCTCCAGGACACCCCAAGGCACAGCCCTGCTCGCTAACAGGCCAAAGCTGGATTTGAGACATGCTAGACCCTGCAGCTAGCCACGTCAGGGGCTGACCCCGCCCATCAGTGGGCCAACACTGGGTCTGGGATTCCCAGGCCTGCCACCACCCATTCCAGAACCCTGCCCTGCTCACCACTAGCCCCAGGACCCCTCAGGTTCCCACAGCCTGCAGCCTTGTGCCAAGGCCTCACCAGCTGTCAGTAGCCTTCATTTGAGGCAGGGCCTTGCAGCAAACTGGACCAGGGGCCAGTCACAGCTACTAGACCACCTTCGGTAGTCAGCCCACCACAGTGGGTGACCCAAGCCGCTCACATAGGGGGTACTGCTAGAGCATAGAGCTCTGGTGATCAGAGGGGAGTGTGCTGTCTCCTATAAAAGGCCTCTTCTCCAAAGTCAGGAATTGTAACCAACCTAACAGATACATAGAAATAAAAATATCAAATTAGGCAAAAGGAGGCAGCAGAGGAATGTGTTCCAAACAGAAGAACAAGAAAAAATTCCAGAGGAGCTAAGTAAAGTGGGTACAAATATCTGCCCGAGACCAAGCTCAAGGCAATAATTTTAAAGATGCTCAAAGAACTCAGAAAAATGCATGAACACAGTAAGAAGTTTAACAGAGAGAGTATATAAAGAAGAACCAAACAGATCCGAGGAATACAATAACCAAATTGAAAAACCAAGAGAAGGAAACAGCAGCAGATCAGATGATACATAGAAATGGATCAGCAAGCTGAAACTGCAGTGAAATTCACTGATGCTCAACAGAACAAAAGAATGAAAAGAAATGAGGACAGGTTAAGAGATTCCTGGAACAACATCAAGAATACTAACGTTCACTTTATAGGGGTCCCAGAAGGAGAAAAGGGAGAGAAAGGGGGCAGAGAGCATATTCGAAGGCATAATAGCTAAAAATTTTCCCAACCTGAGGAAGGAAACAGACATCCAAGTACAGAAGCACAGAGAGTCCCAGTCTAGATCAACCAATGAGGACCCAACCAAGACAAACTGCAGCTAAAGTGGCAAAAATTAAAGACAAAGAGAAAATAGTAAAAGCAGCAAGAGAAAAACAGTAAGTGACATACAAGGGAACTCCCAAAAGGCTTTCAGCTGACTTTTCAGCAGAAGGTCTGCAGGCCAGAGGGAGTTGCACAATACATTTAAAGTAGTGAAAGGGAAAACATACAACACAAAATACTCTACCTAGCATTTATCATGCAAAGCACAACATGATAAATGTAATTAGCACGGCTGTATGTCACATATGAAAGTCGTTAAGAGAGTAAATCCTGAATTCTTATCACAAGGAAAAACACTTTTTTTCCTGTTTCTTTAATTTTGTATCTGTAAGAGATGATGGATGCTCACTAAACTTCTTGTGATAATCATTCCATGACATAGGTCAATTAATTATGCTATACACCTTAAACTTAACTTATAGTTAACTGTATGTCAAAACTTAACTTATTGTTAACTGTATGTCAATTATATCTCAATAAAACTGGGGGAAAAAAGCATAATATATGCTATAAAATAGTAATCAGAAAAAATACCCAAAACACACACTGTGCTCACACAGAGTTTGGGGAAAAAACAAATAATCAAAAAATAGCCAAAATATTACTACAAAATATAACAAGGAAAAAAGCATTCATAGAAAAAATAGGGCATTACATAATAAAAGAAACCATTCCCAGAATATCAATATCACAAATCTGTATGACCCTAAAAACACAGCCTCCAAATACACAAAGCCAACTTTGTGGAAACTAAAAGGAGGTTTTAAAACATTTTTTATCAGAAATCTAAAGCATATAAGAAGCACTAATAAACTTAAACTAATAATTATGTATAGACTCTTGAACTACCAGAGAACATATAAATGTCTTGAAGCTCACGTAAAATAATCACACATTTAACCAAGTAATAGGGGTGTAAAAGAAGTCAATGTATTTCAGAGTCAATAGCATATAGAACATATTAATCATAATGTGATTAAATTAGAAATCGAGTTAAAAGGTGGAAGTATTTTTATATTTAGAAATTACAGGCACTCTTCTAAAATATAATGAATTAAAGAGGAAACCAAAATAAAAGTACATGCTTTAAACCTTAAAAATTAAATGATTAATCAGTATAAAGATAAAAATTGCTTGGAGTGTTTAAACTGAAAACTATACTTATGTCTGGCCCATAGCATACACTCAGGATTGCAGTAATTAACACTATTATTATTATAAAGGGAGAAATGTTGCTTTTATGAACTTTTTAAAATTATGCAGGCTTCCCTGGTGGCTCAGAGGTTAAAGCAGCTGCCTGCAATGCAGGAGACATGGGTTCGATCCGTGGGTTGGGAAGATCCCCTGGAGAAGGAAATGGCAACCCACTCCAGTATTCTTGCCTGGAGAATCCCATGGAGGGAGAATTTAAATTATAGAAAGCGTCAAACATTACAAATGAAGGCAGAATGCTGCATTATGCTGCTAATGAAAGTATGGCCTAGACGCCAGTAAGGCCTACTGCCCAGCTGGAAATGCAGACTTCAAGACCGCCTTGCTCTGCTCAGCCAGAATCTGCATTTCACAAGATCCCCAGGGGACTCCTGCACTTCACAGTCTTCTTAATGAACTCCTAGATTCCCAGTCCCAGCTGCAACTCCTGACCAGTTTTGATTCCCATTCTGTACAGTTTTTTCTCCCACACTGTGCAGGATGCTAGTTCCTGGAGCAGGAATCACACCTGCAGCCCCTGCACGGACAGCACAAATTCTAAACCACAGGACTGCCAGGGACATCCCTCTTGTACTACACTGAAGCAAACTCCAGACAAACAAGCTTTCATCTGAAAATACTCGTTTTTAAAAAGTTTTGATCAAATGTTCCTCTTCCCTGACACGGGTGAAGGTGTGTGTGACATGAGGGGTGACACTTCACATGACGCCCCTGCATGGGAAGAGGACTCTGAGGGCGGAGGACTCAGGGCCTCGACCACGTCCCAGGTGCCCTGGGCTCTTCTGCAGGCACCGCTGTCCGGGGGGGAGGCTTCCTGGCCAGGCCGCCTCTCCAGCTTCTCTTCCAGAGCTCTGGGTTTGCCGCTCCTGCTTGACAGCTGTGTGTCACTAGCAAAGAATGTTCACCTCTCTGGTGGGAGGTCTCCCCAGCAGTAAAACAGGAATAGGAGTATCTACTTGAGAGAGTTGCTGAGAACATGAAACACTGTAGGACCTCGTTCTAATCTCTGCTCCAACGGCCCCTCCTCAGAGAGGCCACCCCAGTCTGCCCTTCCACCTCGGGCAGTGACCCCATCGCTCTCTTTCCTCTTACCTGCAGTGGTTTTCTTCAAAGTTCTTATTATCTGCCGAAACAATTTGTCTGTTTATTGCCTGTCTCCCCTTCTAGATTGTAAGCTCCACGAGGCAGGGATTTTAGTCCCTTTCCGTGGCTGCTGTCTAGCCATCTTAGGACAGAGAAGGACGCACAACTGGAGCACAGCAGAATCTTGAATGAATAAATGAATGAATGAAGAGGTGACTTTATTTGCCCCAAGCAAGGGGCCCTGGAGCCAAATTCCCTCTCCCCTTTTCTGTCCTGCTCAGCCTCCCTTCCATGACTGCCGGGAGGGCAGGAGGCAGAGACGCCAGGCCAAGCAGTGAGTCTCTCTCTGAGTCAGGATCAGCCTCTGGACTGGTGAGGGACACATCCCTTCTGGGTCCAGCAGCCTGAGAGCCATCCTCTCTGAGATCTGCCTAAAGTTGTTCCATTTTTGTTTTTTATTTTTGGCAGCAGCATGTGAGATCTTAGTTCCCCAACCAGCAGTTGGATCCGAGCCCTCTGCACTAGAAGCAAGGGGTCTTAACCACTGGGCCACCGGGGAAGTCCTCCTGAGGTTTTGAGGGATCTCACCTGTTTGATCCTTGCACCCCAAGTGCCTATCCTGGGTCCCATTTCTAAACCAACCCATCCTCACTCTTCCTTTCTTGTTTCAGGAAACATTCACAGAAGGCTGGGGCTGTTCAGGCCCTGATGATAGGAGAAGAGTAGGTTCTGAAAGAAGGACATCTTGGAGGGACCTTTCAGGGTGGAGGGGCTGCAGGCACCAGATGCAGGGGGAGCACATTGATTGGGGGCCTCTAAGTTGCATGCTGGTCTGGAGAGGTTTTGGGAGAGGAGATGCTCCCTCCTTTATGAGATGCTCAGAAATGGTGGGTGGCCCACTCAGAACCTCACCTGATAATGCAACACTGGTCCCTCTTGTTCTTCTTCATGTTGAAGTAGCAGCTGTTGGCGATGGCAAAGATATGCGGCGGCAGCTCGCCCACATGGTGCTTGTAGTACAGCTGTACCTGCTCCACGGTGTAGAGGGGCAGCACCTGGAACGGGTTCACCGCCACCAGGATGGAGCCTGTGTATGTCTGGGGAAGGGAGGAGGTGGTTAGTGGCCCCTAATCTGAGGATCGGTGCTGACGTTGGATGTCACTCAGCAAGGGCACCAGGCATGGCTGACTCTGGCAGGGAGGCGGGGACTGATTCTGGGTTGAGAGATAAGACTCTTGGCGGCTCAGATCCTTCCCCTGGAAAGGATGCTCACCAAGAACAAGAACATTAAATGAGGCGATTTATGTTTAGCACTAACATTAACATTGTGGTTACTGTTTAGTGCTCTGTCTGATATTTAGAAGGGGCTCAATGAAACTAGACTGAATGTATGAAGCAAGTCTTCACCACCTCCCACAGGTGCCTCAGTGAGGCTGGGCCACCATCGCAGCCCTCAGAGTCCTCCTGGACCTTAGTTCAGGGTCACTTGCTCACGGGGAGCCTCCACTGGGCCTGCCAGCCCCTCTGGGTCGGGATGGGGACAGTCATCTCAATAGTCGTGTACAGTGACTTCGTTTTCATTTTAGGGAAGGAGAGGACTCAGGACTATGACAACCAGATAAAAGAATGCAAGCATAAGCTCTTCGGTAAAGGATAAGATGCAATTCAACTTAATTCATTGCTGTTATTAGTCCCAGGAGCTGAGGAACACTCAGCCAGTGTGAACTCTGAGTGCCTCGACCCTGCCCTCCAAGGCCTCTCTCCTCCTCTCCCACCCTGCCCTCTATTCAGAGGCCCCTTCTCTGAGCATCCCAGGATCAGGGCTGGTCAGAGGTCAGTGAGCCACCTCTCCCTGTGAGAGGCCCAGGCAGGTGATGACACCCCTGGGTCACACCCACTCACGGCAAGGCTGGTGTCAGTTTTGGAATACCACCTCACCTGGTGAGTCTGCATTGGAGCAAGGATGCGAGCTTCCCATCCATCACAAGGCCTTGGGAGAAGCACCTGCATCTACCTACACGGCCCTCCTGGCCATCACTTCATAGAAGGGCAGGGCTCTTCTGCTTGGTGACCCTGTCTCTGCCACGTAACTGGAGAGAAACCAGGCAGAAAACTACTCTCCCACAGCCTCTGATCCCCTCGGCCATCAGAGCAGGCCTGTTTCTCAGCCACGGATGCAGGGGAGAGGCAGCACTTAATCTGTATACGTATCCTGGGCACTGTGCTGGCACATGCAGGTCAGCTTTCTGCAAACTTGAAGCCTTTATGCCCCTGCTTATTTCGGATTGGGGAGCAGGGATGGATGAGCATCCTCACACTGTAAGGGTGTGGGGCTCAGGGACTAAGCTAGGCGTGCCTGGGGCATGGTTTGCTTCCCCAGCCGGTTCAGCTTGTGTGGCCCAAGCATGCCGGGGGGGCACGCACGGCCAAGGGAGACTCACGTAGATCTTGTGCTGCTGGTAGCGGATCAGGAGGTTGTGCACCATGCCTGCCTCATCCAGGTCCCCCAGGCGGATCATGTCATCCACACCCTGAGCTGAATTGGGGTGCATAGGGCTGAGGGTGCCAAGGTCCTCCGCTTGGATCCAGTGTTCCTGCAACAAGGGCACAGGCTCTCCTGAGAGGTGACCTCTGCCAGGGCCAAACTCTCCTCCAGGTCCTCAATGGACTGGCTGACCTGGTGGCCCGCACCTGGGAGGGTTGGTCTATGGTGAAGGTCAAAGGATCGAGTCAAGCCGAGGCTGGAGTCAGCACGTGTCTAGGGCCAGGGGTCAGTGTGTACTGGGGCTAAGGGTGAAGTTCAGACCAGGGTCAGAGGAGTGTGGAGCCAGGAGTCAGATATGGCTACATATCGGGGCAGCTTGCAGCTGGGGTCTCACAGATGGCTGGGATAAAAGTGTGCACGTGTTTTTTGTTTTTGTTTGTTTTAATAAATGATGTTATGTCATTTTGCAAATAGGAGACATTGTTAATATGTGACTGGCTTCCATACTCTAGGGTTCACAGGCCACACTCTAGAATTTTCTCCTTGGAGGCCAAGTCTCTACATGCTTCACTTTGCAGATGCTTAGCAAAGAGGGCTGCCCAGGGAGGACCTCAGTGAACAGCTGGAGGCCCAGTCTGCAAGTCCTTCCCCTCTGCCCCTCCCCTGCTCCACCCCAGTCTGCCAGGTGACTGAGCTGGTTCCCCAACAGGTCACCCTGAGCTTCCTACTCTCTCATCTGGGCTGCTTTGCTCATGTGAGATGGGTCTCCTTCTCCTCCTCCTGTGCTCGGGGACCCCCTCCAGGCATCTTTCTAATGTACCTTTCTCTCCCTCGCTTCTCCTGTCCTTCCTGTTCAGCTTGCATTACTTTGAAAACAAGCTTCTGGCCCTTCCCCCTCTCTGCCCCAGCCCTTTTCCCACTTCACTCTTTCCTGCTCCCCTAATTGTCCTAATTTTCTATCTTTCATCTTCCTGCTCCCTGCTTCTTCCCTATAGAAACCGTTCCCTAGACAGACACACAATGCCCGCCATGACAGGACTCCCCTGTGGTCTATCTTGCCCTGTGATTCCCAGACTTGGGCTCTAGAATCCCTGGTGTTGGGAGCAGCACCAGAGAAGGGAGGGGGCTCAGGGTTCTGGACGGGAGCTGAGAAGGCTGAGCCTCTGAGGAGTGTGTGGCCATACTCACCTTGCCCTCATCATCTTCAACCAAAATTTTGCCAGGCTTGGTTTCTTTGATGATGCCCCCGATGGCCACCCTGGTCTTGTCAGCAGGGGTGGGGTTCAGCCACACGTGGTCACCCTGGAGGGCAGAGAGGTCAGATCCACATTCCACCTTCCCCTTCCTGCTCGAGACTTACCTCCCTGGGGGCTGTCCCTTCCAACCAAGAGATGCCAAGTGACTGGGATGTGCTCTCTCTTCCCTGTCCTCCCTGCTTCCTCTTCTCCTCCTCCTTCTGTTTTTTCTTCTTCCCTCTCTCCTACCCACCCCTCCCCAGTCCTTTCTTGTTCTTGGGTGTTAATGGGTGATGGCAGGGGAAGCTCCGCTGGCCTGGTTTTTGCAGGAAAGTGTCCCCTGTGAGGTGCAAAAAGAGAGTCTCTGTCCTTTGACTAGCCCTATAGTACCCAAACCCAGTGTCTGCTGCCACTGCTAAGTCACTTCAGTCGTGTCCGACTCTGTGTGACCCCATAGACGGCAGCCCACCAGGCTCCCCTGTCCCTGGGATTCTCCAGGCAAGAACACTAGAGTGGGTTGCCATTTCCTTCTCCAATGCATGAAAGTGAAAAGAGAAAGTGAAGTCGCTCAGTCGTCTCCGACTCTTAGTGACCCCATGGACTGCAGCCTTCCAGGCTCCTCCGTCCATGGGATTCTCCAGGCAAGAGTACTGGAGTGGGGGTGCCATTGCCTTCTCTGAACCCAGTGTCTAGGGGAAAGCAAAGACTAAAATCTCACTAGGTTTCTTTCTGGCCTGCAACACAGCATTAATCCACGTGAACCTCTTTCTGATCCAAGAAAGCTCACCCTACTGAAAGAGGAGCAATCCCAAAGGAAAAAGCACAGGTCTACACACAAAGATAGTGAAATGTAAAAGGAGGAAAGGAGCAGGTGAGTAACACTCACCAGGGGAAAACAAAACGCCACAGAACAGTGGAAGCTTGTAACCAAGTATTTCACCACAATTTCCAAAAATTTACTGAGCTCAGATATTAGGCACTGAGACAGCTGAAAAGGATGAGACATGAATTGGCAGAGCTCAAAAGAGAAAAAATGGAGGAAAACAAGTAAGCATGGGCCAAAAATGAAAGCAAACTGGAAACAACAGGGAAATAAGCACTGCTAAAATCAGGGTAAAGATCATAGGTGACAGGAGAAGAAAAGTGAGCCAAGTGACAGAAATTCAAGCAATTAGGATGAGGCAGAAAAGCATAGATATGGAAGGTAGGTGAAAATACAAATAATTGAAGTGCACAAAGAAGGAAAACAGGGGTGGGGGAAAACAGAAAAACCACTTAAAGATATAATTCAAGACAACTTTCCAGAAATTAATGAAGGTTTGGATCTATGGGTTGAAGATACACCATCCTTTCTTTGAAATGATGACAAAGAAAAATCAACTCTAGGATAGATACTGATCTTAGAGTTAATTTTTTGAGGGGTAGGCAGATAAAAAGACAAGTACCCTTATAAGGAGATAATTCAGGACAAATTCAAATCATATATGAGGGCTGAACAACTCCTACAAAGACCTCAGGAAAAGAGCAATACAGCCATCAGAATGGCCATTATAAAAAGAACAGAAAATAACAAATGCTTGTGAGGATGCAGAGAAACTGGAGCCTTGTATACTGTTGGTGGAAATGTAAAATTGTGACACCACTGGTGAAAACAGCATGAAGGTTACTCAATACACTAAAAATAGGATTATGATATAGCAATTCCACTTCGGGTAAATTTCCAAAGAAATTCAAAGCAGGATCTTAAAGACATATTTGCATTTCTATGTTAATTGCAGCATTATTCATAATAGCCAAGAGGTAAAAGCAACCCAAATGTCCATTGGCAGATGAACAAATAAAAGTGTAAAATACACAGTCATCCTTCAGCATCCTCAGGGGATTGATTGCAGAAGCCCCTGCAGATACTAAATCCATAGATACTCAAATACCTTATATGAAATGATATAACACAGCAAATACAACACAGTAGGGAATATTAGTTCAGTTCAGTTCAGTCATCAGTCGTGTCCAACTCTTTGCGACCCCACGAACCACAGCATGCCAGGCCTCCCTGTCCATCACCAACTGCTGGAGTCTCCCCAAACCCATGTCCATTGAGTCGGTGATGCCATCCAACCATCTCATCCTCTGTCATCCCCTTCTCCTCCTGCCCTCAATCTTTCCCAGCATCAGGGTCTTTTCAAATGAGTCAGCTCTTCACTTTGAGATTGCATGCAGCCTCAAAAAAGGAGGAAATTCTGTCGTATGCTACAATGTGGATGGACCTCAAAGACATTATACCAAGCAAGAGAAGCCAGTCACAGAAGGACAAATCTTTATGATTCCATTCAGAGAAAAAGTGTCTAACGCAGTTAAAATCACAGAAACAGAGAGTAGATAGGCAGTTGCAGGGGCTAGAGGAAAACAGATGGAAAGTCATGTTTAATTACTGAAGAGTTTCAAGTGCACAAGATGAAAATGTTCTCACATCTGTCACACAACATTGTGAATATACATAACAATATTGAACTGTATACTTAAAAATGGTTCAGATGGAAAATTGAATGTGATATTTTTTACCACAATTACAAAAATAGAAAAAAGAATCCAATAATTTTTTTACCCAGTCCAACTGTCATTTCTGTATAAAGATAATAAACATTTTTAAGATGAATATTTTCTCATAAGTCTTTTAGAAAAATTAATTAGGTGACAAATTTCAGTCAACAGTACCAAGAATGAATATAAGTCCACACCAACATACACAATCATGAAGTTTCAAAATATTTGGGATAGGGAAAAGATCACAAAAACTTTCAGAGAGAAAAATTAAGTTTCATACAAAGGCCCAAGAATTAGAAGAGTTTCCAACTTCTCCATAGCAATGCTGGAAATCAGAAGGAGTACATGTTTTCATAGTTTTCAGGGAAAATTATATCTAGTATGGAATCCTAAGTCCAGCTGATATTCAAATGGGAATAAACATAGCTTTAGACGTGCAAGTTGTTAAAAATGTTTACTTCATGCGCACCCTGTCTCAGGAAGCTATTACAGGTTGTGCTTGATCAAAACAAGGGAGTAAACCAAGAAAGAGAAAAACCTTGGGTCCATGAAAAGGGATTCAGGTAAAGGGGAGGTGAAAGAAATGTCCGGGGTGGTTGTGAAGGAGACCCCATGATCCTGAGATGTGTGCCTCAGAAGTAGAAGATGTGCATTTAGATATGGCATTGGAAGCTCTGAGAAACTTCTCCTGAGGATGACATTGACTGAACTGCCAGATGAATCATTTTACAAGGATGTTGACATACCTGGGAGAAAGCTGGATGGGGGTAGGGTGAGGTGGTGGTTATGTTGTGATAAGTACATAAAAAACAAAGCACATAAGGAACAAGATAATTACAGTCCAGCACTTAGAGTACACTTCAGGGCGCAACCGAGAGGAACATTTTCATTTTTTCTTATAAAACAAGTTTTCTTTTATATCGGAGCAGTTGATTAACAATGTTGTGTGAGTCTCAGGTGTATCACAAAGTGATTCAGTTATGCCTATACATGTATTTATTCCTTTTCAAATTCTTTCCCCATTTAGATTGTTACATAATATTGAGCAGAATTTCCTGTACTATACACCAGGTCCTTACTGGTTATCTCCTTTAAATATATCAGAGTGTACATGCCAATCCGAAACTCCCTAATTATCCCTCTCCCACCCCTCTCCAGAGAATCATAAGTTGGGTTTGAGAGGAGCATTTCCTTATATAAAATAAGTAAACCCTGTAATCTGGGATTTAACAATTTGGGGAGAAAGGAGAGACACTGTGAGTGCTGTGGGCAAGGATAGGAATGAGGAGCTAAGGCCTTTCTCACCCAGTGGGAAATCAGTAATAGATGATACCTGGAATGAAAAACTCAAGTGGCCCTGTACACATGGAGAGAAGTATCAAAGAATTAACTAGAAGGTCAATGGTGGTCACCTCTCTGAGAGAGGAAGTGGGAGACTGATTCTTTAAACTGTGTGCCTATAACAACTCTATAAAACCGAAATCTAAATGAAAAAGAACAGCAAAAACATTTGCTACAGGATATAGAAGACCAGCCTGAACAACATACTGGTTTCAGTGAACTAACTGAATCACAGCAGGAACCTCAGAGACCTGGAGAAGTTTTCTTACAGGGATGAAATTCCAGTGTGAAAACTGCACTGCGCTGCTGCAAGAGCTGCTGAAATCACCAAAGTGAGAAAATTATCAAAGACCAATGATGGGCATTTCATGCAAGCTTGATACTAACCAGAGATGAAAAAGAGAGAGAGACCATTTCCAATTCATACTGAATTTTAAGATGTCAGCCCGACATGAGCCAGAAGAATAAATAAAAGAGCTGTAATGGGACTTTCATTCCTTATTTGGCCAAAGCTCTACTAGGAAATAAATGAGAAACCAAGCACCAGAAAGTAGAGCTTCTTTATGAACTCAGATGACTGCAGAAGCACCGGAATCAGGGAAAGAATGAGCAAGAAGAGGTAAAGAAAAAGCTATCAGCTGCAAAAAAAAAAAAAAGTAAAGTCGATATGGAGATTCAAGAAATAAAGGATGGGGGCTTCCCTGGTGGTACAGTGATAAGAATCTGCCTGCCACTGCAACAGGGTTCAATCCTTGGCCCAGGGAGGTTCCACGTGCCTCAGGGCAACAAAGCACTGCACCACAACTACTGACCCACACTCCAGAGTCCGCGTGCTGCAACCACTGAAGCCCCTGCCTAGAGAAGGCACCACAGTGGAAGCTCAAGCCCCACAGCGAAGAATAGCCTCTGCTCACCACAACTGGAGGGAAAAAAAGCCCGCACAAGGCCACGGAGACCCAGCACAGCCAAAATAAGTAATAAATAAATAAATGGTTAAAAAAGAAGAGGAAATAGAGCATGACGGACTTCCCTGGTGGTCCAGTAGTTAAGACTCCACGCTCCCAAAGCAGGGGGCCCAGGTTCCACCTCTGATCAGGGAACTAGATCCCACACACTGCAACTAAGAGTTTGCATGATACAAGTAAAGATCCCACATGACACAACGAAGATCTCGTGTGCCTCAGCTAAGACCCAGTGCAGCCAAATAAATAACATTTTAAAAAAAGAAATAGAGAATGAGTCACAGAAAGCAGAAGGATCTAGGTCTTTATTGCTCTTTGTGATAAGAAATACCTGACAACTGACTTCTGCCCATGATGCAGAAGAGCTCCTGCCCTAGCCTGAGACAGAAATCACTATGAGGAATCTCAAAGATTCAAAGAATCCACTTCCGAGTGACCTGATCCTCAGTCTTCTGAGGTGGGCTGGCTATTCCAGCCATTGGCTGAAATGCACACTGTGGCTTGTCCCATGTGCCCACCCACCAGTCTTTCCTTCCCACAGGAGAAAAGATGGGCCTAGAAGTAGTTCTGGGCTGTCTTTACTTAGATAAATGGAGGAGTTAGCAAGTGAAAAATACTGTTGTCAAGATATTTTTTTCCAGGTTCTTTTATTTTTCATTTTATTTTTAAAAAATTGTACTGAAATACATTTGATTTACAATGGTGTATTAATTTCAGCTGTGTAGCAAAGTGATTCAGTTATATATATATATATATATATATTTTTTTTTTTTTTTTCATGTATGGATGTGAGAACTGGACCATAAGGAAGGCTGAGCGCCAAAGAACTAGTGCTTTCGAACTGTGGTGCTGGAGAAGACTCTTGAGAGTCCTTTGGACTGCAAGATCAAACTAGTTGGTCTTAAAGGGAATCAACCCTAAATACTCATTGGAAGGACAGATGCTGAAGCTGAAGCTTCAATACTTTGGCCATCTGATGCAAACAGCTGACTCACTGGAAAAGACCTTGATGCTGGGAAAGACTGAAGGCAGAAGAAGAGAATGACAGAAGATGAGATGGTTGGATGGCCTCACTGATTCAATGAACATGAACTTGGGCAAACTAGAAGATGCTGAGGGGCAGGGAAGCCTTGCATGCTGCAGTCCATGGGGTCACAAAGAGTCAGACCAACTTGGTGACTGAACAATTCTTTTTTTACATTCTCTTCCATGATAGGTTATTACAAGATATTTAGTATCTTTTCTTACTGTGCTATACAGTACATCCTTGTGGAACACCTATTTTAAATATAGTATGTGTTGTGTCAAGACATTTTAAGCCCTGAGTATAAGTGAGGGATTACTCTGTGCACGTGGCCACCCTGCCAAGGCCAAGTTTAGCCAAACTCATTTTCTTTAGGTAATACAATCTGGTGGTTTAGCTGGTAAAGCATCTGCCTGTAATGTGGGAGACCTGGGTTCAATCCCTGGGTTGGGAAGATCCCCTGGAGAAGGAAACAGCTACCCACTCCAATATTCTGGCCTGGAGACGTCCATGGACTGTGTAGTCCTTGGGGTCGCAAAGAGTCAGACATGACTGACTTTGACTTTTCCCTCAAACTCCCTGTGTCTGGTATTTTCCTTCCAAGGCCACATTGCCTTACTTCTTCTTTCCTTGGGAGTGGTTTGAGTCAGCATTTGGCAACTCCCACAAACAACCCCTTAATGGAAGAGATGCAGTTCTTACCAGTCTCAACCCTGACATCCTGAGGCAGCTGCTCCCAACAGCCTGTGTGCAGAGAGAAAGCAGAATGTTAGTCTTCATGATGAAGGCAATGGCAACCCACTCCAGTGCTCTTGCCTAGAAAATCCCATGGGCGGAGGAGCCTGGTGGGCTGCAGTCCATGGGGTCGCTATCACGACCGAGCGACTTCACTTTCACCTTTCACTTTCATGCATTGCAGAAGGAAATGGCAACCCACTCCAGTGTTCTTGCCTGGAGAATCCCGGGGATGGGGGAGCCTGGTGGGCTGCCATCTATGGGGTCGCACAGAGTTGGACACAACTGAAGTGACTTAGCAGCAGCAGCAGCAGCAGCAGTCTTCATGACCATGAGTTGGAGCCCTGGCGGGTAGGGGCCACAGTGCTTATCAGCGTAGCCCTGAGTGCCTGGCATGGGGCCAAGAAAGGGCTTTTGAAAGAGTGGATGGATGTGTCATAGTCCCATGGCAAGTGTTACAGGAGACTCTCTCAGGGTCTTTAGTCCTATCTCATCTTTGAAGTGAAGTGAAAGTCCCTCAGGCATGTCCCCATGGACTATTGAGTCCATGGAATTCTCCAGGCCAGAATACTGTAGCCGGTAGCCTTTCCCTTCTCCAGGGGATCTTCCCAACCCACGGATCAAACCTATGTCTCCCACATTGCAGGCGGAGTCTTTACCAGCTGAACCACAAGGCAAGTCCTATATATCTCATCTTTACTGAACGTCTATTTTGCACTCGGCACTCAGCTCAACATAGGGAGCGGGGTGGTTCTGAACATGCTCAAAACAGCATCTCTGCCACCCAGAAATGCCGGGAGCCAGCGTGAGGAACTTTGTCCGTGGCAAAGGTCATGAGGAAGGAGGCTCGCATATGCAAAGGTGGGATCGAGCCTCAGGAGACTCCCTGTTCCAGAGCATCTACCCCCAAAACCAGAGTCTGCCTACTTTACTGCTTTATGCTCTCACCTACACCTCTGACTTTATGGGGGGCTATCCCCCACCACCTCTCTCTGTAAAGGAGTTAACTTAGGACTCCAGATAATAAATCTCCTGGGCGTGACAAGGGTGTTTCAGGTCAAACCTCTGTGCTGGCAGACTAGCTTGTGTGACAGGATTATCCACACTCTTGCTACTACTACAACCTCTCAACCATAAACAGCACAGAGAGTTTGGAGTATTTTGAAAGTCTTAGTTAGCATAGGGTTTTTCTAAAGATAAAAATCATGTTGGTGCAGGGTTTCATTGCTGAGTTAATGATTACCGCCAGGCCTCCATATCTTTAGGCACCTGGGAGTATGTTAATCAATGTGATTGGAATGTAGAAAAAGAAATATAGTAGTTTTGATGTTAGCAATACTAGACTTTTGAGTTAATGAATTTTCTCTTTGTTATAGATCACTGTACTCCTCTTTCTTTGTTATAAATCATTGTGTCCTTGCTATGTAAAAATGTAACTTTATCACTATCTTAAGACTAAATAGATCTTAAGGGGAAACAAGTTTTCTGATCGACTAACCTTTATCAATAGAAAGTAAGGTGGGGCCCAGACCAGAAGATACTGTGAACAAAGTAAGACCCTTGTAAGAACAAAGATATGCTGATAAGGGTCAGAGCAGCTGACCCTGCAAGACTCTGTTTCTTACATTTATCTCTATGTACAACTAAAAGTATAAAAGTGGACCTGGAAAATAAAGAAACAGGACCAGTTCCTGGAAAGACTGGTTTCCCCTGTGTGGACTTTTCTCGTTCTCTTCTTTTCTGGCTGAATTCCCATCTGGAGCGTGGAGGCTCGCCATGTCTGCTTACTTGCCCTGGCTTCTAAGACCCACGCGTGAGGGAGCCCAAGGTGGGGCACCCCCCGCTATTCAAGCGGGCACCGGTGGCCTACGTAGATGGTGCAAACTCCTTGTCTTGGAGTTTTATTGGTTTTCCATGTAACCCAAGTTATTCAGCCTCTTTTCTCCACTTATTTTCCTAATACACTATTTCTTTCTAATCTCCCTCCATATCTTTAATTAAGCAATTAGTTCCTTAGACGCCGACACCATCCCCGCTTTGAATTCCCTGGTCCACCAGGGTTGGACCCCGGCACAGAAACTCAGACTGTGTCTGGTCATACATCTGTGAACATCAGTCATTACCATACGCCACACAGAGTGCTGAGGGAACCAGCCAGCAGAACTTGAGATGCAACATACTTGATCTAAACCTCAGGCACCCACAAAACATTGAACCCCCATTTCATTCATGGGATTCAACAAAGGAAAGGTGACCCATATCAGTAGCATAGCTGGAAATTCAGTCTGGACCTGCCTCCTTTCAAACCTGTCTCAGCGCCTGGCTGCTTCCGATACCCAGGGAGCATCAGGCAGGCCTGAGTAACTGCCCCCTAGTCGGGGAGGGAAGGCGGGGCCCTGATCTCAGGAGGAACCCCACCCACCACCAGCCCCACCCTCTCTGTATTGAGCATCCTGACACAGAGGCTGGCTTTTTTGTTAGTCAGATACTCACTCCCTGCTTGTAAGCAGACCTGCCCCTGGGAGGAACTTAGGAAATATCTCTTCAGTGAAACAGAGAAGGATGCCCTTGGAGAGGCTTTGTCAGATGAGCAAGAATTCACAGTGGAAAGAAAGAGGCATTCTCTAGGGATGCTGTAACTTTAGCAAAGGCAGAGGGAAAAGTACAGAGGATGCAAGGTCAGCATATTTGGGTTGAGCAGACTGTGGGGAGGTGAGAGAAGTGTCTCATTGTAGGCAGCGGGCAAATGTGACAAAGAGCCTTTGCCTCTTTGTTCTGCTGAACAAATAATTTTCTCATTCCATTTTTAACTTTGTGCATGGGCATTAATATGTTTATGGCAATTTATACCTCCCAGCATTTGTTGAGCACCTAAAAAGTAAAAGGCAATAATCAGACTGAGATTCCTTGAAAGAGACTACAGCTCTTTCAAAGAGAGGGTGGTCCATTTTACCACCTCACATACCCCGGTGAGGTGGCAGGTGGGGAAGAGGCAGGGGGCATTTTCTACCTCTGACTCCCCACTGTGGCCCAGGCTCCTCACGTCTCCCCCCAGCTAGGAATTTGAGGCCTACCTGTGTTCTTCAGCGCCCTCACCCATGGCACTGGCCTCCATGGACATCATCCCTCTCCAGGATCTGCCCCACAGGCGTTCCCCACCAGTCCTGCCATCCCTGGGGGTTGAACCTGCCATGTGTCCCTCTCAGACTCGACTGCCTCCACTTCCCACAACTTCCCCTGCTCTTCCCACGTCCCAGAACTTCTCCATTCCAAAAGCCATGTCCTCCGAGGAATTCCCTGGCAGTCTACTGGTTAGGACTCCATGCTTGCACTGCAGAGGCCACATCCTCCAGCTGCCACTCTCCCGCCGCACCCCAGACCAGCACCGGGCCCTCTGCCCATGGCAACTGTTCCCTCATTTCATCACAACTCTCAGCTTTTGCTTTTCACCCCAGTCTATCCACCATCCTAGCTTCATTTCTATCTCAACCAGCCTGGAAACTGCACTTAAATATGTTTTTGGAACAAAGTAGTTTTGTAAGTACCCATAAATGGAATACAAGCAGTACAATGAGCTGCACACTCTGTGGACCCCTCTGTCCACCTTCACTCCTGTCCTATGAATGCTGTTGGGTCCTGCTCTCACCTTGCAAAGTCCAAGCACTGAGCTGAGCGTTCCAAGGATGGGTCACACCATCTTGACACAGGGGCCAGGGAAATTTCATGACCTGTACCTCCCCTAAGACTTTAGAAATGCTTGGGAATCCTTGAGTGGGCTCTAGTCAGCTCTTTCTGCCAAATTTAAAAAAAAAATCCTTCCGATTTCAAGGCTCCCTCCCACTAATCACTCTGCAGAACTCCTTGATCTGCATCACTGAAAAAAGAGGGAAATCACCCTCGGCTTCCAGCTCTGTTCAATCCCTGTCTTTTCCTGTACCTGTGGGCACGTAAGGGATGCCCAGGGGAGGGGCCACTGACAGCTCCATGCTAACCCTTTCAGCCCTGCCCTCCCTGGCCTCCTCCATCAGGGCTTTTGCTTAATCGATTATTGTGGTGATGAAAATATGCCCACAAAGTATTCTTTGACTCTACTCCCTTCCAAAGATGGACTCATTCGTTCTCCCTACCATGGGTGTGGACTTAGGGACTTCCTTATAACAAATAGAATAAGATAGGAGTGATCGAGTATAGTTTCCAAGACTTGGGGCTTCCTCCTTGTTCTCTCTAAGATTGCTCGGCCTGGGGAACCTTGCTGCCATATCATGAAGACACTCAAGCAGCCCCACGGAGGTCTCTAGTTAACAGCCAGTGATCTTGGAAGCAGATCTTTCAGCCCTGATCAAGGCTTCAGATGACCAGAGCTCCAGCCAGTGTCCTGACTGTAACCTTGTTGAGTGTTGAATTGTGTCCACTCCCCCTCTCAAGTTCATAAGTTGAAGTCCTAACGCAGCACCTCACAATGGGACTGTATTTGAAGATAAGGCCTTTAAAGAGGTGGTCAAATTAAACTGAAGTTGTTAGGGTGGGGCGTAATACAATGTGACTGATATCCTTGTAAGAAGAAAAAGAGATACCAGAGCTGTGTGTGCAAAGGGATGATCATATGAGGGCAGAATGCAAGAGGGTAACTGTCTGCAACCAAGGAGAGAGGCATCGGGAAAAATCAACCCTGCCAGCATCTTTGGTCTGGGACTTCTAGTTCCAGAATTGTAAGGACAGAAATATCTGTTGCTTAAGCTGCCTAGTCAGTGGCATTTTGTTATGGCGACCCTAGAAAATGAATGCAAATCTCATGAGGGGCTGCCCTGGAGGCTCTGAGCTATCAGTGCAGTGGGCCTGGGTTTATCCCTGGTCAGAGAGCTAGATCCCACATGTGGCAACTCAAAAAAACAGATCTTTCATGCTGCGAATAAGACCCACCAACAGCAAAAACCAACCAACCAAACAAAAAAACCTCATGAGGGCTCCTGGCTCAGAACTGCCCATCTAAGCCACTCTCGGATTTCAGAAATTGGTGGGAAAATAAATATTTGTCATTTTAAGCTGCAAAATCTTGGAGTAATTTGTTATGCAGCAGTAGACAACTAACACAATCACCCCTCTCTCTCTCATCTTCATTCATTCTTTCTTTCTGACTTTTCCTTCCTACATAAAGAAGCAAGTTTTGTCTAACTTTTTTTTTAGGGACAAAGGTGGAGTCTGTTTTTATTATTAAAAAAAACAAAACAACTCAGGCATCTTAACCAAGGAAGGGAATGTTTTGTACTCAGAGAATAGATACCAGAATACAAAATTACAAATGTTTGGACTCTAGACCTGTTCCCATCTCCTCCAAGAGTAAAGATGGGAAGGAGAAAGCTGAAGCAAACAAGCAATTCTGTAAAGCAAAACTTAGAAATCCTATAAATATGATTAAAATCTAAACTTCTGTTTTGCTTTAAAATTTTTTAATGTATCAAAAAGCCTGCTTTAGTGATGTGATAATTCCACCAGAAAATAACTCCAATACCCCCTTGTCAGTAACATTTTCAAGTTGAAGTTTTGATTATCTTAAAATGAATTTTCTTGGCCTCCTGACCCCTCCAGATATTGCCTTTCTCTTGTTTCTACTCCACAGCTGAACTGCCTGAAACAGTTGCCCTGTCTCCACCCTCTCACCCTTCACACCTTCCCAAGCCTTGGGTTGCATGTGGATACCCACCGACACTGCACCGATCCCCCCAGGGACAACACTGCCCATGTTAGTGCCAGGACTCTTTCAGCTGTGCCCTGCTCCCTGAGCTCGCCCCCGTGACTTCTGCAGGACTGCACTTCCCTGTCTTTCCTTGTATTCTGGGGTTGCCCTCAATCTCCTCCAAGGGCTCTGTCCCCTCACTTTGATCTCTTGGTGTCTGAAGGAGATGCTGAAGCTTTCAGTTTGCCTGATATGCTTTCCTCTATTTTCTTTCGGGGAAATTCTCCTCCCTTTGCCCAAAATGTTTCTGATAGGGACCGTGAATCAGGGACCGCCTCAGAGAAAGGGTGTGATGCAAGGAAGGGCCAATCACAGGCTTCCCCTGGAATGTTCTGAATTGGAACTGGGGATTGGTTATCCTCTCTAGTCACCAAGTTTTGAAATATGATTCCAGAACTGCAGGGCTATGGTCCTTGTATCCCAAAAATAGCTGATAGAGAATAAAGTTGGCAGGCCAAGAGGGAATGAGACAAAGACAGAAATCTTGTTGTTTAAGCGAAGCCATCTGGACTCTGTCATTGAAATCAAAGAATTCTATCAAACTGGTGGTCCTTATTCTGTTCCCTTTCAGTCTGCCCACTCCCCTGTGCACGCCCACCCTTTGCCAGGGCTACTGACAGGATCAAAGCACTTGGCCGTATTCAATGTCTCTAACCCTCGTCTCTATCTGGAACTTTAGATCCACCAAGACTCTAATCCCTGGACATCTCCAGCAGGTAGGCCATGGGCACAACAAACTCAACATAAATACACATCTCCTCTGTCTTCTATCTGCTTTTTCCCCTTCATTTTTCATCTCAATGAATGAAACTATCAATTGTTGAAGAAAACACTTGAGTCATCCTATAATCCTCATATCTGAATGATTGCTAAGATCCAAAGATTTCATCTTTTAAAAGCGTTGAGGCTTCCAACTATACGTTGTCTACAAAGAACTCACTATAAATATAAAGACCCAGATAGACTGAAGATAAATAGAGAAAAATATACCATGTTAAAATGAATCAAAAGTTGGAGTAGCTATACTTAATTAAAACAGTGTGGACCTCAGGGCAAGGACAATTATAAGGAATATAAACAGGAATAACATAATAATAAAGCGGCCAACTCCCAAAGAAGATATAACATTACTTAACATGTATGTGCCTAATAACGGGTAATCATAATACATGTGGCAAAAACTGGTAAACCTACAAGGAGTAAAAGGTAAATCCAATATTATAGTTGGAGACTTCAACATGCTTTTATCAGTTATTAATGTATTGGCAGGCATAAAATCAGCAAGGACATAGTTGAAATGAATAAGATTGTTAGTCAACTGGATCTAATGGACATTTATAGAATACTTCATCTAATGAAAACAGAATATACCTTCTCAAGCTCACATGGAACATTCACCAAGATAGAACACCTTCTGGATCATAAAAACTCCTGACCAAATTTTAAAAATAAAACCCATACAATGTCTGCTCTTAGACCACAAAGAAGTTAAACTATAAATCAAAATAGCTGGAAAATCCCCCAATATTTTGAGATTAAGAAACACAAATAATACAAGTCAAAGTCTCAAGAAAAATTCTTAAAGGGTTTTCAATTAAATGAAAATGAAGACACAACTTATTAAAAGTTGTGGAATGCTGTGAGAACTTGCCTAGAAGGAAACTTATAATGCTGAAAGACTATATTTAAAAAGATGAGCATCCAAACCAAGATGGCAGAGTAAACTCACCTCCCCCTATGAACACACCAAAAATACATCTATGTGTGGAAAAATTCTCACAGAAAACTAACTGGAGACTAACAGAAAGACTCCTGTATGACCAAGACTCTAAGAAAGATATACACAGAATTGGGTAGGAAGATAAGAGAAGTGATCGGGTGGGAATGTGCCCCTAGGAGGGGACTCAGAGGAAAAGAGGTTACACAGGCAGAGACCCTCCCTGGAAAGGAAGCAGTCTGAGCCTGTCACTGGGTTCCCCAGCCCTGAGTATGACACAGGGAAGACGAGCCCCCTTGGCTTGTTGGCGGCTCGGTGGGACTAACAGGAGGGCTGTGGGGAGACTGGACCCTGCTCGTGAAGAGCTCACGAACACTCGCCTGCTCCCAAAGCGGACAGGAGAGGGCAGACTGAGATCACACAGTCAGCTGACGTGTTTCCCAGGACTACTCCAGAGCACGCCCTGGCCTGAGCAGAGTGAATGCTCTAGCCCTGCCCCGCTCACGTCCCAGCTCCACACAGGAGGGAGGGCTGCCATAACCAAGGGAAAGGCTTGGCTGTGAGACTCTGGCAGCTCAAATGCTAAGCAGCTTCCTAGCAGGGAGGGGGCCGTCCTCACTGGTGATTGCACAGGTGTTACACGAGAGTCAGTCCAGGGCTCTGACTGTGGCCGTATCACCATACTGTATGCCCAACCTTTGTTGAATGCCCACAGCAGCTCTTGCTCCAGCACTGTTCCCTTCTGGGGCTGAAGGTGCTGGCTCTGGGAAAGGGAACACACACACACTGAAAGGGGACTTAGCCAGCTCACACCTGACACACAAGGCTTCTGTTCCAGCAACTTGTTACCTAACCTCACCCTCAATAAGGCAGTATTAGCCACTGAGCAAAGGGGAAGACCCACTTCACACCTGGCTCTGGCCCTATCCCTCCCTTTCTCCAGCCCCACCTAGCACCACGGTGATAGCTGCCAGCATGCCCTGAGGAAAGGTGGCACTTGTGTTCACATCAAATCCATATCTCACAGCAAAGCCACTGGGCATAGGCAAAGTGTGCAGGGACACTCTCCCTTAAGAACACCACTTCGAGACCACCACGTGTAACAATTTCACCTAAATTCTTAGGGACAGAGAAAGATAATTAAAATGAGAAGAGAGAGGAAGACAATTTATTGAAAGGGCAAGAGGAAACCCCTAAAAAAATACAACTAATGAAACAGAAATAAATAATTTACTCTATAAAGAATTCAAAGCACTGGTAATAAGACTGCTAAGTGAATTAGGGAAAAGAATAGATGAACAGGGAGAATTTTAACAAAGAACTAGGAAATATAAAAAGGAACCAGTCAGAGCTGAAGAATACAATAACTCATATGAAAAGCACACTAGAAGGAATGAACAACAGACTGGTGATATAGAAAATGCATAAGTGATGTGGAAGGTAGAATGATGAAAATCACCCATAAAAAATAGTAAAAAGGAAAACAAATTGAAAACATTGAAACAGAGTAAGCGATCTTTGGGATAACATCAAGTATACCAATATCAACATCACAGGGGTCCCAGAAGACAAGATAAAGAAGAAATTTTAAAAAAGTATTTAATAAAATTATGACCGAAAACTTCCCAAGCCTGAAGCAATAAACAGATATCCAGGTACAAGAAGCATAGAGTCCCAAACAAGATAAACAGAACAAACCCACACCAAGATTTATCATAATTGAAATGGCAAAAGTTAAAGACAAAGAGAGAATTCTAGAGACAACAGGAGAAAAAACAAAGAGTTATATACAAGGGAAACCCCATAAGACTATCGACTGATTTTTCTGCAGAAGCTTTACATGCCAAAAAGAAATGACATGATATATTAAAATGTTGAAAGGGAAAAAAACATGAAATCAAGATACTGTATCCACCAAGATTATCATTTATCATTTAAAATTGAAGAAGAGGTAAAGAACTTTTCAGATAAGAAAAAACTAAAACAAGTTCATCAATACTAAACTAACCAAAAGAAATACTAAAGAGTCTTTTCAAAGAAAGGGAAAAAGTTATAAGAAGTAGTACCTATAAGAAAGAAAAAAATCCCACTAGTAAGGACAGATATATAGTAAAGGTTCAGTATCAACCATTTAAATAAGTCATTATGAAGACTAAAAGACAAAAAAAGGATAAAACTAAGTATAACCATAATAATCCGTGAAGGTATAAACATGAAGATGTAAAATATGACACCAAAAATACAAACTGAGTTGGGGGAGGAGAATTTTTAAGCATAGATCTTTTACCATAAGGTAGTCCAAATGTAAAAACTTCCAGTTATAAGATAAATAACTCTGGGGATATAAATGTACAGCATGGTAAATATAGTCAACAACCCTATATTGTATATTTGAAAACCTCTTAGAGAGCAGATCTTAAACATTCTTATCACAAGAAAAATCTTTTGTAACTATGAGTGATTGATGTTAATTAAACCTGTGGTAATCATTTTAAAAAAAAGAATAGAACTTTTAGAATGTGTTTGAAATTAAAGGGCTACCTGTTTAAAACAGATACAGTTATAGGTCAACATACATGAACCCTATGGTAACCACAAATCAAAAGCCTACCATAGATACTCAGAAGCAAGAGAGAAAGAACAGAAGCATACCACTAAATAACATCATCAAACTACAAGGGAAGAAACTAAAGAAAAAAAAAAAAGACTAGGGAAAGGCTACAAAATCAACTGGAAAATAAACAATAAAATGGCAATGCTCCAATCAAAAGGCATATAGTGGCTGATTGGGTTATAAACCAGACTCATCTATATGATATCTGCAAGTGAATCACTTCAGAGATGAACACACACAGAGACTGAAAGTGAGGGTGTGGGAAAAGATATTTGTGAAAATGTAAATGAAAGACAGTGGGAATAGCAATACTCATCTAAGAAGAGAGACTTTAAAACAATGTCTGTAAGAAACGACAAAGAAGATCATTAATATAACGGTAAAGGGATAAATTTAAGGAGAGGATATTACATCCATTAACATGCATATACCCAATACAAAAGCACTCAGAAATGTAAAGCAAATATTAACAGGCATAAAAGGAGAAACTGACAACAATACAATAGTGGTTGTTGTTGTTCAATCACTCAGTAATGTCTGACTCTTTGCAACCCCACGGACTGTAGCATGCCAGGCTTCCCTGTCCTTCACAATCTCCCAGAGCTTGCTTAAACTCACATCCATTGAGTTGGTGATGCCATCCAACCTCTGTCATCCCCTTCTCCTCCTGCCTTCAGTCTTGCCCAGCATCAGGGTCTTTTCCAATGAGTCAGTTCTTCGCATCAGGGCCAAAGTACTGGAGTTTCAGCTTTAGCATCAGTTCTTCCAATGAATATTCAGGACTGATATCCTTTAGGATTGACTGGTTTGATCTTGCAGTCCAAGGGACTTTCAAGAGTCTTCTCCAACACCACAGTTCAAAAGCATCAGTTCTTTAGCACTCAGCTTTATGTTCCAACTCTCACATATATGACTACTGGAAAACCCATAGCTTTGACTATATGGATCTTTGTTGGCAAAGTAATGTCTCTGCTTTTGAATATGCTGTCTAGGTTGGTCATAACTTTTCTTCCAAAGAGCAAGCGTCTTTTAATTTCATGGCTGCAGTCACCATCTGCAGTGATTTTGGAGCCCCCCAAAATAAAGTCTGTCATTGCTTCCACTGTTTCCCCATCTATTTGCCATGAAGTGATGGGACAAGATGCCATGATCTTAGTTTTCTAACGCTTAGTTTTAAGCCAACTTTTCACTCTCCTCTTTCACTTTCATCAAGAGGTTCTTTAGTTCTTCTTTGCTTTCTGCCATAAGGGTGGCGTCATCTGCATATCTGAGGTTATTGATATTTCTCCCGGCAATCTTGATTCCAGCTTCATCCAGCCCAGTATTTTTCTTGATGTACTCTGCATATAAGTTAAATAAGCAGGGTGACAATATACAACCTTGACGTACTCCTTTTCCTACTTGGAACCAGTCTGTTGTTCCATGCCCAGTTCTAACTGTTGCTTCCTGACCTGCATACAGATTTCTCAAGAGGTAGCTCAGGTGGTCTGGTATTCCCATCTCTTTCAGAATTTCCCACAGTTTATTGTGGTCCACACAATCAAAGGCTTTAGCGTAGTCAATAAAGCAGAAGTAGATATTTTTCTGGAACTCTCTTGCTTTTTCGATGATCCAGCAGATGTTGGCAATTTGATCCCTGGTTCCTCTGCCTTTTCTAAAACAAGCTTGAATATCTGGAAGTTCACAGTTCAAGTACTGTTGAAGCCTGACTTGGAGAATTTTGAGCATTACTTAACTACTGTGTGAGATGAGTGCAATTGTGTGGTAGTTTGAGCATTCTTTGGCATTGTCTTTCTTTGGGATTGGAATGAAAACTGACCTTTTCCAGTCCTGTGGCCACTGCTGAGTTTTTCAAATTTGCTGGCATATTGAGAGCAGCACTTTCACAACATCATCTTTCGGGATTTAAAATAGCTCTACTGGAATTCCATCACCTCCACTAGTTTTGTTTATAGTGATTCTTCTTAAGGCCCACTTAACTTCACATTCCAGAATGTCTGGCTCTAGGTTAGTAATCACACCATCATGATTATCTGGGTCATGAAGATCTTTTTTGTATAGTTCTTCAGTGTTTTCTTGCCACCTCTTCTTTAATATCTTTTGCTTCTGTTAGGTTCCTACCATTTCTGCCCTTTATTGGGCCCATCTTTGCATGAAATGTTCCCTTGGTATCTCTAATTTTCTTGAAGAGATCTCTAGTCTTTCCCATTCTATTTTTTCCCTCTATTTCTTTGCATTGATTGCTGGGGAAGGCTTTCTTATCTCTTCTTGCTATTGTTTGGAACTCTGCATTCAAATAGGTATATCTTTCCTTTTCTCCTCTGCCTTTTGCTTCTCTTCTATTCATAGCTATTTGTAAGGCCTACTTAGACAACCATTTTGCCTTTCTGCATTTCTTTTCCTTGGGAATGGGCTTGATCCCTGCCTCTTGTAAAATGTCACAAACCTCTGTCCATAGTTCTTCAGGCAGCCTGTCTTATCAGATTTTATCCCTTGAATCTATTTGTCACTTTCACTGTATAATCATAAGGGATTTGATTTAGGTCATATCTGAATGGTCTAGTGGTTTTCCCTACTTTCTTCAATTTGAGTCTGAATTTGGCAATAAGGAGTTCATGATTTGAGCCACAGTCAGCTCCTGGTCTTATTTTGCTGACTGTATAGAACTTCTACATCTTTGGCTGCATAGAATATAATCAATCTGATTTTGGTATTGACAATCTGGTGATGTCCATGTGTAGAGTCATATCTTGTGTTGTTGGAAGAGGGTGTTTGCTATAAGCAGTGCATTCTCTTGGCAAAACTCTGTTAGCCTTTGCCCTGCTTCTTTCTGTACTCCAAGGCCAAATTTGCCTGTTATTCCAGGTATTTCTTGACTTCCTACTTTTGCATTCCAGTCCCCTAGAATGAAAAGGACAGCTTTTTGGGGTGTTAGTTCTAGAAGGTCTTGTACGTCTTCATAGAACCGTTCAACTTCAGCTTCTTCAGCATTACTGGTCAGGGCATAGACTTGAATTACTGTGATACTGAATGGTTTCCCTTGGAAATGAACAGAGATCATTCTGTCATTTTTGAGATTGCATCCAAGTACTGCATTTTGGACTCTTTTGTTGACCATGATGGCTACTCCATTTCTTCTGAGGGATTCCTGTCTGCACTAGTAGATATAATGGTCATCTGAGTTAAATTCACCTATTCCAGTCCATTTTAGTTCGCTGATTCCTAAAATGTCAATGTTCACTCTTGCCATCTCCTGTTTGACCACGTCCAATTTGCCTTGATTCATGGACCTAACATTCCAGGTTCCTATTGCTCTTTACAGCATCGGACTTTACTTCTATCACCAGTCACATCCACAACTGGGTATTGTTTTGCTTTGGCTCTGTCTTTTCATTCTTTCTGGAGTTATTTCTCCACTCATTTCCAGTAGTATATTGGGCACCTACCGACCTGGGGAGTTCATCTTTCAGTGTCCTATCTTTTTGCCTTTTCATACTGTTCATGGAGCTCTCAAGACAAGAATACTGAAGTGGTTTGCCATTCCTTTCTCCAGTGGACCACATTTTGTCAGAACTCTCCACCATGACCTGCTCAACTTGGGTGACCCTACACGGCATGGCTCATAGTTTCACTGAGTTAGACAAGGCTGTGGTCCGTGTGATCAGATTGGTTAGTTTCCTGTGATTGTGGTTTTCAGTCTATCTGCCCTCTGATGGAGAAGGGTAAGAGGCTTACAGAAGCTTCCTGATGGGAGAGACTGAGTCAAGTACCATGTCTCTGTACTTGATCGGAAATGAGTTAGGAACACATATACCAGCACACGTGTACTCACACACAGGCACACACATCTCACATGCAGCAGCTCTTTCTGTATCATCATTTACTTCTGTGTTTTGTGTCATTATATGTGTTTTTCCCACATTTGTGAGATACTTAGGAGCAAAACCTTGCCTTATTCATTCCATAAAGAATTCACAAAATGTTTGCTGAATGATGGATGGAGGGATGGATGGATGGATGGGTAGATGTATGGATAAATGTGTGGGTGAGTGGATGGATGGATGAGAGATGGATGGAAGGATGGATGGATGGGCGAATGGATGTACGGATAGATGTGTGAGTGGGTAGGTGGGTGGATGGATGGGTG
>SJYQ01000988.1:507226-544921 GCA_006410935.1 Redunca redunca
GGATGGGTGGGTGGGTGGGTGGATGAATAGCTACCAGGAGGATGGAAGCAGCCTGGCACCCATCCCAGGAACGCAGGTAAGGGGTTGGCTATGAGGTGAAACCCAGGAGTATTTGCAAGTCCCTGCCCTTTTGAAGTGAGATATTTCTTCTTAGCTCAGGCCCCCTTGTCCAGCTCTGAGGCTGGTCAGTATGAGAATGTGGGGATCAGTGTCCAGCACTGGACCCAGAGTCTGCCTAATCTTAAGAACCAGAATGGGGATGACTATAACTTGAGGGTAGAAGGATAAGCTGCTGGTTCCCAAAGACCTCCTCAGAGCTTTTGGAAGTCTAAAGCCACACCACTCACATGCGTTTCTGGGGCATCATTGAAGTGGAGTGTGTGTAGTGGGAGTGGTAAGAAATGCTAAAAGTGGGAAGGTAAATCTGGGGAGAAAATCAAAGTGCTGCAGGGACCAAAAAGGACCAGAGACTGTGTGCTGGGTGGTGTGGGTGACATATTTCAGGAGATTGCGGTCTAAAAGGCAAAACCCAAATGGAGACTCTAGTCTCTGAGCTGCCAGTCCAGAAGGAGCTCTCTCCTGGAGGACTAAAAAGCATTTCCCAAGGCAGGGATGTGAGCATTTTGGGGCAGAAAGGCTTGGGTAACAGAATGAGAACCTTGGAAGGTATGCTATGCTACCACCTAACTGCCTATTCTCCACTCCTCCGCCCCCCCACCCCAACCCTGAGCCTAAGGTCCCTAGCCTGGAATCCATCACTCCAGGGAAAACAGAGCCTGCGTGGGCTGGTGAAGGCAGAAAGGGCCACTGTTCTGGAAGTCAGAACCATCCAGCAGGTGACAAGGAATCTGTGCTGGACCACCCAGTCCAGACGTCAGGAAAGTCAAACATTGGCAGTTTCATACGGTTCCATCAACACATATATTGATATATGACTATGTAATAAAAGCAAGCTATATTTTATATAATTATGCCATTTTGCCGTGGACTTCCCAGGTAGCTCAGTATTAGAGTCCAGCTGGCAATGCCAGAGATGCAGGCAGCTCGGGTTCAGTCCCCAGGTCGGGAAGATCCCCTGGAGAAGGAAATGGCCACCCACTCCAGTATCCTTGCCTGGAGAATCCCATGGACAGAGGAGCCTGGTGGGCTACAGGCCATGGGGTCACAAAGAGTTGGACACGGCTGAGCATGAGCACAAGACTGTCATTTTTGTTTTAAAATATAAGATATATTTTGGGGAGATACATCCTTTTTAGAGGTAATTACGTTAAGCCATTGACAGTGGTTTTTCCTGGAAGGGGAATCGGGATAGGGAGCAGAGAGAGATGGGCTTTCCCACATCCAGAGATCGCTTTTATTATTTATTTCACTGTTCACAGGATTGTCCACGGGCCTGAAATCAGTTCCACCCCTTTCCCACAGTGATTACTACCTGCAAAGATCAGCCACCAAGCTCAGTGACAGAGGGGCAAGGAGGGGCTGATGGCAGGATGCCAGGAATACCTGTGACTGGCCACCTAGGAGGTGTACGGAGGTGCCCCGACCTGGAGATACGATTCTCCTGGGTCCTTCTTAGGGCCCTTTCTCTTCTGCCCAGGTGGCCCAGGGTAAGGATATAAAGTTTCAGTCCTCTTTCCCATCTTCCTCTAGTGGGCACAGGGCCTGGCCACCCCCACTGCCAAAGCCCTTGCAGTGTGAGACAATGCAAGAACTGGCTCCCCCAGAGCCTGGGTCCTGTTCCCTCCCAGGAAGTCAGAGACGGTAGGCTGACTCTGGTCAAGAATCGCTCCCAGGGGAATCTCTCTTCCCAGCAGGGCTCTGTTCCCACTCTTGAGGGCCAATGCACTTGTGGGGAACTCGCCAAGCCTGCCAGTCCTCTGCAAAGTCATGAGTAAGTGAATTAAACCACATTTATCCCATCCCTTCTCACACCTGGGTTCAGGTGCTTTCTGGGTCCCTGCAGGCATAGGTGAAGTCCCTGCCTCTCCAACCTCATCTCCAGCCCATTCTTCCAGATCTGGCTTAAGAGTCCCCTTGCAGATAGTTAAGGGCTTTGGGAAAGTCATGTACATACTACTATATTTAAAATGGATAACCAACAAAAACCTATTGTATAGCACAAGGAACTTGGCTCAATGTGCCAGTTATGTGCCAGTCTGGATGGTAGGGAGGTTTGGGGGTGAATGGATACATGTACGTGTATGACTGAGTCCCTTCACTGTTTGCCTGAAACTATCACACTATTGTTAATTGACTATACCCCAAAACAAAATATTTTTGGTGTTAAAATAAAAATAATATTTAAAAAATAAAAGACTCCCCTTGCAGCCTCCCTGATGCTGTTCTCAGCCACCCTACCTATTATCTGTCCCTCTCTGGTCCCAGAAAACCCTGGCCAACCCTCAGAAAGGGCATTCACCACCCTGAATTGAAACCCATCATTTATACCTGTCCAGAGAACATTTCTTTTCCTGAGATTCACTTTGGCAAGGTGCTGTCAGCCTGCCTGGAGAGATCTGAGCAGGGATGGTCCTTGAGAAACCCTCCTGAATTTACTTTTTTTTGCCAATAGCATTTCCTTATTTGGTATCCCCTTCCTGGTATCCGATCAGTGCTCTTCTCAGAAATGGTCTTGTGGATATTATTATTCTTGTCACTGCTTGTATTTTATTTTTGATCATCTGCCAGAAAGCCCAGAATACATTTGGTAGCTTTGTCTAGCAAATAGATGGGAACTTTTTATGAAACTTTTTCCAGCTGCATCATATTTATCTTAATTTTCCTTCCTCTTGGTTTCTCATTTCAATTCTGATTCCTCTGTATTACAGGTATCTCTGTAAGCTATCTCAAAAGGCTCTTGTTTACCTTTAGAATAAGGCAGGGGATGGATGAGAGAGAAGCTGACAGATACATCCACATGTACATGCCAGTACCCCACTGGGCCGTGGCTCCTCTCTGTACCCCCCTCAGCACTCCATCCCTGGCCCCCAAAACAGAGTAGGGGCTCGTAATATACTTACTTAGAGTTTTTAAATAGCAGTTCATTAGTTTGATCTGTATAGTAATGCTGCAAGGTAAGAGATATGGTTCCATCTGACAGTTGAAGAAACTGAGGCTTCAGGTACCACCCTTGGTCAGTGGCCGAGTCAGGATTTGAACCCACGCTTGTTTGGCTCTGTTTGTTTATGACACTTCACCTCTCTGCCAAGTCTGACATGCTCTGCTCTCTAGACCTGTGAGGTCCAATATGGTGGCCACCAGCCACATGCAGTGCAGTGGTAAAGAATCTGTCTGCCAGTGCAGGGGATGCAAGAGACACAGGTTCTATCCCTGGGTTGAGAGGATCCCCTTGCATAGGAAATGGCAACCCACTCCAGTCTTCTTGCCTGGAGAATCTCATGGACAGAGGAGCCTGGCTGGTACAGTGCATGGGGCTGGAAAGAGTCAGACGCTTTGAGCACAGCACAGCACACAGCCACGTATGGCCATGGAAATTTAAATTAGTCTTAGTTAAAATTAAAAATTCCTCATGCATGCTGGCTGCACTTTCAGGGCTCTATAGCCCCATGTGGCCAGTGGCTACTGTATTAGTACAGAAGAGAATGCCATTCTCAGCACGGAAAGAGCATTTCCTGCAGCCTCCTTACACCTGCACTAGGGTCCTGCCCAGAGCCAGCAGCGCCCAGGCTGGACTTGTGCCTTCTTTCCTCTGCATCTTTAGGATGTTTTTTTCTCAGCCTGGGCATCCTAGCCCTCCAGCATCATCATCAAGCCATCCTTGCCTTCGCAGCCTGCTTCAATCCCTCCCCTTCCCCACCCGTCCTCAGCCCCAGACATCTCCACCTCTGATTTCCTGATGCCTGAGGTCTGTGCCCCCAGGGGAGTGACTTTTCTTTGGCACAGCCTCACCTCACTCACCCAGCAGTGCAGAAAGGAGATACACGCTGCTCGATTAATTGAGGGGGAAGACAAGAGAGTGTAACATGAAAATCGACTAGAAAACGTGACTTTGTCCCAACCTCTATTTCTGCCGCTCATGACTCCACTACCCTATACAGCTCTCTGCCCAGGGCCTTCTCTCCTCCAGGCCCCGGGTGGGTGCAGGGGCCTGAGAAACTGTGAGCAGGTCCAACCTGTGCCCTCACGGCGCTCATATCCAGTGGCTTTGGGCGAAGGATTTTATCCTCCTTCATCTAAATGTCCTCTATTGTGAAAAATGTCCTGTAATTCCTGCTGTTCTTCCCTGGAGGGCTTGTCAAGGGGACTGAGAATGTAGAAGCCAGGGCCTTCATATGACATGAAAAGCACTCAGTTACAAGAATGTAGCTGGGAAACTGGGAAATGTTCACCCCTGCTGTGTCATCCTTACATCGAGCTGTAACTCCCACCCCCACTGTAAGCTGCTTTGAAGTGGGGGTGCAGCAAGGCCCAAGACCCACACAGACAGCTCCCCTGGGAGAAGGCAGTGGGGCCAGCATTCAGCTCCCAGTGGGTTCAGAGAGACAGGGATGCCACTGAACTGAGTGGCTCTAAACAAAGGTTCCCCGGGGGCTTGTGCTCCAGGCCGATAGCTGCCCACAGAGTTTTGGTTTTCTTCAAAATAAAACCCTGAATGGAGTTCAGGTTGGAACAACGTTTAAGTCCAGAGTTAAAGAGTGGAGACTGAGGGGAAGGCCTGGCTGTGGGGTTAGGAGGTTCAGGATGGGCCCCACCCCAGTCTGTATCTGTGTCAGATTCCCTCCCGTGAGAAGTGGGGACGGTGCCCAGCACCCTGACAGCTCAAGCGAGAGCCTGGGAGTGTTCCTCCTCTCAGAACGCCGTCCCGCCACAGCCCAGCACCCCAGCCAGGGGAGGCTTTGAGGCCTGGCAGGCAGGGTCCTGCATCATTCTGGGGCCCAAGCTGTTCAGAGGTGACAAACACACTTGTCCACAATTGTCCAAGAAGGTAGGTGGTAACTCAGGTCAGCCCGGGCCTGGATGTCGAGTCCCCCTTTGCTTCTTCCTGTGGGCACTTCATCTCTCATGGACCTCAGTGTCCTCGTCCATGAAACAGAGGCCATAACACCCCAAGTGCGGGGAAATGGAACATATGACGCGGCTGACATTGCCAGGTGCCCAGGCCTCAGAGCCCAGGCTTCACACCTCCTGAGGCCCCCCTTCTAGGGGAAGGCGGCCCCGCACTGCCGCCCCCTCTGCTCTCGCACCTGCCTTCCTGGAGCAGAGGCCCAGCACGCCTCCTCCCCCTCTCTGGGCTGGAGTTCCAGGCTCCTGAAAGGGCTCTCGTGCTCCCGCCTCATTACCTTGTTCCCTGCAGTGCTTTCCCAAGGCTGTGACTCCCAACCCACCCCTGCCCAAAGACTCTCCTCCCACCCTCCCAGCTGGCAGAACACAGGCTCGGGGCAACCAGCCCGCAGAGAAGGCCTGGAAGTGCCCTTACCTTGTCAGGGTAGGGGTCTGGTTGTTTGCCTTCCCCTCCTCCCAGGCCGTCTGAAAGGAGCCGGGCAGAAGCAGTGCCAGGGCTCTGGGTGTGTCAGAGCGCACGAAAGAGTAGGAAGAGGCGGAAGGGCCCCAAGAGGAAATGGCCCAGTCCTCTGGGCCCACATAATTTATGACAGGACTTTGTCCTTGAGCTCCAGGCACACCCACTCCCACAGGGCTCCTGCGGCCCTAGCTAGCAGAGCCTCGGAGCGGGCCAATCTTTAACCCTGGCCTCTTTGTCAGAGAGTTTCCACGAGAGCTTGATTCTGTGCACCTATTGGTACAACCAGCCAAATCCCCTGGTGCCCATCCATCCAGGGAGCTGAGCATCTTTCCAGGGATCACGGGAACTCCAAGGCTGCTTACGCAGGAGTTCTACTCCCAAACCCCCGTCCTAGTTGGGAGCACACACAGGAGAGGCCAGCGAGCCTTGCACCAGAGCTAAAGGCCACTGGGGCACCTCGATTCCCAGTACAGTCCCTGGGAGCAGAGGGGGCAGACTTGGGCTGGGACTTGAATAAAGGGAGACTTTTGCAATGAGGCAAATACAGATCCTTCAGAAGGAAAGAGCATGCAGCAGTGCACCCTGGGAGAGGCCAGGCTGGAGGGGACAGGCAGTCCCTGGAAGCCATGGTGATGTCTTTGAAGGTGGATGGAAAATAAGTCCATGGGAGATGCCTGCTGACTGCAACACTTTGCCTGGGCGAGGAGAGGCCTTGGGGGTACTCCTCAGTGACCCAGCAGGAGCCCATCGGGTTCCCTCCCTTTCCCAGGACTTGGCAGGCAGAGGTGTGGGAACTAGCTGTCATATTTATTTGTTTATTTGGCTGCACTCAATCTTAGTTGTGGCGTGTGGGATCCTTAGTTACAGCATGTGGGATTTTTCATTGTGGCATGTGGGATCTCGTTCCTTGACCAGGGATGGAATCCGGGCCCCCTGCATTGGGAGCGCAGAGTCTTAGCCGCTGGACCACCAAGGAAGTCCCTATCATCTTCTAAATAGGACTGAGGCCACAGCAGGGTGACAACCCTGACCTTGAGCCTCTTTGAGAGATGGGAACCAAATGCTGGTGGAAGGATAAAGTTGAGCCATGGGGAGAGATCGTGTGGCCCTGGAGAGAGGCAGCGGCCACTGTTGTCTGAGCTTTCTGTGGGCCCTGCTGTGGGCTCCGCAGAAGCCCAGCTTCCTGCTGCTACACACTCCATTGTTGAGACAGCTGGAAGGAGCTTCTGTTCCTCGCAACCAACCAGCCCAGGACAAAGTTTCAGTCTCTCAGTCGTGTCTGACTCTTTGTAGCCCCATGGGCTGAGGCATGCCAGGCTTCCCTGTTCTTCACCATCTTCTAGAGCTTGTTCAAACTCATGTCCATTGAGTTGGTGATGCCAGAGGCAGGAAAGTGAATTGGGAGGTGACTTAGAAAGGGCCATTTGGAGGAAGCACGGGCTCTGAGGCATCCAGTCAACTTCCTACCCACTCCCCAAAAGTGCTGTGCTCAAGTTCTGTCCGGCTCCAAATAGCTTCCTGGCCCCTAAAACCTCATCCAGTTTCTGGGTCAACACTTGCTTTGGGAGGGTTTCACATGGCAGGTGGCTTTTCTGGTTTAGAAAGGAAACATTTCACTCCCACAGGATGGGTTCTGCTAATCCTGGTAGCTCCTGGAAATGATGAGCCCCCTATTTTGGGGCTCCTGAGACCAGACTGGGTCCTTTGTGGCCCTCATTCCACTGTCCTCTTCCAAAAAAATAGTGGAACAGAATATTTGTGTAGAACAAAATGACTCATAAGACTTTTTTATTCCAGAGCCTATCTTAAAATTTGATAGAAACACATTTTGGAACTTACAGACTTGTCTCCTGCTTTTTTTTTTTTAATAGTTTGACATTAAATCATAAGTATTTTCTTACACTATAGCAAATATTAACCATGAGTATTCAAGTCAGCATGGTCAAAGACAAATATCGTATGATACCGCTTATATGTGTAATCTAAAAAAATGGTACAAATGAACCTATTTACAGAACAGAAATAGAGTTACAGATGTAGAAAACAAACATACAGTTTTAAGGGACAAATGAAAGTCAAAGTGTTAGTCACTCAGTAGTTGCTCTTTGTGACCCCATGGACTGTAGCTTGCAAGGCTCCTCTGTCCATGGGATTCTCCAGGCAAGAATACTGGAGTGGGTTGTCTTTCCTTCTCCAAAGGATCTTCCCAGCCCAGGGATCAAACCCAGGTCTCCTGCATTGCAGGCAGATTGTTTACTGCCTGAGCCCCCAGGCAAAGAGGGTCAGGGGGGAGTTAAGTTGGGAGACTGGAATTGACATACTCCATGGGTGCTAAGTTGCTTCAGTCATGTTCAACTCTTTTTGACCCTATGGTCTGTAGCATGCCAGGCTCCTCTGTCCATGGGATTTCCCAGGCAAGAATACCAGAGTGGGTGGCCATTTTTGTCTCCAGGGGAACTTCCCCACCCAGGGATCAAACTCACATCTCCTGCATTGGCAGGTGGATTCTTTACCACTGAGCCACCTGGGAAGCCCCACTCTGCTGTATAGAAGAAAGAATTACAGCATCATAAATTAACTACACTCCAATAAAAATTAATTTTTAAAAAAGGCAGCATGGTCCATGCTGCAAGCGCTCCACCATTTGTGTAACCATCATCCCTGGATGGATATGGGGTGGCAGTCAGTCCATCACTGCCACCCACAACACTGCAGTGTGCAAAGCTGTGCTCACAGCTTTGTTTGCAATATATCATTACAGGGAAATTCCAAAAGGGAACTTACTGGGAACTTACTGAAACAAGGGGCCTGAATGCTTAGTCACTAACCTTTCTCAAGCAGCACATCAAGTTGTCCCTCCCAGCAGACGGTGTCCAGGAAACTTCAAGGACCTGGCCTGACTGCTGCATCAGTTGGTAGAGCTCAAAGGGAACTCCTGAGGGGCAGTCCTCTGAGAGCCTCGGGTTTTCTGTTGCTGAGGGTACCCCAAGTCCTGGGAATCAAGGAAAGAGTCTGGGAACTCAGCCTGCTGCAGCTTAAGAACTCTTATCTGTCACACATGTGGCCAGACTTGACTGCCCCACAGCCTAATGTTACTTCCACAATTCTCCTCAAGATGCAGTCTGCTAACCTTTAAAAATATGTTTCTGACTTGAACCAAAAGGCCTCCATGAGACAACCTGTGTTCCATTCCATTCTGTCCAAAGGTCAAGCCCACTGTAGTATCTGCATAGCAACTAAAAGAGAGCACACTGAGCATTGCTTTTTTTTTTTCAATAAACTATTTTGTATTGGGGCACAGCTGATTAACAATCTTGTAATAGTTTTAGGTGAACAGTGAAGAGATTCAGCCATATGTATACATGTATCCGTTCTCCCCCAAACTCCCCTACCATCCACCTGTCATGTAACTCTGAGCAGATATGAGTTTCATGTACAGAGAGTATTTGATTTCAGCTCTGCCAAACCCATCATAGAGAGACCTGAAGCAGCTTGTATCCCAATGGCCCCGATCTTCCCATCCAGTACCAAAGCCGAAGTTATCCATTAACACTATAAAATAGCACAGCTGTAAGCACAGACCTCCGTGACTGAGTTAGTGTTTACAGAGGTTTACAATTCTCCGTCTCAAAGAAAACGAGCATTTAATAACTGCTTTCTATGTAATGGGCTCATTGCACATGCCACTCATTCAACGTTCATCAGAACCCTACAGATTAGAGGTACTTATCTAACTCTTCACAGTAAGGAAACTAAAACCAAAGAAGTTAAAAAAACTTGCTTAAGTCACGTGGCTAAAAGGGGGGGGGCAAGATTTGAATGGAGGTCTGCCTGCCTCCAGGGCAAGGGCTCACTGCACTATATTACACCATACCAACCTCCAAACAAACCTGGACTCTCTCAAGTTTGAATAAGACGTCCATTTTTAGAGATTTTTCAGGGGAGGTGCTTCTCCAATTTGCTCATCCTAGCACAGGATCCAAAGAGAATGTCTCCTTTAATTTCTGTGATCACCAATGTCCTAGGACAAAATTATCTGGGAAGAAACCAGGCCTAAATGCTTCCCTGGAAACAGTTGTGCGTAGTATAGAAAACATTCTATCTGTGTGGTTCATACTTTCTTGACTTTGGCATTACTGACACTTCGAGCTATATTATTCTTTATGCGTGTGTTGGGAGGAGCTGTCCTGGGCACTGTAGTATTTTTTTTAGCAGCACCCCTGGCCTCTACTCACTATGTGCTCTTCCTCAGTGGTGCAATTAATTGCTTCCAAGTATTTCCAAATGTCTCCTAGAGGGGAAAATCAGCTCCCACTGAGAACAAATACATGGATCAAAGGTTCGAGTATAATTAAGGCTGGGAGAAAGAGGAGGCCAGCCAGGGCTAGATAGAATGGCTTGGAAGAAGTGATGCCCAAACTGGCCTCCTTAAGTAGCAAAAAGATCCAGCTCAGAAGATTTGGGAAGCAGAGGGAAGGGGCTGGTGCTCCCTAGAGGACCTTCATTCTGACACACCAAGAAAATGCCTATATCGACAGAGAAGTCTTAGTGCAGCATCCTCCCTGGATCAGCACCGTCACTAGACTGGGCAAAGCTTGGAACCCAAGTCCTGATGGGCTGGGGGTGGGTGGGGGGCATCCACTACCCCTATCCAGGAGGAATGACTCATTCTGATTGGGCTTTATCATAACCCATCTGAAGGACCCACACAGAGGTTGGTCCAAAGGTTGGGGTTAGGGTTAGGCAACAGGAGGGGCACAATTGTGTTATAACCTGCTCTAAGGCCCACACTTGCCCGGCTTTAAAACCAAAGAAAGAGCTCAGAGTCAGCAACAGTGATATCAGTGGTTTAATGGATGACAGAGTCAGAGCGAGGTCCTTGAGCGACATCCCCACTGGATGTGGCTAACAGCAGGCAGGACACCACAGCCAGTCATAGGGTGAAATTGACATCAGTTTGACTTATTAGTTACCAGGGAAACCAGCAGAGGGACACACCCCTCATTGCCTCTTTGATAAGAGCAATCACTAGCCAGGGCCTGTGGCAAATATGTAGGAAGGTCAGTCCCGTGAGTAGGATGTAGGTGAAGAAGGTCTTGGTCCAGCAGGGGATGTACAGAGAACAAGAAAACAGTCATCTTGAGTAACCTGACCACAAGGGCACAAAATATGTCACTCTCTGGAAAACCGTGGCAGTCCAGTGAATAAATCTCGGTCTTGGGCCCTGGCACTTAAAGTCCAGTTACTGGTCATAAACAGGGGGACCTCTGCCCCATGACCAGAGTCAATAGCATCCCGATGACTAATATGATTGCCCTGGGGAGTTGAAGTGGTGGAAGGAACAGCAAAACCTGATTACATGGCAACTCAATAAACCAGTTAAACGATGCTGATGATGTTGATTGTGATAATGATGATAACACTTTGTCCAGCTCTTGGAAAAGGTTAAGGGTGAAAGGTTAAAAGGTTAAAAGCTTTTAACAAGGTGAAAGGTTAAGCTTTTAACCTTTGTTAAAAGCTTTGTTTCCATTGTTAAAAGCTTTATTTCTAAATTTAAAAAAAAAGAAGAAGAAGAAGCATTAGGATGGATTTCTTACCACTGACTGGAATGCTCTGTGTGCACCAGGGTTAGCTTCTTTTCCTCCTGATCCACAGCTGGAATACTCTTTTCAGCCTCACTCATGATTAGGATCAGCCACGGAATGAGGGTAAGTAACACGCTTCACTTCCCAGCCTGCCACATTTAAACCTCCCGCACTAGCCTGCACAGTCTCTCTTCTGCTCTCTGTTGGTGGCATTCGGAGCATCCAAGAGTAGATTCTGAGGCCCTAGGGGGTGGTGGAGCCACAATGTGGAAAAATCTTGGGTTCCTGAATGACTCTGGGGTGCAGAGTTCCACCACTGACCCCAGTACCCATTTACAAGGACAAGAAATACATTTTTCATTTCAAGTCACTAAAATTTGTTGTTGTTTTAACAGCTGATCTACCATCTTTAAAACATGATCCTTCTGCCATCCAAATCTGCCTTTGTCTTTCAAACACCAGCACAAGCACTACTCCCAGGAACTTGGTCCTGATTGCCACTCTAGCCTTGGCCCCCTTTTAATTTCCAAGGCACTCATTACACACATCACATAACTTACCTGTTAGCATGTATTTTTTTTCAGAGTAGGAATTCCTGATGGATGGTAAGTTTCTCAAGGCAAGAATCATATGTTACAGTTTTTTTGTATCTTCACAATTCCTAATAGTAACAATGATAATAATTAATATATATATTATGTCCCAGGAGTCATTATTTATACATAAACACATTTCATTTCATAACAACTCTATGAGATGAATATTACTATTATCCCCAGCTTATAGATGATGTTTAAGCAGAGAGGTTAAGCAATTTGTCCAAGATCATCATAAGTTAGAAGGTGACAGAGCTAGGATTCACACCTAGAACCTGAGTACTGAGTGAGTGTCCAATAATTATACCATCTTAACCACAATTGTTAAAGGACTGTTAGCTTGTATGTCCAGTTAAATTGCACCCTGCTTGGACAGGGAACATTGGTGTTGATCTCATTTGTTCTTATATCTGAAGCTGGCCAGGTGCAGAGGAACTGTCACCCCCCACCACTGCAGGCCAGCTGGAAGCCAGCTGTGTGGGCAGGGCAGGATTTGCTCTTATGCCGTCTGTATTTACCACCCGGAGCCCTGGAAAAGGTATCAAATAATTCAGGAAAACTCACTGCTGCTTTAAACTAGTTTTGGAAAAAAAACAAGTAACCTTTTTTCCTGCATAGTCCCAAAAGCAGAGATTACAGCTTTTAGCAACTTCTCCTAAATCTTTTTTTAATATAATTAACTTTCCAGCTTTGTATCTCCTGTTAAACCCTGACTATTAGAGCCAAATGGAAGTCTAGGGTCTCAAGGCAGCCCATTATGGAATTGCATTTGGAAACAGGACCTTTAAAGAAGTAATAATTAAGGTTGTGTGTGTGTGTACGCACACTCAGTTGTGTCCAACTTTTTGCAGCCCCATGGACTGTGACTGCCAGGTTCCTCTGTCCATGGAATTTTCCAGGCAAGAATACTAGTAATTAAGGTTAAACAAGGTCATTAGGGTAGAGTCTTACCTGGTCCAATCTGACTGATGTCCTCAGGAGATTGGGACATAGAGATGAAGAGGGACGAGGGAGTGACAGAGGGGAAAGGCAGCTGCCTACAAGCCAAGGAGAGAATCCTTAGGAGAAACCAGCCCTGCTGGCACATTAATTTTGAACTTCCCACTTCCAAACTGATAGAATAAATCCCTGTTGTTTAAACTGCCCAATCTGTGGTATCGTGCAGTATCCCTATCAGACTAATATACCAAGTGATCAAGTTTATCATTTCCGGTGATACATCATATTCACAAGCTGTGATGAGAACAGTATTTCATCTCTGTGGTATTCTTCCCCCAAGCCCACAATCCCAGTCTAATCATGAGAAAAACATCAGACAAACCAAACTGAAGGACATTCTACAAAATATTTTTCCAGGATGCCTCAAATCTGTCAAGATCATGAAAAGCAAGAGAAGTTTGAGAAGCTGCCATAGACCAGCAGAGACTAGGATGACCATACAGTTCTATATCCTGGTGGGGTCCTAGGCCAAAGGCAGGACACTAGCAGAAACACTGTTGAAATCTAAATAAAGTCTTCTTGTGTTGCTGTCCAATCGCTAAGGCATGTCCAACTCTTTTGCAACCCCATGGACGGTAGCCTTCCAGGCTCCTCTGTCCATGAAATTTCTCACTAGAGTTTAGTTAGGAATGTGTATCAATGTTGGTTTCTGGCTTTTGAGAAAAGTAATGACAAATGGTAATGTAGGTTGTTGATATTAAGGGAAACTGGATGAGGGATATATGGGAATTAAACCTCTTTGCAAATTTTCTGTAAATCTAAAATTATCCCAAAATCTAAAATGTATTAAAAGACAGAGAGTCAGTTCTTTGGTATCCATACCTAGGAGTAGATTTCTTGGGTCATATGGTAATCCTATGTTTAACTTTTTGAGGAATGGCCAAGCTTTTTCACAGTGGATGCACAAGTCCCACTAGCAACTGTACCAAGATTTCAATTTCACTATATCCTCACCAGCACTTGTTAGTTTCCGTTATTTTGATTATAGCCATTTTAGTTGGTGTGACATGGTGTCCCACTGGTTTTGATTTGCATTTTTCTAATGACCAGTGATGCTGAGCATCTTTTCATGTGCTTATCGGCTACTTGTATATCTTTGGAGTAATGTCTATTAAAGTCCTTTGCCTGTTTTTACATTGGGCTGTTTGTCCTCTTGTTACTGAAGCATAGGAGTTCTTCATATGTCCTAAATATTAAGCAACTTTCAGCTATATGATTTGCAAAAATGTTCTCTTCCATGGATTATCTTTTCACTCTCTTGGTAGTGCTCCTTTGAGGTACAGATTTTTTTCATTTTATGAAGTTCACTTTATTACTGTTGTTACCTATGCCTTTGGTGTCATATTTAAGAAACTATCACTAAATCAAAGGTCATGTAGATTTGCTTGTATGTTTACTTCTAAAAGTTTTATAGCTTTAGCTATTATGTCTAGATCTGTGATACATTTTGAATTAATTCTTGTATATGGTGTTAAGGGTCTGAAAGTGAAAGTGAAGTCACTCAGTCGTGTCTGACTCTTTGTGACCCCATGGACTGTAGCCTACCAGGCTCCTCCCTCCATGGGATTTTCCAGGCAAGAGTACTGGAGTGGGTTGCCTTTTCCTTCTCCAGGGGATCTCCCTGACCCAGGGATCGAACCCAGGTCTCCTGCATTTCAGGCAGACGCTTTAACCACTGAGCAACCAGGGAAGCCCCGTTAAGGGTCTAGTTTTTTTTGATATGTTGATGTCCAGTTTTCTGTCACCATTTGTTGAAGGGACTGTTCTCTCTCCACTGAATGGTCTTGGCATCCTAGTCAAAATCAGTTGACTGTAGATGTGAGGATTTATTTCTGGATTCTCAGTTCTGTTCGATTGGTCTGTATGTCTGTCCTTATGCCAATACCACACTGCTTTGATTAATGAAAGTTTGTAGTAAAATTTGAAAGTGAAAGTCTCCCAACTTTGTTCTTATTCAAAGTTGTTTTGACTCTTCAGGATTTCCTTGTGATTGCATATGAATTTTAGGACAGGATTTTCCATTTTTGAAAAAAAAGTACTATTGGGGTTATGATAGGGATTACACTGAATCTGTAGATCATTTTGGGGTAGTATTACCACTATAAGTCTTCCAATCAATGTACTTGAGATACCTTTTTATTTATATATTCTTTGTTCTTAGAAATGTTTTGTATTTTCAGTGCACAAGTATTTCACTTCTTTGGTTAACTCTATTCCTAAGTATTTAATTCTTTTTGATGCTCTGATAAATAGGATTGCTTTCTTAATTTCTTTTCAGATTCTTCATTACTAGTGTATAGAAAAAAACTAATCTTTGTGTGCTGATTTTGTACGGCAACTTTGGTCTGCATAGAAGTATTATTCACCGTAGCCAAAAGGTGGCAAATATGCAAGTATTCATCAAGAGAAGAATGGATAAACAAAGTATATCTGTGCTTTGTATATATGGATAAATATGGATATCCATATATATGTACAATAATTTAACCCTTAAAAATGAAGTTCTGACACATTCTACAGCATGGATGAACCCTGAAAATATGCTAAGTGAAATAAACCAGTTACAAAAGGGCAGACATTGTATGCAATATAAAGAAAAGGCAAATTCATTGAGAAAAGATTAGAAGTTATCAGGGGCTGTGAGTAAGGCAAAATGAGGAGTTACTGCTTAATGGGTGCAGAGTTTCTGTTTGGGATGATAAAATTTTTTGAAATAGTGGTGACAGCTATATAACATTATAAATATAATGAATTGTACACTTAAAATGGCAAGTTTTATGTTATATATATTTTACCAATATTACAAAAATGGCTTAAAAAAAGACTGTGAAGTTCACTTGGTTCAACCATGATTTCACAGCTGACCCCCTTTATGACATACTGACGGTCTCGGCTCCCACACTTCCAAGGAGGTGGTGCTCATCACAAACCAAAACCAAAGCCAACTAAAACAAAACAAAAACAAAGAGTCATTTTGTAACTTAAAAAAAATCGTTTAAGTTGATTAAGTCTTTATTTATTTATTTTGATGGCAAGGCACATGGAATTTCCCGGCCAGGGGTCCAACCCTCGGCTTCTATATTAGGAGAGCACAGTCCTAACCATTGGACCATCAGGGACATCAATAATTATTCAGCCATGTGCATAACTGTGTGTTGAAAAGGCTGTACTCAGGACAGGGTACACATCTATACAAAGACAGTTTCTATACAAAGCAAGACCAGAATCCATGAAGATATCTCTGCCTGATCATTGGGCCAAGAGATGGGGCCCAAGCATAACAAATTGGTCTGGTTAGCTTCCACATCATGATCAACTGGAGACTGGCACTTCTGGTTTTCAGGTTATGAGTAGTAAGCCCATTAATGGGGTGTGAATTTAATTTGATATGCTAACCTAAAACAGTCTGTTATTTTACCAGCAAAACAGGTGTATTCAGGAACAGCAGAGAATTGCAGTTCATGACATGCAGTCTATGTGAACTACAGGTATATCCAGAGAACAAAAGAGAGGACCATTTTCTTTATAGAGGAGGGGGCATTGGGAGAGGCTGTTAAACAGAGTCCACTGAATGAAACTTCTAATTTGAAGTGTAGTGGCTTTTCATTGTGTAAGTTGTGACGGCTTCTCATTGGCTGATGGTTGCCAGCCCAGGAAAAATTTTTCCTAGCTCCTGCTGGGTAGTAAAGCAGTAATCTTCTTCCTGTTGGAGATGTAAAGATACTTCTCTCTCTGTTGGGTCTGTAACTGATGTGAAGCAGTAGAGCATTAGAGCTCCCCTTTCTGACCTACTGACTCCATTGAGGCTTCTGCTTATCCATTTCACAGGTATAATATGACAAAATCAGAACTGAGTAGAAGTTATCATGTGGAACAAGAGTAAGTATTTTATGCTATTAACAACCTTAGAAGCTTATTTGCACCATTTCCCCTTGTCCTCCCTTCACCCAACAGAAAACCAATGTTTTGTTTCTTATACAATCTCAGATTTAAAAAACATAGTTAAAAGCATCAACAAATATATGTACTCTTCCCCTTTTCACAAGTGGTAGCATACTCTGTTCTGCGCTTTGCCTTTTTTCAGTTTAGAAATCTTTTTATGTATCAATACATAAGAGAGTTTCTTTGCTTTTCACTATAGCTATATAACATTCCATTGTACAGATGTATCATAATATTGTGATCATTCCTGATTAGATATTTAGGTTATTTCCAGCATTTTTCATTTAGTGCTGCAAGAAGTTAATTTTGTAGATACATCATTTGTACATAGCCAAGTGTATTTGTAGGATACATTTTCTGAAGCTCAATGACTAGGCTAAAAAGTATATGCATTTGTAATTTTTATAAATATTGCCAGCTTACTTTCTGGTAAGTAGTAAGAAAGTAAGGGCTGCTGTAATATACTCCCACCAGTACCCTGGGAGAGGGCCTCTTCCTCCATGGCCTCACCGGTGGAATGCTCTCAGATTTTTGCAATCTGAGAAGTGAAAAATAATATCTCAATATAATTTTAATTTGCTTTGATCTTGTTTTAGGGTACCTTTTATGAATTTTAGAGCCCTTAATATTTTCTCTTTTGTGAATTGTCATATCTTTTGTCCATTTTTCTACTGGTTTATTGGTCTTTTTCTATTGAGTTATTGATTTCTGGTGTTTCTATATTCATTAAGGAGATTAACCTTTTGTTCTATAAATTTTTTTAAGATTTTTTTTAATGTGGACCATTTTTTTCTTAGTTTTATTTTTTTTATTGAAGTATAGCTGATTTACAATGTTGTACCAATCTCTGCTGTAGAGCAAAGTGACTCAGTTATATACATATAGACATTCTTTTTTAAATATTTTTTTCCATTATGTTTTATCACAAGATCCTGAATATAGTTCCAGGTGCTACACTGTAGGGCCTTATTTATCACAAGACATTTAAATTCAACAGCCTGAGGCCTGACTTTGCCCCAGTCCTTGCTCAGCACAAGTGGAAATGTTAAACATCATCCTTAGTAATAGATCTGTTGTTGTTTACAACCGAGTGAATTGTACTGTACTGTTCGGTTAGTAATAGAGCAGAACAGTACTGAAGACCTGAGCCAGGAAATTCTCTTTTATCAAATGACACAAAGCCCACCCTCTGGTTTAAAAGTTCCAGGTAACAAAATGGAAAATAAATTCATATTTAAAATGTAGCCCACCAGGCTCCTCTGTCCATGGGATTTCCCAGGTAAGAATATTGGAGTGGGTTGCCATTTTCTTCTCCAGGGTCATATGGACCATTTTTAAAGTCTTTATTGAATTTGTTACAATATTGCTTTTGTTTCATGTTTTGGTTTTTTGGCCAAGAGGCATGTGGGATCTTAGCTGCATGACCAAGGATGGAACTTTACCTAGAAGGTGAAGTCTTAATCATTTCTCTTAACCACATAGAGAAGGCTCTATGATAGTTGAATAAAAAATTTTTAAATTCCTAGTCATTTATCTTTTGGTTTTGTTAATGGTGTGTTGTTTCTGCCATGCATGTTTTTACAGTTTTTTTTACTATTATGTTTAATCTTTTGTGTGTAGCCAAAATTTTCAGACTTTGGCTTTTGGCTTTTCAATGTTTGTCTGAAAGTTTTTTCCCCTCCATTTTCACTAGGGAATTCTTAGGTGGGGTTTTGATTGTTCACACAAAGTTTGCCATTTATAGTATTCTATGACTATTTTGTTAATTTCACATATTCTGGCCATCCTTCCATGTGAGGGCTAAAGATTCAATTAAATTGTATTAGTGGCAGTGTGGTGTGCCATGGTATTGATGTTTAATGATTCATTATCCACTACTCATGGGCTTTCAAGTGGGTCCAACTTTTCAGTATTCTAACGATGTGGCAGGACAAATCTTGCATGTGTCTTAGTGAGTGGTGAGTCTGGGATGTGCGAACACTGCACAGAGCTGGAAAGCAGGCTTAGAACGCACTTGTTTCATTTATTTCTTCACCTGCAGGGACCCCTAGTGGCTCAAGCACAAGAAGGCAGGTCAGACTTGGAGATGGCTTCTCTCACAGAGAATAAAATAATAATGAAACAGAAAATAATGAAAATAGTGGTCACTCACCTAGAACCAGACATTCTGGAGTGTGAAGTCAGGTGGGCCTTAGGAAGCATTACTACGAACAAAGCTGGTGGAGGTGATGGAATTCCAGCTGAGCTATTTCAAATCCTGAAAGATGATGCTGTTAAAATACAGTATGTCAGCAAATTTGGAAAACTCAGCAGGGGCCACAGGACTGGAAAAGGTCAGTTTCATTCCAATCTCAAAGAAAAGCAATGCCAAAGAATCCTCAAACTACCGCACAATTGTGCTCATTCCACATCCTAGCAAGGTAATGTCGTTTAAAATCCTTTCAGCTAGTCTTCAGCAGAATGTGAACTAAGACTTTCCAGATGTAGAAGCTGGATTTAGAAAAGGTGGAAGAATCAATGATCAAATTACCTATATTCATTGGATAATAGAGAAAGTAAGGGAATTTCAAAAATAGATCTGCTTCACTGACTATGCTTAAGGTTTTGACCATGTGGATCACAACAAACTGTGGAAAATTCTAAAAGAGATAGACATACCGAACCACCGTATCTGTTTCCTGAGAAATCTGTATGCAGGTCAAGAAGCAATAGTTAGAATCGGACATGGAACAATGGACTGTTCAAAATGGAGTACGTCAAGGCTGTATATTGTCACCTGGTTCATTTAACTTCTACCCAGAATATGCCTTCAAAATACCAAGTTGGATGAATCACAAGCTGGAATCAAGATTGCCAGGAGAAATATCAACAACCTCAGATATGCAGATGATACCTCTCTAATGGCAGAAAGTGAGAGAAGCTAAAGAGCCTCTTGAGGGTGAAAGAGGAGAATGAAAAAGCTGGCTTAAAAACTCAATACTCAAAAAACTAAGATCATGGCATCCAGTCCCACCACTTCATGGCAAATAAAAGGGGGAAAAGTGAAAACAGTGACAGATCTTATTTTCTCAGGCTCCAAAATCACTGTGGACAGTGACTGCAGCCATGAAATTAAAAGACACTTGCTCCTTGGAAGGAAAGCTATGACAAACCTAGACAGTTTATTATAAAACACTTTGCCAGCAAATGTCCGTATAGTCAAAGCTATAGTTTTTCCAGTAGTTATATGTAGATGTGAGAGTTGGACCATAAAGAAGGCTGAGTGTCAAAGAGTTGATGCTTTCAAATTGTGGCATTGGAGAAGACTCTTGAGAGTCTGTTGGACAGCAAGGAGCTCAAACCAGTCAACCCTAAAGCAAATCAACCCTGAATATTCATTGGAAGGACTGATGTTGAATCTCCAATACTTTGGCCACCTGATGGGAAGAGTGGACTCATTGGAAAAGACCCTGATGCTGGGAAAGACTGAGGGCAGGAGGAAAGGGGGGCAACAGAAAATGAGATGGTTGGATAGCATCACCGACTTAATGGAGATGAGTTGGAGCAAACTCCAGGAGATAGTGAAGGACAGGGAAAGCTGGCATGCTACAGTCCATGGGGTTGCAAAGAGTCAGACATGACTTAGCAACTGAACAACAACAACAAGGGGCCTTGAAATCTTCTGATTCAACTCCCTCCTCTAACACGATAAGCTCAGAGCTTGACACAGAACCCTGATTTCTGACCCCCGAGTCTGAAGTTCTGCCAGTGCCAGGCTGCTCTTGAAATCGTATGACTTTTCACTCCCAGAAATATTCAGCAAGTTGCAGTGTCTCAAAAGGCTGGGAGGATGGTTCTTTCATGGTTATCAGTCAAGGGAATCAGAGTTCAGGACTGCCACAAGCTCATTTCTCCCATGTCGCTCATGTCCCTTCTCTATCTTTAGTATCCTTAGGGGGAAAAAACAGCCTCCCTTCCGAGTGGCCTCTCTACCACCAGCCGTGCTGGGACTGGAACGAGGAGTGGAGAGAGATGGTGGTCTTCAAAATGCAAGGCAGACAAGACTCAGAAAGTGTATCTGCTCTGCTCCAAGATCTGTCCTTTGGAGGCTCTGAAAGACAGCCACCTGGTGGAAAGGGGCTCTGGAAACCTCTCCTGGAGCTGTGTCTGCATTTGCAAGCACAATGCTTTAACTAAGACTTATGCTTATTTCAAAAAACCTGTCCTATCTCACTAAGTTAATGGCTTCTTGAGTACAAAACATAGATCTGACATTTCCTTACAGCCTTCTGGCTCTCTGCACATTATGGTGTGTTCAGTCTGCTTCTATTTCTCCATTCTCTAAACCATCAGGACAGTTCGAATTTTTATGTTAAAATAGAGTCATTATCCTTTTGTAATTGCATGGCTTAGCCCAATTACTTTCATAGCTGTTGGTTGTGTATGTTTGTTGAAACTACAAGACCTACAGGATTTGCGGTGTATTCTCTTCCTGGATTTCTGCCCTATTCACTCACCTTGTTACACAGGTACAACCTCTTAGAAGAGAGGTTGATCTCTTCGGAAGAGAGGTGGATCCTGAGCCCTCTTCTACTAAATGGAAGGAAATGAATTTTTTAATTTTCTACCTTTGGTTCCAGGCACTATTAATTCCTTGCTCTTGATTCTCACAATAGCTTAATAAGATGTCATTCCTACAGCTGAAGGGGTAGACTGGGATTTCAAAGCTGTTTTCCACTGTATGTACAGGGGAAAGACTGCCTATGAACTCTCTTGCAAGAAAACGGTAATTTCTAGAGAAACCACCCCTCTCTCTTCCTTGCCATGTCCTTTTCTGGAGCCTAGAACTGGGTTCTGCCAGAGTATTCTGACTGCCTAACAATGGTTCCAGGATTATCAAAGCTGGGATGTGGCTTCACTAATGATGTTCTGAAAATTCATAGCATAGCTAACATAATAAAATTCATAAATCTGAACCCCACGGTAGAATGTGGACTTTTCAGGGCACCACATGGGTCCTTATAGCAGGCTAGGTATGCCTAGAAATCCAGTCCAAGATGTATGCTTTACCAACTAATGAACGAAAGGCCTTATTTCTGCAAGTCTACACCTCCTGTGGAATATTTCCTATACTTCCTCCAATCTAGAGGCAGTAATATTGTCCTCTCTGTTTAAGACAAAAATAAGCAAGAAAATCGACTGTATTCAGGGTATTGCAATAGGGAGAGTACACCAGATATGAAGATTAAAATATCTAGTACAGGGGAGATGGGGTTGTCTGAGACTTTCCTAGAAAGGAATGTGTGATGATTTATAGTTGTGATTGATTTGCAATCAGAAGTTTCAATCAGTAATGAGAACAGAAAAATGCTTATTCCTGCATCTAGTTATTTTGGGGCTTCCCTGGTAATTCAGCTGGAAAAGAATCTGCATGCAATGCAGGAGACCTCTGTTCAATTCCTGGGTCAGGAAGTTCGCCTGGAGAAGGGATAGGCTATCCACTCCAGTATTCTTGGGTTTCCCTGGTAGCTGAGACGGTAAAGAATCCGCTAGCAGACCTGGGTTTCATCCCTAGGCTAGGAATATCCCCTAGAGGAGGAGGGCATGGCAACCCATTCCAGTATTCTTGTCTGGAGAATTCCCATGGACGAGGAGCCTGGTGGGCTACAGTCCATGGAGCCTCAAAGAGTCAGACACGCCTGCGCGACTAAGCACAGCACAGCACTAGTTTTAGAGGGGCAAAGACACGAACAGAACGTTGCAAGATCTGAGCAGGTTCAGAAAAAAGGGGAAAGGTCTTCTGCCTTGTCATGGGTAAACTAGGGGGTCATCTCTAATTTTTACAGTTCAGTTCAGTCGCTCAGTCGTGTCCGACTCTACTGGTGGCTCAGACGGTAAAGTCTTACAGGTCTCATGAAACAGAGTGGAGAATAACTTTTACTTGAGAGATAGGAAGAAGGACGGTTCTTTACAGTCAGCTTTCTGACAAGTCCGGTAGGTTCTCAACCATTGTTGTTTCTCACAAGCATGTAGTGCTCAAGTGAAGTTCAACATTGTCACTTTAGCAAGATTTCATCCAGGAACCCTTCTGGAAGCAAAAACCAGTACTTCCCAGTGTAAACTAAATGGTTTCTTAAGATGGAAATTAAGTCGTAATTTTTAAAAAGAAAGGAAGAAAAATGCCTTGAAAAGAGGCTCTTTTGATCAGGCCACTTAGAAAAACATTATAGCTCGCTAGGATTCGAACTACAAGTCCCAGAGGGAAATGCGCCACTTCCCGTACTAAGGGCGGGAATCAAGCGCCTCGCGGCATGATGGGAACGATAGTTAATTTCCGTATGATGGAAAATTTAATTTTAGCGAGTCTTCATTTTTCGGAACAATAGTCCAGAAAGTACTCAAACAAAGCGCGGGTGGAGAACTCATAAAGTAACACTATCATCTCCATGGGGAACAGACCAGGTTCCTCCAAGGAGAAGATTGTAATTGCAGTCGCGGCTCCCGCTCAATTTTCCCACTAGTCTCCTTTCCGGCCATGCCGTAAGTCATTACCGTTGAGTCTTCTCATTGGCCAGATGACATGAGAGAGCGCCTGCGCACTGCACTCTTTTGAGGGTCGTGGGCAGACGCCATTTTGGCCCAGAGGTGCTTCTGGGAAGTAGATTACCTACCCGCGCGCCTTGGTCGCCAGCAGGGTACTGCCTCTTCTGCTGGCGTTTGTAGGTCCAAGTGTGCGCGTCTGCCGCCGTTGCTGCCTTACTCTCCGCAGTCTCCCAAACCTCCAGTTGGGCGGGAGCCTCTGAGCACCGGGCCGCGCTATCGGTGGTCACACCGCCGGCAAGGAAGTGACGGGGGCGGCGCGGAGCCCAGACACTCCCCGCTTAGAGCCGCCTGCCATGGACTCGGAGTATTACAGCGGCGACCAGTCAGGTGAGGCAGGGACGTAGGGGACAGGGCTGGGGGGCGGTGCGGTTACTCGACCGGGCTTGGCCACGCACTCCCTCGGGGAAGAGAAGGAGGCCCCAGAGACGTTCTCCCGGGACTGGGTCTGATGTTGACTGAGGCGGAGCGGGGAGAGCTGGCAGCCCGGCTGCGGACCCAGAAATTAGAACCTTGGAGAGGGAATTCTGGACGGAAAGCCGTCTTCCAGATCGGCGAAAGATGATGCTGAAATGGGAGCCACTTCTATATATCAAATGCTTACTGTGTGCAAAGTACTAGGAATGGCCTCTCCTGATAGGGAATTTCTTTGAGGAGTTGAGAGTGATTTTCGAGAATCCCGGGGAGCTAGCTGTTTAGTGGGGGTGCAGGATCTTACCTAGACTTCTCACTTGGAGTTGAAACTGGTTTGACTACGCCTGCAAACTAGTTTCTCCCATTAAAGTAAACATCGGAGTTGAGTTGTATACGTATTTTAGAATAAGGTGTGTACCTCTGGGGGCTTACTAGTGATTTTGTGGTTTCCTTCACCTTGAGATCTTTGCTCTTTCTCCTCCCTTAAGTGCTTTCTTTTCCTGTTTATAAACACGGGACCCCACTTTGTTAACACAGTGCTGGGCACCGGGGAACCAAAGACGAATAAGGCAGAACCTCATGGGGAATAAAAACATTACTTTTGCTTTTCTGTTGTGTTCTAGTTCCAGTGAGTATTCTCTGTCAGAAGTGCTTAAATAAATTTCTAAGCATTAACTACCTTCTTTTTTGTTTTGCGTTCGCATCGATTCTAGTATATGACGACGAACAGTAGTGACTGCAAACACGTTTCCAAACATATTCTGCTGTTTGGCTTTAAACGTTTTCCTGATGTTTTCAAAATAGTTGTCAGTTCATTTGTGTTTTTAAATTTAACGTGCTGAAAGACATGAAAAGTTAGCAATTCCCCGACTTTTTTTTTAGCCGTTTTTGATGTTTATCCCTGTATTCCTAACTTATGCTATCTTGTTGCATCATTTTTAGGCATTCTGTAATTATTTCCTATTATGCTAGGATAGGGTTTTAACCTCTTCTGCCCCTCCCCACCCCAATTCTGACCGTTGAAGCATAACTTTTCATTACACTTCAAATTTTTAAAATTATGACCTTATAATAAAAAGGTTAAATATATGTGTATTCAGTATTCCTTAGCTGAGTAGAATAGTTCATTAGTATGATAGTGATTTCATTCTTAAACTTTTTTTTTGTTTTTTGGTTTTCCTGTAGTTGGCTCGTTCATATTTTAAATTTTATTTTTATTAAACTTTTAACCAAGGCTTCCTGTATCCTCCAACAGCTCTGAATTCCTCTCAGTACAATTTTACTTTGTATCTTTAAAGTATTGGTTAAAGGTAGGTAGCGATTTGTTTTATAATAGTATGGTAGTATATGCTTTTACTTCAAGGAGTTTACACTATTTCTGGAATGGAATTCTGTATGCTCTTCATTCCTAAACAAATACTATACCAGATAGTGCTCTCCACTCCAGGGATTCATCAGTGAACTAGAATCTCTGCTCTTTTGGCACTTTTATTCAAGTGAGGAAAGAATCACGTTAAACAAAATTAACTTGGAAACTCATGTAGTCCGTTAGTAGGTGGTAAGTGTGTGCTGTGGAGAAAATAGACTTCGTTATTTTAACAAAGTTGAAAGTGCACACTGTTATTTAGAATTTTTTGACTTGGTTCTTGGTGGCATTTCTTAGGCTTCACATTCCTTTAATGATATATTTTCACTGCCACGTGTCAACAGTACAGGTTATGACTGTTAGTATTTATGTATGTATTGTACTTGTTCACAAATTCCATTATTAGTTATGCTTCATCAGTGGTAACCTTTGCTCTTACATTTTTCTTGATTCATTGTGTTCATTTCAGTTGAGGATGTCATCCATCTTACTCCTTAAGTGGGTTTTTGTTTTATTTTTAAGCAGATGATGGTGGCGCTACCCCAGTACAGGATGAACGGGATTCAGGGTCAGACGTTGAGGATGATGTAAATGAGCAGCACTCTGGATCAGACACTGGAAGTGTAGAACGTCATTCAGAGGTATTGGCTAAACAACATCTTTGGGGAGGCTTTTCCCTTGCTTATTCAATGAGACTTGTTTTATTTAGGAGATGTAGAGACCCTGTCATGGGGTCTAGGCTGCAAACCCTTCAAAAATTATAGAGAACTGCTTTAAAAATAAATAGGGATAGTCTGGTTACTTATGAAATCATAGGGAGTAAGTACTGATTGAGTCTCATTTTGGATATTAGGCAGTCTCAACTGTGCTTATTGATTCAGAAAATAGGTCAGGTGTTTGATATTTGACTAGACTTCCTCATTCCCAGAATCCTGTCTTAATGCGACAGTGAGGATTTGCATTCTGAAGAAATACCAATTGAAATAGAAAGTTACGGGGATTATCACCTGTTACCTTTGTGTCATTTTAATTTACTTGCCTGATTATNCTTCTGTCACAGAAATGACTATTAACTTTTTAATATTATTTCTCCTGCATTTTTATTCTTATATAGAATGTATGTATATGTTTTAAGTTATTTCAAATATATATATGTCTGTATAACATTTATCTCTTCACTTAAGATTTTAAATACTTCACCATGTCATTAAAGATTCTCGCTAAGTGTAATTTTTAATGGCTGTTTAATATTTCATAACATGGATAAACTATTACTTATTCAACAGTTTCCTAATTGTTAGTATTTAGACTGTCTAGCTATTGCCAGTGAAGTCTGCCATGAACATACTTTTGTGCTTTTCATAGATTTTCCCCTCCAAAAGGGTTATCCTAATTACTAGTAGTTTTGAGTGGCAGTTGTACCCTTGAAAACCTACAGTTACATTATATGGAGCAGTGCAGATTATAGCCCCATAATTTGAAAGATGTGTATTAGTTTCCTCTTCCTGCCATAACAACCGGATACAAATTTAGTGGCTAAAAATAACCCCAGAGATTTGTTTCTTAAAATTCCAGAGGTAGGAAGTCCAAAGTGGATCTCACTGGGTTAAAATAGGGTGTCACTGGAGCTGTGTTTTTTCCCTAAGGGAGAATCTGCTTCCTTGCCTTCTTCAGCTCTATGGGACACTTGGACTGGTTGGCTTATGGCTTCTTCCATCTTCAAAGCTAGAGCTGTAGCATCTTCAGATCTCTCAGACCTTTGCTTACTCCCTCATATGTCTGTTTCTCTGACTTTCCTCCCTCCCCTGCATAAGTGAAGTGAAGTGAAGTCTCTCAGTTGTGTCTGACTCTTTGCAACCCCATGGACTATAGTCTACCACACTCCTCCATCCATGGGATTTTCCAGGCAAGGGTACTGAAGTGGGTTGCCATTTCCTTCTCCAGAGGAACTTCCCAACCCAGGGATTGAACCCAGGTCTTCCGCATTGTAGGCAGACGCTTTAACCTCTGAGCCACCAGGGAAGTCTGCATAAGGACCCCTGCATAAGGATAAGTATTAATATATTGGGCCTACTCAGGGAATCCAGGATAATCTCCCTATCCTTAATTATATGTGTACATTGCTTTTGCATATTTACACGTTCTGTGGTCATCTTTTGTAGGGCATTATTTTGCCTGGTGCAAGATGGTACTCACAACTTGATTTTCCAAATAATGTTTTTCCCATTTGGATTTTGGAGTTCTACAGGCCAGGTTTTGTTTGTTTTCTAGTTCATTTTACCTGTAGTACTCACTCGGCACGTGTTTCTATAGATCTCTAAGTTACGTGTTGAAGAAGATCAAGATAATATTTTAAAACTTAAAGTTAATACAATCAATATGATGAAAAAAATAGCAAAATCTTAAAGTCAGGATTAGTAACAGTGCTTCAGTGGTCCATATTAGAGCCTGAAGCAAAGAAAAAATAAGTAATACATATCCCAGTGTTCAAACTTTGATACTTTGTTCATCGTGGATGTTTTTTTATATGTCAAATTTGACCTTTTAAAATAACCTTTTTTTTTTTTACAGAGCTTTATTAAGATAAACTTATCACTTCATGGCAGATAGATGGGGAAACAGTGGAAACAGTGTCAGACTTGATTTTTGGAGGCTGCAACATTACTGCAGATGGTGATTGCAGCCATGAAATTAAAAGACGCTTACTCCTTGGAAGAAAAGTTATGACCAACCTATATAGCATATTCAAAAGCAGAGACATTACTTTGCCAACAAAGGTCCGTCTAGTCAAGGCTATGGTTTTTCCAGTAGTCATGTATGGATGTGAGCACTATCCTGTGAAGAAAGCTGAGCGCTGAAGAATTGATGCTTTCGAACTGTGGTGTTGGAGAAGACTCTTGAGAGTCCCTTGGACTGCAAGGAGATCCAGCCAGTCCATTCTGAAGGAGATCAGCCCTGGGATTTCTTAGGAAGGAATGATGCTAAAGCTGAAACTCCAGTACTTTGGCCATCTCATGCGAAGAGTTGACTCATTGGAAAAGACCCTGATGTTGGAAGGGATTGGGGGCAGGAGGAGAAGGGGATGACAGAGGGTGAGTTGGCTGGATGGCATCACTGACTCGATGGATGTGAGTTTGAATGAACTCCGGGAGTTGGTGATGGACAGGGAGGTCTGGGGTTGCAAAGAGTCGGACATGACTAAGCGACTGAACTGAACTAAGATATCATACAATTCACCTATTTAGTGATCTTTAGTATATTCACAGCAGTACAACCATCAACATAGTCCTTTTTAGAATATTTTAATCACATCAAAAGGAAACCCTTTAGCTGTTACCTCTTTCCCACTCCCAGTCTCCGGTTAGTCAGTCAGTTCAGTTGCTCAGTTGTGTCTGACTGTTTGTGACCCCATGAACCGCAGCACGCCAGGCCTCCCTGTCCATCACTAACTCCCAGAGTTTACTCAAACCCATGTCCATTGAGTCGATGATGCCAACCAGCCATCTCATCCTCTGTCGTCCCCTTCTCCTCCTGCCTTCAGTCTTTCCCAGCATCAGAGTCTTTTCCAGTGAGTCAGTTTGCATCAGGTGGCGAAAGTATTGGAGTTTCAGCTTCAACATCAGTCCTTCCAATGAAAGTTCAGGACTGATTTCCTTTAGGATGGACTGGTTGGATCTCCTTACAGTCCAAGGGACTTTCAAGAGTCTTCTCCAACACCACAGTTCAAAAGCATCAGTTCTTCAGCACTCAGCTTTCTTCACCATCCAACTCTCACATCTATACATGACCACTGGAAAAGCCATAGCCTTAACTATACAGACCTTTGTTGACAAAGTAATGTCTCTGCTTTTTAATATGCTGTCTAGGTTGGTCATAACTTTTCTTCCAAGGAGTCATAACTTTTCTTCCAAGGAGTAAACATCATGGCTGCAATCACCATCTGCAGTGATTTTGGAGCCCAAGAAAATAGTCTGCCATTGTTTCCACTTTCTCCATCTATTTGCCATGAAATGATGGAACCAGATGCCATGATCTTAGTTTTCTGAATGTTGAGCTGTAAGCCAACTTTTCCACTCTTTCACTTTCATCAATAGGCTCTTTAGTTCTTCACTTTCTGCCATAAGGGTAGTGTCATCTGCATATCTGAGGTTATTGGTATTTCCCCCAGCAATCTTGATTCCAGCTTGTGCTCTTACCTCCCAGCCCCTCCTTATTTTGGACATTTCATTTGAATAGAATTATATAACATATGGTCCTTTATGACCGCTTCTTTCACTTAGTGCTTTCAGTGTTTATCCAAGTTGTAGCATGTGTTAATATTTCTTTCCGTTTTGTGATCAGTGGTATTCTATTCTTCGGATAAACCACATTTTGTTTATCCATTTGTCAGTTAATGGACATTTAAATTGTTTCCGCTGTTTTTTTTCATAGTTGGTGCATCAGTTGACATTCCTACCAACAGTGCCAAGGTGTTCCCTTTCCTCCACCTCTTTGCCAACACTTGTTATTTCTTGTCTTTTTGATAAGAGCCATTCTGACAGGTGTGAGGTGATACCACTGATACTGTGGTTTTGATGTGCATTTTTCCCTGATGATGAGTGATCTTTTCATGTGTCTGTTGGCCATCTGTATGTCTTCTTTGGACAAATAGCTATTTAGATCCTCTGCACATTTTGTTTTGGGGTTATTTGTTTTTTTAATGTTGTGTTGTGTAAATTCTGTTTTTTTTTATTTTTTTAATTTTTATTTTAACTTTAGTTTACTTTGCAACACTGTATTGGTTTTGCCAAACATTGACATGAATTCACCACGAGTGTACATGCATTCCCAAACATGAATCCCCTCCCACCTCCCACCCCATACCATCTCTCTGGGTCCTCTTCATGCACCAGTCCCAAGCATCCTGCATCCTGCATCGGACATCGACTGGCAGTTCGTTTCTTACATGATAGTATACATGTTTCAGTGCCGTTCTCCCATCTTGTGTATGTTGGATATTAACCCCTTAACAGATATGTTTTTTGCAAATATTTTATCCCATTAAGTAGGCAGCTTTTTTGTTTTGTTGATAGTTTCTTTTGCTGTGCAAAAGCTTTTTAGTTTGATATAGTTCCATTTGTTTATTTTAGTTTTTGTTTCCCTTCCCTGAGGAGATGTGTCTAAAAAAATACTGCTAAGACTGGCATCAGAAGTGCACTACATATGTTTTCTTCTAGGAATTTTATGGATTTTAGGTTTTACATTTAAGTTTTTAATCCATTTTTAGTATATTACTGTATATAGTGTGAAAGTAATCCAGTTTGATTCTTTTGCATGCAGCCGTTCAGTCTTCTCAACACCATTCATTGAAGAGACTGTTCTTTCTCATTGTGTATTCTTGACCCCTTTGTTGTAGATTACTTGACCATAGGTGCTTTGGTTAATTTCTGGGCTCTCTATTCTGTTGTGTCGATCTGTGTGTCTATTTTTTATGCCAGTACCATACTATTTTGACTACTGTAGCATTATAATATAGTTTGAGATCAGGGCATATGATATCTCCAGCTTTGTTCTTTCTCAGGGTTTTGGCTATTCAGGTTCTTTTGTGGTTTATTTTAGGATTCTTTTTTCCTAGTTATGTTAAAAATGCCATTGCACTTTTGAAAGGGATTGGATTGAACCTGTAGCTTGCTTTGGGTAATATGGTCATTTTAACAATATCAATTTTTCCAATCCATGAGCATGGATTAGCTTTCTTTTTATTTGTGTCCTCAGTTTCTTTCATCAGTGTCATAGTTTTCAGTGTACTCTCCTTGTTGGTTGAATTTATTCCTAGATTTTTCATTCTTTTTGATGCAGTTATAAATGGGATTCCTTTCTTAATTTTTTTTGTTTGTTTTATAGTTCATTTTTAGTGTAAAGAAATGCAACAGATTTTTTTGTATGTTGATTTGTACCCTGCACCTTTACCAAATTCCCTGATTAGTTCTAGCAGTTTTCTGGTGAGTCGTTAGGGTTTTCGTTATATATTATGTCATCTGCAAATAATGACACTGTTGCTTCTTTCTGTTTTGGATGCCTTTTATTTCTTTTTCTTGCCCAGTTACTAAGACTTCCAATACAGTGTTATATAAAAGTGGTGAGGGATGGCATTTGTGTCTTTTCCTGATCTTAGAGGAAAAGCTTACAGCTTTGCACCATTGAGTGTAATGTTGGCTGTGGGCTTGTCACATGGTCTTTATTATGCTGAGATACATTCTCTCTTTACCCAGTTTGTTGAGAGTTTTTGTCATTCATTGACGTAAAATTGTCTGCTTTTTTTTTTTTTTTGCAGTCATTGAGATGATCATGTGATTTTTAGCTTTCATTTTGTTAATACGGTGTGTTGCATTAATTTGTAGATATTGAGCCATCCTTGCATCCATGGAATAAATTCCATTTGATCATAGTGTATGATTGTTTTAATGTCTTGCTGAATTTAGTTTGCTAATAATTTTTTGAGAATTTTTGCATCTATGTTCATCAAGGATATCGGCCTGCAATGTTCTTTTCTGGGTCCTTGGCTGGTTTTGGTATCAGGGTAAGGCTGGTTTCATAAAATGATTCTGGAAATGTTCCCTCCTCTTCGATTGGCACCATTTGAGAAGGGCTGGTATTAGTTCCTCTCAGTGTTTGGTAGAATTCACCACGGAAGCCGTCCGGTCCTGACCTTCGCCATGGTGGGAAGCTTTCCGTTACTGACTCAGTCCCTTGATGGTAATTCGTCTGTTTAGAGTTCCTGTTTGTTCTTGATTCAGTCTTGGTTTGAATGTTTCTAGGAATTTGTTTCTTATAGATTGTCCAATTTATTGGCATACAGTTTTCTAGTTTTTATGATCCTTTGTATTTGTGTGGTGTCAGTTGTAATGTTGACACCTTTTCTTTCCTTCATAGTTTAACTTCTTTCCATCCTCTTTTTTTTCCCCCCNTAGAGTTCCTGTTTCTTCTTGATTCAGTCTTGGTTTGAATGTTTCTAGGAATTTGTTTCTTATAGATTGTCCAATTTATTGGCATACAGTTTTCTAGTTTTTATGATCCTTTGTATTTGTGTGGTGTCAGTTGTAATGTTGACACCTTTTCTTTCCTTCATAGTTTAACTTCTTTCCATCCTCTTTTTTTTCCCCCCTTGGTAAGTCTGGCTAAAAGTTTGCCTATTTGTTTATCTTTTTAAAAAGCAGTTCTTAATTTTATTGATCTTTCTGTCGTCCTTTCAGTCTCTCTCTCATTTATTTTTGCTCTAATCTTTGTTACTTATTCTAATAGCTTTGGGCTTAGTTCATTCTTTTTTTCCAGTCCCTTGAGGTATAAAGTTGTTGTTTAAGATATTTATTTTTCTTACTGTGGGCATCCATTGTGACCTTCCTTCTTAGAACTGCTTTACTGTTTTCCATAAGTTTGGGCATATGGTATTTCCATTTTCATTTGTCTCAAAAATATTTTTTTGAATTCTACTTTGACTCATTGGTTGTTCAGTAACATGATGTTTGATCTCCACATATTTGTGAAATTTTCTGTTTTCTTCTCATAATTGATTTCTACTTTCATACCATTGTGGTCGGAAAAGATGTTTGGTAAGATTTCAGTGTTCTTGAATTTATTAGGACTTATTTTGTGGCCTAACATCTGATCTGTACTGGAGTTTGTTCTATGTACACTTGAGAAAAATGTGTACTCTACTTCTGTTGAGTGAAACATTCTGTAAATGTCTCTTCAGTCCATTTGGTCTAACGTGGTTTAAGCCCAGTACTTCCCTATTGATTTTCTGTCCTGTCCATTGTGGAAAGTGAGAGGTTGAAGTTCCCTACAATTATTGCATTGATATCTTACTTCTTCTTCCAGGTCTGTTAATATTTAGGTGCTCTGATTTGGGTGCATAAATATTTACAAATGTGAAATTCTCTTGTTGGAGTAACTCTTCTATCATTATATAATGATTTCCTTTGTATCTTATAGTTTTTGCTAAAAGTCCATTTTCTCTTATTATAAATATAGCCAATATAGCTACCTTTGCTTTCATTTGGTTTCCATTTGCATGGAATATCTTTTTCCATCCCTTTCTTCCTCAGCCTGCATGTGTCCTAAAAGCTGCAGTGTCTGTTGTAGGCAGCACATAGCTCAGTTCGTTTTTTCCCCGTCCATTCAGCCACTCTGTCTTTTGGTTGGAGAATTGAATCAATTTACCTTTAAAGTAAATATTGATAGTTAGGGGCTTATTGTTGCAATTTTGTTCATTGTTTTCTTACTGTTTTGCTATTCCTTTTTTCTTTCTCCTGCTCTCTTCCTTTGTGGTTTGATGATTTTCTGTAGCAGTATGCTAAGTTTACTTACACCTTTTTGCTTTGTGGCTTACCATGAGGCTTATGTAAAATATCTTTTACCAGTCTCTTCTAAGCTGATAACTTCAAGTACATGCTAAAGTTATTCATTAATGTAATACAACTTTCTTCCCATCCACCTTCTTTATACTGTCATTGGGAAGTGTTAAGTGTTAGTCTCTCAGTCGTGCCTGACTCTTTTCGATCCCATGGACTGCAGCCCACCAGGCTCCTGTGTCCATGAGCTTTCCAGGCAGGGATACTGGAGTGGGTTGCCATTTGGTTGTCATTGGGGAATGCAGGTTCAGCGATACAATATATACATATTTATGCACTGTTGTTTCAATCAATTACATCAAGAAAGGAAAAAATACGGATTTTATAATCAGAGTTACCTTTACTGGTGGTCATTGTTCTTTTCATGTAGATTCATTGAGGTCACTTGAGGAACTTCATTTAGCAGTTCTTGTATGGTAGGTCTGCTAGACAGATTCTTCCTCTTTTGGTCATCTGGGAAAGTTTTCTTTTTTTGTTGTTAACTTTTTTTTGGAAGAAAGAAAGTAAAGTCGCTCAGTTGTGTCCAACTATTTGCAACCCCGTGAACTGTAGCCTACCAGGCTCCTCCGTCCGTGGCATTCTCCAGGCGAGAATACTGGAGTGGGTGCCATTTCCTTTACTCAGTTTTTCTTTGAGCTCTTTGAATATGTTATCCCACTGCTTTGTGGCCTCCATTGTCTCCATTGAGGAGTCAGTTGTTAATCTCATTGTGTTGTTATTTTAAGTGCTCAAATTTCTGTTTCTGTATACATTGTGTATTTGATACAATATTGTCATCATGCCTTTATTTCTTTAAGCATGTTTACAAATGGCCACTTTGAAGTCTTTTTTGACAAATCTGGTATCTGGTTGCTGTCACAGGCAGTTTCTGTTGTCTGCTTTTTTCCTGGTTATGGGTCAACTTTCCAGTTTCTTTGCATACCTTTTCATTTATTGTTGGAAACTGGATGTTTTGAATTGTTTAATGACTGGCTGGATTATCTTAGTGAATTGTTTCCTCACCCACAGCTTTAAATCTCTGATGTTGTATCCTCAGATGTGCAATTTGGGACATGCTGACTGTCACCTGGGATGATAATAGTATTAATAGGGCTCTTTTTTTCCTCTTTCTGTGACCGTCATCAGCTGTTAAAACTCCACAAATGGCTCTGTCTTTTTCAGCATTGCCCTATAGCATAAATTGCTCAACAAGTTAGTCTGGCTCCTCCCAGCTATATTATTACCTGCTTATCTCCTGCAAACTAGCTGGCCTACAGTTTATCTATATTTTGAATCTCCTAAGTGCATTTCACCACAGCTTCCAGTGGAAGTGCCTTACCCTGAACTTCCCCAAGCTTGGTTACAGATGAAGTTGGTTTCTTTGGGGAAAAATGAGAAGCTGTCTGGTTTACTGCCTGCTTTTTATTATTTATGTTTGTGTTTGGCTATGCTGGGTCTTCGTCTCCATGCAGGCTCTCTAGTTGCGGCAAGTGGTGGCTGCTCTCCAGTGGCAGTGGATGGACTTCTCATGTGGTGGCTCTCATCTCGTTGCAGAGCACGGGGTCTAGGCACACAGGCTCAGTAGCTGTGTACGGGCTTAGTTGCCCCACAGCATGTAGAATCTTCCCAGACCAGGAATCAAACCTGTGTCTCCGGCATTGGTGGGCTGATTCTTAACCCCTGGACCACCAGAGAAATTGTACTGCCTGCTTTTTCCCCAAGCAAAATCTCTGAGCCAGGGATCTGGAGTTTGGGGAGGGAAAGGGCGATGGCAGGTTTCTCTCTGAGTGACATCCCAGTTCCAGAAGCTGAGCTCGAAGTGTGGGGTGGGAATTGGATAGCAACCTGAAGTGCTCCTGGCTTGCCTCTCTTGGCATGGAACCACTGTGCACAAATTCGGGCAAAGGCGATGAGGGCTCCAGCATCCTCAGTGTGCTCTGCCCCCAGCAGAGCCTTCTTGCTGTGATTGGGAGCCACCAGTTTCAACTGCACTTGCTGGGAACTTACCTACAGCAACAGGTAGCTGGAGGCAGAATGAGAAACACTGACATCATGCTTTTCCTGGGAAGAAACCCCACCCTCGGGAGCTAGAGGAAGAGAGTACCCTGGTTTTGACTGCAGCAGCCTGGAGTAGAATCATTTTCCTGCTGATCTCTGAGGGTGGAAGTAAGTAGTACTGGTTCAAATACCAGCTGTTTTTGCCTTACCAAATTTTTGTAGACCTTCTTGGATAGGTACTTCTTTATTTGCTCTTTGTCTTTAGTACCATTTCCAGAGGCTTTGAATGGTTGTTTTGATTTCTTTTTTTTATTTACATTGAAAGGTGTGTCTTTTTATTTCCTCTCAAATTTTCTTTTTTTGGCCACACCCCATGGCATACGGGATATTAGTTCCCTGCCCAGGGATCAAACCCTCACCTACTGCAGTGGAAGTGCTGAGTCTTAACCCCAGGGTAGTCCCTGAATGGTTGTTTTTAAATACTTCTAACAGATTTCACTGTAGAGTGCGTCAGCAGAGCATACCAGAAGTTCTCACTTCGCTTCATTTTTCTCTCTCTTTACTAGTTGGTTGGAGCTGTGTTTCCCAGTTCACGTTCCAGAAGGAGCCAGGATGCTTTACTTGTTATTCTATAAACACAGCCTCTACGGGGCCCTTTGGCTCTTTCATCTCATTGGTTCTGCCTCTGTGTGGACGTGGCCTCCCTGCACGGAGAGCCGCCCAGTGCTAAACAGATGATTCTGAGTAAGCCAGCTGTTGGCATTTAGATGCAGTCCTTTATATTGCAGGACATTTAGTATCTTGGTTCCAAAGCATTAAATAAAATGGTAGTAACATATCCTCTCCAGTCATTGTTAACCAAAGGGCCTTTGCATTCAGAAATGCCCCCTTAGGGGAGGACTCAGAACCACCCTCAGGTTGAGAACACTGAAATGGACAAATGAGGCATAGAAAACATAAGAAAGGAAGCAATAAGTATCCAACAAAATGAAAATTAGTAATTAAAATATAAAGAGACCATTTCTAAGAATGGCAATGCAGCCATTACAGTTGTTTCCAAAAAAATATTTTCTGAAATGGGCGAATTCAGTGTGTTACTTGAAAGATACCAGCCATTAAATTGTGATTCTAGATCCTTATTTACTGTTTTAAAGTAAATTCACACAGAGAAGAGATTGGGAGGAAATTTCTTTTAAAAAATGTAAATAATGGTGATCTTTGGGTTGTGTTGTTGAAGGCAATTTTAATACACTCTTCTGTGTTTGCACATTAATATTTGAAATCAAAGGAAAATAACTAGAATAACTGTCCCATCATTTTATGTAGTTACCTATTTTTATTAGCATGCATCAAATAACTAAATATATTTAAAAATCACATAAAGGGCACATACAAAGGACTGTAGGAGGATGGGAGGGTGGACTAAGTAGACTCTGAGGAATGACTGACATTACCAGATAGAGAAGCCAGTCAGAGCTGGTGGTGATAATTCTAGCTAGAGAGAACCACAGGTTCAAAGGCCTAGAACTGAGAAGGACTTGTGTTTCAGGAGTGAGTATTATGGCTGGAAAGTAGGTTTACTCCTAGGTGTTTTATTCTTTTTGATGCAGTGGTAAATAGAATCACTGCTTGAGGTTTCTCTTTCTGATCTTTCGTTCTTGTGTATAGAAAGGCAACAGATTTTCTGAGTATTAATTTTGTAACCTGCAAATTTACCACATTCACTGATGAGTTCATGTAGTTTTTTGGTAGCATCTTTAGAATCTTCATGTCATCTGCAAACAGTGACAGTTTAACTTCTTCGGAAACACAGTTTTTTAAATAAAGCGGTTTGAGCATGAACGCACCCTAGTTATAACTAGTTGCCAGTTCTAATTTTTGTTGTTTTATTTGAATATTCTCTTGAGCAGCATGAATTAGTTGTGGATTGTGATCAGCTGGTTTTTGTTCCACAGAAAATATATGGAAAGTAATGTGCATTTTAGAATCCACTTTATAGGTTTTATCTACATAGAAAAGTAATGTTCCCCTCTTGAGGGTCTCACAGGAAAAAATAGTGTATGGGGCTATTCAGAAAGAGGTTGTTTGGAAATAGTGCCTGCCTTCTCCTTTTTTGTGGACTGTAGACAGAGGCTCAGTTCAGTTCAGTTCAGTCGCTCAGTTGTGTCTGACTCTTTGCGACCGCATGAATCACAGCACGCCAGGCCTCCCTGTCCATCACCAACTCCCGAAGTTCACTCAGATTCATGTCCATCGAGTCAGTGATGCCATCCAGCCATCTCATCCTCTGTCTTCCCCTTCTCCTCCTGCCCCTAATCCCTCCCAGCATCAGAGTCTTTTCCAATGAGTCAACTCTTCACATGAG
>SJYQ01000988.1:545817-575728 GCA_006410935.1 Redunca redunca
CTGACACTGTTTCCACTGTTTCCCCATCTATTTCCCATGAAGTGATGGGACTGGATGCCATGATCTTCGTTTTCTGAATGTTGAGCTTTAAGCCAACCTTTTCACTCTCCTCTTTCACTTTCATCAAGAGTCCTTTTAGTTCCTCTTCGCTTTCTGCCATAAGGGTGGTGTCATCTGCATATCTGAGGTTATTGATATTTGTCGCGGCAATCTTGATTCCAGCTTGTGTTTCTTCCAGTCCAGCGTTTCTCCTGATGTACTCTGCTTATAAGTTAAATAAGCAGGGTGACCATATACAGCCTTGACGTACTCCTTTTCCTATTTGGAACCAGTCTGTTGTTCCATGTCTAGTTCTAACTGTTGCTTCCTGGCCTGCATACAGATTTCTCAAGAGGCAGGTCAGGTGGTCTGATATTCCCATCTCTTTCAGAATTTTCCACAGTTTATTGTGATCCACACAGTCAAAGGCTTTGGCATAGTCAGTAAAGCAGAAGTAGATGTTATGTCATGAATATGTTATTGAAAGCGTTCCAAAAGGCAGTTAACCATTGTCCCTTTGCCTCCTGCTTCAGTTGCCTCTGCTGATACCTGTGTGTTTTGCCTTCCACCCTCAATAATGTAGTTAACTTCTTAACTCTCTCATCACCAGTTAATTAAATACCTGTTGCCTGCACACCTTTTGTGGCTTAGTTTCATATAAGTCACTTCCTGGCTTTCGGAATATCACCTTCATGATAGTGTATGTTATACTATTGTTACAATATATGTGGCCAGCTCACTAGATAGTATTTCCTTAAGGTCAGGCACTGAGACATGTCAGCCTTGATTCTTAGCACCTTGTGTATAGTAGACTTGAAGCAAATACTTGTTGAGTTAATTATTCCTCACTTTAAATTATTGACATTTAATTCTTATTATTCATTCAATGAATTCTTACTATGATTTTGTATATACTAGACACCCTTCTGTGCTCTGAGGCACAGAGTGTGCCTTCTCAGTGAAGACAGCAGGCCAAAAAATGCCTGCCTTTTTAGGCGTCACATTCTAGATAGTTAATTTTTTCATCTGTATTATTTTAAAACAGAAAAAATTAAATTATGAAATACAGCCAAAAGTAAGCTTCTAGCAATTATGGAGTACTATATCTTGTACAGTATGAAAAAATTCTGTTATTTCTCCTGTCCTAATTTAATAGATAAATGCCAGTTTTATTGGGGCAACAGAGTGTTTGACTGACAAGGAATACAGTGCTATGCTATAAGTGACCCATGATAATAAAAGAAACCTTTGGGAAATTTGAAAAGTTTATGATTTTAAAAAATTTCTTGAATATGTTATATTTGAATGAATATATTTATAGCAGTTATTATGTCTTTGGAACTCTACTGTCAAGATGGCAGTGAAATACAGAGGGAGAGAAGCTGTCAAATTTTTATGTTATACGCTTATTTTATAAGCCTTTTATCTTGTCACTGAATTGTCTTACTACTTAATTATTTCATTGCGTGATATGGTGGGCTTATACTTTGTTTCTTTGCTGCTTGAGAATTGATCTGTGCTGAAGTAAGTCCAAGTAATGTTTGTCATATATTATAAAGAAAAATACTGGCTAAAGTCAAACACAGAAATACTTTACTTTTTAAGCCAGAATATTAATTACCATATTACTGAGAGTTCAGATACTAGAAGGGAAAAAATTCCCCACATTCTAGTTGTTAGTATTTTGATATGTTTAATTTTATATGTTTTTCTCTGCATTTTAAAAAAGTACAGCTATAATATACTTGTATCACCTTTGTACCCTAGAGTTTTCAGATTACTTCGTGTGATGTTATATGATTCCCTAAAACTTAAATTTTTGTGCCAGGGTTACTTGGATGTATGACCAAGACTGCTCTAAACCTCAGTTTTCTTACCATGAAAAACACTGATGTGAGGAGTAAACGAGCAGGAGAAAACCTAACACTTGATATTTGGCTCTGTGAACTGCTTGCTCCCGATTCGTTCAGATTCACTTGGGAGAATGTGCTCTGGGTACAATTTGGCCTTTTAAGTAAAGTTTTATAATTCTTTTCTTTAAAATAGCTTTAACCTTATAAAACCAAAGACTGTTCCTTTTTAAAAAAGAACTTGGGTATATGTTTGCGTGTATTTATTTAAAGAATTTATTTAGGAGCTAGAGTTATATGAGAAAGTTAAGGTTTATTTTTTGTTGCTGTGTTTAATCTAGCTTTTCAGAATATAACTGTGCTATAGAGTGGGCATGCTTCACAGATTTCATGGAGTCAGATTGTCTCTCCTCACTTTGCTATCTAAACCGCACTAGCCATTTCACAGATGAGTGGGCTTCTTGTCAAGTGGGGTGTTTCTGTATATGTATACTACAAGAATTCTACATTTAAGCAGGCATACGCCTACATTTTTAAAAAAATAGCTGAAAAGTTTAACATTTTTACTACCAAACTTTTTTTTTACTTTTCTTAGTTTTTCTCCCTTAATTTTTCAGAATGAACCTAGTGATCGAGAAGATAGCCTCAACAAAAGACATCAGGTGACAGACTCTGACAATGATGACCCCTCCAATCTTAATGCCAGTGACTCTGAAAGTGAGGAACTCCAGAGACAAAAGGACAGTGACTCTGAATCTGAAGAGCATGCAGAGCCTCCTGCCAGTGATTCTGAAAATGAAGACGCCAATCACCACGGGAGTGACTCCGAAAGTGAGGAGACCAGGAAATTACCTGCGAGTGACTCTGAAAATGAGGAACTGCTTAATGGGCATGCAAGTGACTCAGAAAATGAAGATGTTGGGAAGCCTCCTGCCAGTGATTCAGAAGTTGAAGAGCTCCCCAAGAGTCCTGCCAGTGACTCGGAAACAGAAGGTGCTCCAAAACCTCAAGTCAGTGACTCGGAGAGTGAGGAACCTCCGAGGCACCAAGCCAGTGACTCTGAAAATGAAGAGCTCCCTAAACCTCGAATTAGTGATTCTGAAAGTGAGGAGCTTCCCAAGCCTCGGATCAGTGACTCAGAAAGTGAGGAGCCTCAGAGGACTCAGGCCAGTGACTCTGAAAACGAGGAGCTTCCCAAACCCCGAATCAGTGACTCAGAAAGTGAGGATCCCCCACGGCACCAAGCCAGTGACTCGGAAAATGAAGAGCTTCCCAAACCCCGTATCAGTGACTCAGAAAGTGAGGATCCCCCACGGCACCAAGCCAGTGACTCGGAAAATGAGGAGCTTCCCAAACCCCGGATAAGTGATTCGGAAAGTGAGGAACCCCCAAGGAACCAGGCCAGTGATTCTGAAAATGAGGAGCTTCCCAAACCCCGAGTCAGTGACTCTGAGAGTGAGGAGCCTCAGAAGGGACCTGCCAGTGATTCAGAACCTGAGGATGCCTCCAGACACAAACAGAAACCAGAGTCTGATGAGGACAGTGATGGGGAGAATAAGGGAGAGGATACAGAAGTGCAGAACGACTCCCTTCCTGCAGATGCCGGCGTAGACAGGAAGCGGTTCAACAGTTCTGACAGCGAGGAGGAAGAACCTAAAAGGGCCAAAATTGACAGTGATGAGGATGAAGAAAAAGAAGGGGAGGAGGAGAAAGTAGCAAAGCGGAAAGCTGCTGTGCTTTCTGATAGTGATGATGAAGAGAAAGCATGTAAGGAAGTATTTTGGGCTGTTTATCAATAGTGTTACTTATTGTCTAAACTTAAAACTATGAAGCATAGTTCTGGCTTATGCAATCTTAGTTCCCCAACTAGGGATTGCACTCAGGCCCTTGGCAATGAAAGTGCAGCATCTTAACCACTGGACACCAGGAAATTCCCTCATTGGCAAGTCTTAATATTAAATTTCCTTTGAATTCTTTTAGCAGTATTTGTTAAGTTCTGACTGCTTCAAGTTGATAAGATAGACTGCATGACAATGGCAATATGGAAGATTTACATGAAAATTTTTTGTTTGTTTGTTTTTTACTAGAAAGGGTAATGTTCAAGGAAATATGTTTACATGAAAACTCAGCTGTATCCAGAGTTAGCGGTGGGTCTCTTTAATAGCTAATGCACTACATCCCATCCATACAGTGACTGAGCTCCCACGGGTACCTGTCTTCATTTTTTAAACATCATTGAATGCCGGGAAGTTTGTGAGGTACTCTTATTTAGAGACTCAGTGTCTCCACAGAGTATTCCAATCTTTACTACTTGATTACTTTTTTATGAAATATCTTCTTTGGAAAAGACATTCCCCAATAACCTGACAGTTATTAAAGGAGAAGGGAAAAGAGCAACATACGTGCAGTTTGAAATTCCAGATTGAGCAGTGATGGATAATTGAGAAACGGGGATTCCACAAAAGAATATCAAGCCTTAAGAGTTCTGCTAATACTAGGCAGCATGCAAGAGATTCTAGTCTTATTTTCTTCGTTCCCCCAAAGGAAAGGTAGCTAATGATGCCCACTTTATTTTGGTGAAAAACTTCATCTTTTGGCCCCTTTTTCCTAACATCTTCTTAATTGTAAGATGACTCTTGAGTGAATCTTTAATTTTTTTTTAAAGTTTTTTTATAACTGTGTTATAAGACCTTTGATTTTTGCCACATACTGCCATTTTAGAGCACCTGTTATACTTACTAACACAGTGACCATGGTGAATAAGATTAATGATGGTTTTCTTTTTCAACAACAGCAAAGAAGAGTCGTGTTGTCTCTGATGCAGAGGACTCTGACAGTGATGTTATATCGGACAAATCAGGCAAAAGAGAGAAGACGATAGCATCTGACAGTGACGAAGAAGCGGGGAAAGAACTGTCTGATAAGAAAAATGAAGAGAAGGACCTGTTTGGGAGTGATAGTGAGTCAGGGAATGAAGAAGAGTAAGTGACAGTGTAACCTGAACTTCCCAGGGTTCATATAAGGTGGTAGAGAGGAGTTTGTCTTTCAAGTTATTACCTTAAAATTCTGTGTTGAAGCGTAATACAGTATACCCTGCCTAACTGCATGACTGTGGGAGATGTAGGATTTTAATTCTTCAGCTACTGCTGCATACTACAGCATGAGTGAATCTCAAAAACACTGTCTTAAAAGTGAAAGAAGTATAAGGGACATGTTATCTAATTCCACTCATGTGAAGTGCAAGAACAGGCAAAACTGATGTGATGGTAGGTAGAATGGTGGTTGCCTCTGGGATATTTATATATTGGACTCACTAGAACGGGTCACAAAGGAACTTTCTGGGAGATGGAGTTGTTCTATTAAGGTAATGGTTACATAAATGTGTGCCTTTGTCAAAACCCATTGAAGTGGACACATGAGACCCACATGTTTTACTATATGTAAATTATACCCTAGTAGAAAAAGATTTCATGATTCCTATGCAAATGAGAAGAAAACAACTGAAAATTGTGTATATTTCTTTTCTAGAAATCTTATTGCAGACATATTTGGAGAATCTGGTGATGAGGAGGAGGAAGAGTTTACAGTAAGTATAAGATGGAAATATTTCCTCTCTGTGTATGTTCTTTTTGTCTTTTTATGGCAGTGGTGCTCTATTAAGAGATTCCAGTAAGTAAGAATAAACAACTATGATGTATCTAGCAGAATAATCTAGAAAAAAGGTATTCAGAAAGTGAAATGAAAGGGCCTGCAAAGGCATAAAAGGAATATAACAGGCAAAATTGTATTAAGGGCAGGAAGGAACACATTAAAGTACAGTGAAAGGCACTTTATAATGCTAAAGGTAGAGTCACAATAGTTATGGAACTTCTAATTATAGCAGTGGCAGGCAGTGTAATTTGTCCTTCTGCTAAGGACAACTACAAAAGCTACACAAAATGTTTGAAAAAGTTGCTCATCATAATAAAAATGAGATAAAACCCAGCAAAAGGTAGAAACCTAAAGAGGTAAGCTCAGCATTTAGAATTGCTTTCTCTGGGCTATTCATCCAGTCAGGCTGAGAAGGTAAGTTTATTTTCAGTTGCCTCAAGGCTCAAGAGACAAATCTTCGAGGTCAGGGCCTGCCGAGGTTAGGTGACCCTGAAAACCCCATGCTCTGGATTGAGACTCCTAAAATTAAGGGTGAACTGGAAGTTAAAATAGCCTTTGCTCAGATTTTAGGTTACCTTTGAGTCATTTAGCAGCATGGAGAACCTCAGTCTCAGAAGTTTGATTACCGTGATTAGCCCATTGGCTCTCAGGAACCTGATACATTCAAACAGAAATCCTTTCAGGACAGGGACTTCCCCGGCAGTCCAGTGATTAGGATTGTGCTTCCACCACACGAGGCTTGGATTTTATCCCTGGTCAGGGAACTAAGATCCCATGTGCCAAAACGTTAAAAAAAAAAAAACACCTTTCAGGACAAAGTTAACAGTCATAGACCTCAAATTATTTCTGTAGTTTTTCAAATACATAATACGCACTTAATTTAAAAGAAAAGAGTAGTAACAACAGACGGTAGAAATAGACCTAAGGGCTCTAGATATAGAAATTTTAGATAGTACCTGTGTTCAGCAAGATAAAAGATTAAAAAGTTTCTTAGAGCAAATAGTTGTGTGTGTGTGTGTTTTAAAATATTTTGAAAAGAACCAAGTAGAAATTCTGGGGACTTTCTTGGCGGTCCACTGGTTAAGTGTTAGCCTTGCAGCGCAGGGGATGAGGGTATGATCCCTCTCCAGGGAACTGGGATCCCACATGCCGCAGAGCAGCTGAAGCCAGTGTGCCGCAGCTACTGAGCCCGTGCACTCTGGAGGCCATACACCACTCCTGGCTAGAAGGAGAGATCCCACGTGGTGCAGCAAGGATCCCGTGAACCACACTGCGACGGTTACATACCAGTGACGGTTAAACCACCACAACCAGGGTGGTTAAATACATTAATTTTTTTAAAAAACTCTGAAACTGTGAAAATACAGTAACTGAAATTTAAAACTTGGTGGATGAGTTTAACAACAGAGTAGACATATTTGACAAGAAAATGAGTGAATTGGAAGGTAAGTTAGAAGGAACTATGTAGAATGAAATACTGAGATATTAGTGTAGAAAATGTAAAAACCATAATGAGAAGGTTTAACAAGGTGAATTGGAATCCTCGAAGGAGAAAGGAAAAATATACATATATCAGAAGCAGTATTTAAAGAAACAATTCATAAATCATAGAGTCTAGAAATTCTGCATATTACAAGTAGGATAAATACAAACCAATCTGCTCCTAAATACATCACAATAAAATTGCAGGAAAGTCTTGAAAGCAGCCAAAGGGTAATAAACAAGTACATTCAGAGAGGAGTGGGTTGCCATGCCCTTCTCCAGGGGATCTTCCCAACCCAGGGACTGAACCCAGGTTTTCTGCATTGCAGGCAGATTCTTTACTGTCTGAGCCACCAGGGAAGCCCTCAGAGAGCGAGTTATTTTAATAGCTGACTTGTCAGCAGAAGTAATAGAATCTAGTAACTAAAACTTAGAGTTCTTTTGTATTCTACAAAAATGAAGATTCCCTTCTTATTTCATCTTATCAAAATGCCAACTGAAAGAAATGGTAAAGGCAGAAAGAATATCTCAGGCAGAAAGTCAGGGATGCAGGAAGGGAAAAAGAGGAACAAAAGCATGTGGCTCAGTCTAAATGGGTAGTGGTCATGCAAGCCAGAGTCACGTTTGGTATGGTTTAAAATGTGTTTAAAATTAAAACATGAAGGCAGTAACAAATTGGGCATTTACATGAAATTAAAATGTTCACAGGTCTTTGCAAAGGTATGTAAAAATACATCAGTAGTCTGGTAAGTCGGGATGCACATTGTAATCTCTAAAAATGCTATTGGAATGTGTAACTTCTAACCTAATAGAAAGGAAAAATGAAATAATAAAAGCTAGTCAATCCAAAAGAAGGCAAGAAAGAGAATAAAGGAAATACAGAACAGGGGGACAGTTAGAAAGTAGTACATGGTAAGATAGCAGATAACAAACTTTGATATGTACATAATGTGTACATAATGTGTACATAAAACACTGAAATGTACTGAGTGCTCCAGTTAAAGAACAAATGTAGAAAGACTAGATTTTTAAAATGAGCATATATATACTCATTTCAAAATTTATCCAAAACAGAAGATAAAGAAACATTGAAAAGAAAAGAATGGAAAAGAATACTGTCTCTGAACACTAACCACAGGAAAGCTGATATAGCTGTATGAATATCAAAGAGAGAGACTTTAAGGCAAAACCCATTGTTCGAGATAAAGAGGATCACTTTATATTGGAAAAAGATTTTAAATTGTACCTAGCCATGTACTTAGTAACATGGCTTTAAAAACATATATATAATATATTATATATAAAATATATAATATATAATATATACAAAGCAAAAATCGACAGAACTGCAAAGAGAATGCACAATTCTGTAAGTGAAATGTAAACAATAGAACCATCAGACCAAAAAATACCACCAAAGACAGGAAAGAGTCTCTTTTTTTTTTAATTTAAAATTTTTGTTGGAACTGGACCTTCGTTACTGCGTGAGGGCTTTCTCTGGTTGCAGAGAGCAGGGCCTACTCCAATTGTGGTCTGTGGGCTTCTCACTGCGGTGGCGTCTCTTGTTGCGGAGCACAGGCTCTAGGCACGTAGGTTTCAGTAACTGCAGCATTCGGGCTCAGTAGTTATGGTGCATGGGCTCAGTTGCTCTGTGGCACGTGGAATCTTCCCAGACCAGGGACCGAACCCATGTCCCCTGCATTGGCAGGCGGATTCCTATCTGCTGTACCACCAGGGAAGTCCTAGAAGTTTCTCTTTTTATATAATCCAGATATAGAAACCCTTTGGAGATTATAAAAGATAAGAATATCTTCCATTTAGTGGCTTGCCTTTCCACTTTCTTAATGGAGTCTTTAATGAGCAAAAGCTTTTTAGTGTAAATCCACTTTACCAATCTTTTGCTTTATGTTGAAAGTTTTTCTAATTGTAGGAAAATTTTGCCTATTCCCAGGGTTATAAAAACATTCTTGTGAGTAATTCTTTAGAATCTTGCTTATCTTTTCATTTAATTTATGTAGTCTGTCTAGAATGGGTTTTTATGTGCAGTATGTGGGCTTTCCTGGTGGCTCAGTGGTAAAGAATCTGCCTGCCAATGCAGGAGACACAAGTTAGATCCCTGGTTCGGGAAGATCCCTTGAAGAAGGAACTGGCAACCCACTCCAGTATTTTTGACTGGAAAAAATCCCATGGGCAGAGGAGCCTTGTGAGCTGCAGTCCGTGGAGTTGTAAGAGTGAGACGTGACTCAGGGATAAAAAACAAACAAGTTCAATATGTATGAGATAGTCAAGACTTCTGTCCCCCACCCCCTAGTTGACCCAGATTATTCTTTTCCACTGCTCTGTAGTGACATCTTTGTCATAAATCAAGTGTGTATATATATCTTCTAGTCTTTTTCTGAATTATCTTTTCTGTTCCATTGGTCTATCCTTGTACTGTTAACGCATAACTCTGGACATTTGGTTTTTTATGTCCTTTAAGTTTGTTTTTCTCAAAAGTTGCCTTGACTTTTCTTGGTTCTTTGCATTTCCAAATAAAATTTAAACTTTTGCCAAACATAGAAACTATAGACAGCATTTTCTGAATGCAGTGAAATTAAAAGTCGGAAACAAAATTAGCAAATAAAACACCCTTGTCATCCAGAGAAAATTAAAACTTGTTAACTCTTATGTTGAAAAAGAATTCAGTACTTTCATTACTAAAGCAAGAGAGAATGAAAGTAGATGAATTTAGAGTATAGTTCAAAATGGTAGAAAAATAGCAAATCCAAAGAAAATAGAAAAGAATTCACTCAGTGAATGCCAGAGATTGTTTGGACATTGCCCTCATGGGCCTTATACTCAACATTAAGCCACATTTACAAGGACAAGATATATTTTTCTAGTGTGGAGAATGGACATCAGCTGGCAGGTTCGGTTCAGTGAGAAAAACAGCATCCTAGGGAAAGCATTGGGAAGGCCTTTCTAAGTATAATATGAAAGTTACAAGCTATGAAGAAAAGACTGGCCATTTAAGTTAAAAAATTGTGCCTGGAAAACACTACCATAAACAAAATCAGACTATTTGCAAAACTGTACAGGTGTGAGAATTGTGCTGTTCCTATCATGTAACAAGGGCTGGTTTCTCTTCATTTTTAAAGAGATTTTCTGTACCAGTAAGACAAAGATCCAGTGGGAAAATGGCCACTGGATATTGAGAGTTCACAGAGAAGTAATAACAGATAGCTTTGAAACCTGAAAAATGCCCAGCCTTACTCATAATAAGTGGATGCAGAGAAAACTACAGAGATGTCTTTTGTTTTTCTCAGTGCAGAGATTGCTAATGTCAAAGCTTGATAACCTGCTATAGTCCTGAGAAGGTGAGGAAACAGGTTCACTTGTGCTTTGCTGGAAGGAGAGTTAATGGTATAACCAATTTGCAGACAGTTTGCAGATATTTCTCAAGATTTCAACTACACATATCTAAATGTCAGTAGGGACATATTTAAATTATGGCTGCAATTGTTTGATAAAATCAAACAAAGCCTTAAAAACAAAGGTAGTTAATACCAATATCAGTTTGACTCCAGATTCTTTTGTTAGATGTGAAGTGTGCAAAACAGTATACCATACTGAGAGTGTGTATAATAAAAGATGTAGTAAGTAAAAGTGCTTCTGTAAGCATGAATGTTTCTGGAAGGAAACAAAGCCAGTAACACTAATGGCTAGAGGGGAAGGGAGCTTTTTTGCTATATATCTTTTGGTATCCAAGAGCAAGCAGTTACATGGAAGAGTCTCTAATGAGGTTGTGATAACTGACTAACTTACCCTGCATTTAGGGTTTTAACCAAGAAGATTTGGAAGAAGAAAAAAGTGAAACACAGGTAAAAGAAGCAGAAGATTCAGATTCTGATGATAACATAAAGAGAGGAAAACAGTAAGTTTGTTTTATTTATTTTTTAATGGACTTTGTTAAAGAGAACTTTTAAAATGAGATGAAGACTAACAAACTTTGTTTTTCTTATTTTGGTTCCTGATTAAGTGTAGGAAAGAATCTTCCATTTTTGTTCTCCCATCTACTTCTCTATTTACAGTTGCTATCTTAAAATTATTTGCACTTGTTATTTTTCTTTCATTTGCCCTGTGCTTAGCTATCTTTGTGGAGCTATTTGGTTGTCAGGCTTTTTAAATTCATATCTCAACTTACTTTTCAGTCTGAAAAGTAGCCCAATAAAAGTTTGTTGAGAAAGAGAAAGCTGATTTAGGAGTCCCGGAGGGAAAAGTTTTAGATACAGAATACTGCTTGATTGTATTTCACATACTTTTGTTGAGATGATAGGAATCTGTGCAGAAAAATCTGGTGTCTTGAAAGGTACAAACATATAAAGATTTATTAGTTACTGTTAGGGTTATAAAAATGATACTGTAAATAATAGTTTCCTCCTTAATTCCTAGTGACATGCAAGAATTAAGCTGAGAGAGCTTCCAATACCTTTGGAAATTATATAAACCATATCATCTTACTAACTTGGTAGAGCATATTTGCTCCCTTCTTAAGTGTAAAGACTCAAGTGAATGCTTATGATGACTTTTTGAGGCTCTTAGATTTGTCGGAGAAAGCAATGGCACCCCACTCCAGTACTCTTGCCTGGAAAATCCCATGGATGGAGGAGCCTGGTAGGCTGAAGTCCATGGGGTCTCGAAGAGTCGGACACGATTGAGCGACTTCACTTTCACTTTTCACTTTCATGCATTGGAGAAGGAAATGGCAACCCACTCCAGTGTTCTTGCCTGGAGAATCCCAGGGACGGGGGAGCCTGGTGGGCCCCCGTCTGTGGGGTCGCACAGAGTCAGACACAACTGAAGCTCAGCAGCAGATTTGTACATTTCCATCTTTATCTCAGTCATATTATGTTTTGAGAGAAGTACATATTTTATGTACTGCTTGTTACTAAGAAACAGCAGTTTTTTCCCTAGTTATTCCTATATAAAACAGAAGTATTTAGATGATTGAACACCACTCTTTCCCTCCCCACAAAAGGCAGTGCAATTAAAACTGAACCATGGAGTGACAGGTAAAACTTGAAGTATGAAATGTGTTTTATGTGTAACAGTTGGGATAGTAGAAAAATTGAGCATAAAATTTGTGATCGTTTATTGTGTTATGTTAAAAACAATTTTAAAAGTACTTGTACTTAAAAAAGTCATTGAGTTAGAGTTTTAAAAATTGGTGGTTCTTAACTCATAAAAGAAGATGTGTATTTAAAAGAGAATTTATATTTTACTTGCTTTTGTGTTACTGCTTAGCATGGACTTTCTGTCAGACTTTGAGATGATGTTACAGCGGAAAAAGAGCATGAGTGGCAAGCGCAGACGCAACCGTGATGGTGGCACTTTTATTAGTGATGCTGATGATGTTGTGAGTGCCATGATTGTCAAGATGAATGAAGCTGCTGAGGTGGGTCACTTGCGGCCTCATCCTTCTTTCTCTCCCATAATTGGTTATATAGCCTGTTTCGTTTTTTGGCCACACCTTTTGGCTTTGCAGGATCTGAGTTCCCCAACCAGAGATTGGACTCATGTCCGTGGCAGTGAAAGCACCAGGTCCAAGCCACTTGCTTAATTTACATTAAAGATACTTAATTTTTTTATGATAAGCGTTTAATGTTCTAAATGTTAAACATGGAAATTTTTAGTAGTATATTTTAGGGGAAAAAAATGAAGATTTGAATATTTAGTAAAATGAGCCTTTTTAGCTGAATTGGTTTGCCTTTTTCATAATATTTTGCTATTTTATTTATTTGGCCACACAGTATGTAATTCCTCAACCAGCGTTCAAAACTGGCACGCTCTGCATTGGAAGGATGGCATGTTAATATCTGGACTGCCAGGGAAGTCCCTGGTTTGCTGTTTTTATGGAGGAATGATTTTGCTCTCAGGTTTGGCTAGTTTACCACAAAGTGATGTTTCTTCACATACAAAAAAATTATAAACTTAGGCCTAATAGGTTTTAAACTCATGTATCATGCTTTTGCCTCTGATTAAGAGATTACATTTAATTCATTGCATTTTAAAATTGTGCTCAAATGTAAAAATTGGCCAAATACAATGATTAAAAACAAGTCCTGCTCTTTTAGAGGCACTTGCTGAGGTATTTTGCCACGTGTATAGGATTTGTTCCAGAATAATTCAAGGGTGAAGGGGAAAGCAGCTAGAGAGATCAGTAAGCAGAATTGGCCATGTGTGTTTAATTGTTGAAACGTGTGTCAGGAGTGTGTCATTTTGTTTTCTGTGTTTGTAGAATTTAGATTTACTATAATTAAAAAAGCAGAGGAAATTCCTTGGTGGTCCAGTGGTTGAGACACCAAGATTTTGTTGCCAAGGGCCTGGGTTTCAATCCCTGTTCTGGAAACTTAGGATTCCTGTGAGCCTTGCAGTGTGACCAAAATAAAAAGTAGGAAAAAAAAATACCCAAATATCAAAGACTTAAAGTTTTAAATAACATATTCTTTTTGTTATAAACCGCATAGCTAGAATATTATTCTTGATGATAAACTAAATTTTTCCATGTATAATTTTACATTGAATGAACTCTGAAAACCTGACATTTGTGCCAGTATTTTAAATTAAAATTGTTACTCTCAATTTGTAGTTGTTAAAACTAATCATTCTAACAATTTTGTGGGGTTTGGCTCTACAAAATGCCTATACTGTATGTAGTTCTTTCTTATAGGAAAACCTCTAGTGTCTCAGAGAAATTGCCACTTTGTTATATTTAAAGCTTAGAATTATAGTATTAATAATTTGCTATTAGTGATTGTTCTCTGACACGGTATATTAACACATACATATGGAATCTAGAAAGATGGTACCGATGAATCTATCTGCAGGGCAGCAGCTGAGACAGAACGGGCCCATGGGCATGGAGGGAAGGAGAGGGTGGGACGAATCAAGAGAGCAGCATTAAAACATAGACATCACCATGTGCAAGATGAGACAGCCAGTGGGAATCTGCTGTATTGCTCAGGGGGCTCAAATCCAGTGCTGTGTGATAGCCTGGAAAGACAGGATAGGGTGGGAGGCGGGAGGGGACACATGTATGTCTGTGGCTGATTGATGTTCATATATGCCAGAAACCAACACAATGTTGTGAAGTAGTTTTCCTCCAATTAAAAATAAATTTTTTTAAAAAGTTTGAAAAAAAGCCATTGCTTTCTTTTTACTTTTTTTTTAGAAAAATCTTTTTCTTCCTATAGGAAGACAGACAGTTGAATAATCAAAAAAAACCAGCACTGAAAAAATTAACATTATTACCTACTGTGGTCATGCACCTTAAGAAGTAAGTGTTCTGTTTTCTTAAAAAAGTGCTTTCCTTTTAATGGAATGATATTCAAGCTATGTACTGGTGTTCTAGAGACATTAAAGAATGATCGCCTTCTATCAATTTACAGAAAAAATAGTAATGAATAGAATTTCCTCAATTATTACATTCTCACAGATGTTTTTTAACTTTTATGCCTGATAAAAACAGAACAAGTAGCAAGCTGATGTTAATGAAAGAAAACTTGGAAACTACTAATTTTGTTCTTTATACACTATAAATTGGGTTATGTCATGAATTTTATCTTTGTATTAGTACACCAATGAGCCAAACACACGGTCTAGGACTTTATACTAGAAAATTGCTACCTCTATGCCAACAGAGAAAACTATCTGTGCCAGACTTCATATATATATAGTACCATGTTCTCTGTTAACATAATTGATCTGGTACATAAAATGGAATTTGAATAGTAATCAGTATTTCATTGTGATTTTTTTTCTGCTGGGAGAGTGGTGGTATTCCTGCCTGCAAAGAATAGCATAATTCTGGGTTCTCTATTACTTGAAACAGTTTGAAGATCACTGTTCTCCTAGGTTCAGCATAAGTTCTCTAGGTGTGATAGTTGAAGCTCATTATGATTGCTGTCTACATCACTCATACCAACATTAGCCTACCCTCATGTAAGTTGGTGTGTTTTGCGGGGAGGTGGCGGGTTACCATTAACAAACCATCTTTCTTTGCATATCATGTCTGTTTCTTGAAAACAGGAACTAAATTTCATAGAGCTGTTGAAATCTATGAACAGGTGCTCAGTAAAAAAATGCATAATTTTTTTTATGCAGTTTTTTGAAACATCACTATACATAAGAAAATCAAAGGAAGCTACAGTAGAACCAGCGTTCATAGCCTTGACCTTTTCCTTTATTGTTATTGTTTTAGGCAGGACCTTAAAGAAACATTTATTGACAGTGGTGTGATGTCCGCCATCAAAGAATGGCTCTCCCCTCTACCAGATAGGAGCTTGCCAGCATTGAAGATTCGAGAAGAGCTGCTGAGGATTCTGCAAGAGGTGAGAGGCAGATAATCTGACTTGTTTGCTCTGGATTAATTATTTGACATGGCTTGTATTATCATAACCTCTGCATTTTACTGTGTATTTTTGTATTCTGTCTGCCATAGCCTATCAGAAGAGTTGTATTCGGTATGTTTATTAGGAGCATACCAAGTAAAATGAACTTAAAAGGAAGGCCTTTTAAAACTTCTTGTGACTATGGTATTGAAGAAAAAAGATCTTGCAGTAGATCTGTTAGATTCTCTGGTTTATCTGAGAAGAGTAGTATAGTGGTGGGTGTGTTTTAGGGAGGCACTTGACGTAGAAAGAGCACCAACTTCAGCCTCAGATGTGCCTTTAAATCTTGGTCTGGGCCACCGTATGTAGCTATGACACCTTGGGCAAGCTGCTTAACTTCTGAAGGAATCCTGAGGAACCTGCTATGTGCTAGGTGTTTTTTAAACCCAGTTCATTTATTCCTCATAGCAAACCTGCAGGATAGGTGTATTATCTCCATTTTACAGATGAGGAAATTAAGACTCAGAGAAGTTAAATGACTTGTCCAAGGTCACAAAACTAGCAAGTGTTTGTGGGTTCAGACGTAGGTCTGTTTGGTTCAAAGACCTGAGAGGACCCTTGATTTGTTAAACTGCCAACCTCTGAGGTGCTTAGTTTACACTTTCTCACACTGTTAAGTTTTACTTCAACTCAGTGGTAGTACTGAATTCTGAACTCCTTATGGGAACACAGAGTATCTTTGTGTTCAATGACTATAGATACTGAAAATAGAACTTTTTTGTCGTTTGTTCTTTTGTGAATGAACCAGGTGTTGCAGGCCCGCTAGAGTAGATTGAGAGGACTCCCAGCTTCTTAATGATTAATATGTGTCTATGTGTTTATGTTCCCCAGCTACCTAGTGTGAGCCAGGAGACCCTGAAGCATAGTGGGATTGGACGAGCAGTGATGTATCTCTATAAACACCCCAAGGAATCAAGGTCCAACAAGGACATGGCAGGGAAATTAATCAGTATGTACATTTTGCTTTTTGTTTCTTGTGTTTATGTTTATAGAGAGACATGTATATATATATATAAACTAACTATATTTTTACTAGTATTCTTTTAAAATGAGTCTATGAAACGAAGTAGAAAAATTTTTGATACCTTCTTAGAGATACCAAGCTTTTTGTCCTTAGACTTAAAATGCTTCTCAGTATATTTAAGGATGCTATCCCAGTGTATAACAAATAAAATCATGTGTTTTCTAATCATGGATCAAAAACATGTAGGGAGAGGGACATTAGATTATAGGCCCTAGAGTCAGTCATATCTGGGTTCCCGTTTACCACCTGCCTTACTGCATATCCTTGGGCTAGTGATTTAAGCTCTAAATCAGGTTTCCTCCACTGTAAAACAGAGAACTGTGTGTTTAACTTAGGTTGTCGTAAAGATTAAACAAGATATATATAAAGCATGGTGCCTAGAATACAGTAAATCCTCAAGAAATGTTAGCTGCTGCTGCTATTGTTGTTACTTTTTTATAACGATCTCCAAAGCCTTTTGTGTGTTATTACTTAATGGTTTCCAGAGAAATCCCAAGAAGTCTTAACTGAAATTCATCTAATCAGTTGCTGTATTGAACACCATGTGTATCTTCATCCCCTCCTTAATTCTTCCTGTGCTTTGTGTTGGAAAGATTTTTAAACTTTAAGACTAGATTGAAATAGTAACTACTTTTATATCTGAATTGGAAAAGGAAATGGCAACCCACTCCAGTACTCTTGCCTGAAAAATTCCATGGATGGAGGAGCCTGGTGGGCTACAGTCCATGGGGTCACAAAGAGTCGGACAGGACTGAGCGACTTCACTCTCACTTTGACTTTATATCTGAATACAGTAGTTACTTGCCTATTGCTATTTTAAGATTATCAAAACTTTTAGAAGAAATTTAATTTTTTAAATAAACTAGAGGAGTATTACATCTTGTTATTAACCTGCAGTTTACTGCCTATCAAATAAAAAGCTTTTGATGCTTTGATGCAGTGGTTTTCAACCTTCTTTTTGCCCTAGGCAGAGGGAAGCAGCGTGTTCCTACTGATAACCCATGATGTACTACAAGCGATTCTGAATCCAGAGATAGGGAAGGCATGTCAGTTTTTAAAGAGATATAGACCCCCGAGACTCCTCGCTTCCTTCTTAGTTTGATGACACCTGTGTTCTGTCTGTAAAGGTCCTTTATTGTTTTGATAGTGTATACCAGGGGAACCAGATCAGACAGCAGGAGGTGAGCAACTGGCGAGCAAACAGAACTTCACTTGTATTGACAGCTGCTCCCTATCACTTGCATTACCACCTGAGCTCTGCCTCCTGTCAGATCAGCAGTGGCATAATAAACGTAACGAATTTTAAATCATCCCAAAGCCATCACATGCACATACATGTCCATGGAAAAATTGTCTTTCACAAAACTGACCCCTGGTGCCAAAAAGATTGGAGACCGCTAGCATATGGAGTGGATACCCATTCCCTTCTCCAGGGGATCTTGCTGACCCAGGGATGGAACCTAGGTCTCCTGCATTGCAGGCAGATTCTTTACTGTCTGAGCCACCAGGGAAGTCCATATAATGTAGCAGTAAGAACAAAAACATCAAGTGGCACCTCTGGCCTTTTGCTGGCTAAACAGTGTGCTTGTAGAACATTTTTGTGTGTGCACTTTCGTTAACAGCTTTCTTAGACTTGATGAATACAGGCCTGACGTCTGCACTATCAAAAGGTAATTTTTAAAGATTTAAACCATCTTGACAACTAAGTAATAAAGGAACTTGTTTTGGGTTAGAATAAGAACATAGAGAATTTCAAGATTTTCTGTTTTCAGTATTTGTAAGGAATGTGATCAACAAGGCTTAATATCCAGAATATACAAACAGTTCATACTACTCAGTATTAAAAAAAAAAAAAATCAGAAGATGGGCATTTATAAATAGACATTTATCCTATAAATGGTTCTGAAATAATGGTGTCTTTAAGGAGAGAATATTCTGAATGCCTAGACTATGACATTCCCATAGGTGTGATTATTTCAAGAATGCCACTCTGTTGGCTAAACAATTAATTTCCCTTTGTTGTAGATGAATGGTCTCGGCCTATATTTGGTCTTACCTCAAACTACAAAGGAATGACAAGAGAAGAAAGGGAGCAGAGAGACCTAGAACAGATGCCCCAAAGGCGAAGAATGAACAGGTATGAGGGAACAGGTATGAGTAAGTGAAGCAAATACTATTGCTCTGATAACTCAGGGTTTTTGTTGTTGTTGTTTGGTAAATAAAGATGATTAAGAAACCCATAAGATGATAGGAGTCTGTCTTTCCTCTTGCTATCTCTTGTAGTTCATAATAAGTTTAAATGTGAGTAGTGTCTAGTGACTAGACACTAGTCTGGTCTTATTCAAAGCCTCTGTTATTTTATTGCATACTAAACTAGTAAATTAGTTGGAAAAGGCGATGGCACCCCACTCTAGTACTCTTTGCCTGGAAAATCCCATGGATGGAGGAGCCTGGTAGGCTGCAGTCCATGGGGTCGATAAGAGTTGGACGGGACTGAGCGACTTCACTTTCACTTTTCTCTTTCATGCGTTGGAGAAGGAAATGGCAACCCACTCCAGTATTCTTGCCTAGAGAATCCCAGGGACGGGGCAGCCTGGTGGGCTGGGAGCCATGGGGTCGCACAGAGTCAGACACGACTGAAGCAACTTAGCAGTAGCAGTGTCCAGTGAAGCTTGTCACCTGCTCCCCTCCCAGACTTTCCTGGTTGCATCTGGCCTCTGCTGCCGTTTTGGAGGTTGCTTCTGTTGTTGCAACCACTTACAGGAACAACTTTCTTAGTCCCATTTCCAGATTCTTAGTGGGGGCGGGGGTGGGGTGGGGTGGATATTACTGGTTAAATTTGTATCTATAAACTGGATACAGTTGCATCTAGCAGGATCATTACAGGTGAGTGAAATCTGATGTGCAAATGATGACTGAAATAAATAGCACTTTTATAAGATAAGGAATTATTTTCTCTGATTGAATATAAAGGACCTAATTGTGATCTGAGTTTGATATTTCACTTTGCTCTTTTCGCCTTAGTTGTAAAGTTCTAACATTCCTAATATCTCATCAATTGCTTTTCTCCCAGCACTGGTGGTCAGACACCCCGAAGAGATCTGGAAAAGGTGCTGACAGGAGAGGAAAAGTAAGATTTTTTTGTATTGATTTTCTTCTTACACGATATTGTGAATGTTCTTCTTGCTGCCTTAAGAAAAATAGCAAATGAAATGATGGTTCAGAGAGTGGTGGGGGATGATTTTTAGTGTAGCATTTATTGAATATCCACACTGTATTGTTGCTCTGGAGGCTACAAGAAGATTGAAAAATAGTTTAAGTAAAGATTTTGTTGTCACTTGCTATATAATAAACTGTGTTAGGCTCCAGAAATACAGAATCATATTAAAAGTAGTCCATTCTCTCAAAGTCTTTAGAGGGATCAGAGGCAAAGGGGAGAGCTTAAGCAAAGATGTAGGGTCTGTTTTAGGGATGGCTAGTAGCTGAAATCAGATTGATTGTATTCTTTGCAGCCAAAGATGGAGAAGCTGTATGCAGTCAGTAAAAACAAGATGGGAGCTGACTGTGGCTCAGATCATGAACTCCTTATTGCCAAATTCAGACTTAAATTGAAGAAAGTAGGGAAAACCACTAGATCATTCAGGTGTGATCTAAATTAAATCCCTTACGATTATACAGTGGAAGTGACAGATAGATTCAAGGGATTAGATCTGATAGATGCAGAACTATGAACAGAGGTTTCTGACATTGTACAGGAGGCAGTGATCAAGACCATCCCAAGAAAAGAAAGGCAAAATGGTTGTCTGAGGAGGCCTTACAAATAGCTGATCAAAGAAGAGAAGCTAAAGGCAAAGGAAAAAAGGAAAGATACACCCATTTGAATGCAGAGTCCCAAAGAATAGCAAGGAGAGAGAAACCTTTCCTCAGTGATCAATACAGAGAAATAGAGGAAAATATTAGAATGGGAAAGACTAGCGAAAATTAGAGATATCAAGGGAACATTTCAGACAAAGATAGGCACAATAAAGGACAGAAATGATATGGACCTTACAGAAGCAGAAGATATTAAGAAGAAGTGGCAAGAATACACAGAAGAACTGTACAAAAAAGATCTTCATGACCCAGATAATCATGATAGTGTGATCACTCACCTAGAGCCAGACATTCTGGAATGTGAAGTCAAGTGGGCCTTAGGAAGCATCACTATGAACAAAGCTAGTGGAGGTGATGGAATTCCAGCTGAGCTATTTCAGATCCTAAAAGATGGTGCTATGAAAGTGCTATACTCAATATGCCAACAAGTTTGGAAAACTCAGCAGTGGCCACAGGACTGGAAAAAGTCAGTTTTCATTCCAGTCCCCAAGAAAGACAATGCTAAAGAGTGTTCAGACTACTACACAATTGCACTCATCTCACATACTAGCAAAGTAATGCTCAAAATTTTCCAAGCCAGGCTTCAACAGTAGGTGAACTGTGAACTTCCAGATGTTCAAGCTGGATTTAGAAAAGGCAGAGGAACCAGAGATCAAATTGCCAACATCCACTGGATAATCGAAAAAGCAAGAGAGTCCCAGAAAAACATCTACTTCTGCTTCATTGACTATGCCAAAGCCTTTGATTGTGTGGATCACACCAAACTGTGGAAAATTCTTCAAGAGATAAGAATACCAGACCACCTGACCTGCCTTCTGAGAAACCAATATGCAGGTCAGAAAACAACAGTTAGAACTGGACATGGAACAACAGACTGGTTCCAAATAGGGAAAGGAGTACCTCAAAGCTATATATTGTCACCCCGCTCATTTAACTTATATGCAGAGTACATCATGTGAAATGCTGGGCTGGATGAAGCACAAGCTGGAATCAAGATCACTGGGAAAAGTATCATTAACCTCAGATATGCAGATGACACCACCCTTATGACAGAAAGCAAAGAACTAAAGAGCCTCTTGATGAAAGTGAAAGAGGAGAGTGAAAAAGTTGGCTTAAAGCTCAACATTCAGAAAACTAAGATCATGGCATCTGGTCCCATCACTTCATGGCAAACAGATGGAAACAGGGAGAGACTTTATTTTCTTAGGCTCCAAAATCACTGCAGATGGTGACTGCAGCCATGAAATTAAAAGACACTTCCTCCTTGGAAGAAAAGCTGTGACCAACCTAGACAGCATATTAAAAAACAAAGACATTACTTTGCCAACAAAGGTCCATCTAAAAATCCATGGGTTTTCCAGTAGTCATGAATGGCTGTGAGAGTTGGACTATAAAGAAAGGTGAACACCAAAAAATTGATGCTTTTGAATGTGGTGTTGGAGAAGACTCTTTAGAGTCCTTTGGACTGCAGGGAGATCCAACCAGTCAATCCTAAAGGAAATCAGTCCTGAATATTCATTGGAAGGACTGATGCTGAAGCTGAAACTCCAATACTTTGGCCACCTGATGCGAAGGACTGACTCATTTGGAAAGACCCTGATGCTGGGAGAGATTGAGGGCGGGAGGAGAAGGGGATGACAGAGGATGATGAGATGGTTGGATGGCATCACCAACTTGATGGGCATGAGTTTGAGTAAGCTCCGGGAGTTGGTGATGAACAGGGAAGCCTGGTGTGCTACAGTCCATGGGGTCACAAAGAGTTGGATACGACTGAGCAACTGAACTGAACTGAGTAGGCTGAAGTGATCAGGCAGTAACTCTGGTGCCTGAAGTGGTGGAAGATAAGGTTGGAAATGGAGATACTGACCAAACTCTGGAGTGCTTTAAATCAAGATGAGGGATGTTTACTTCTCTGGTTTCCTAGAAAGTTTTTTGAGCATGGATGTGAAGTTAAATTTGACTTGGAATGCACTGCTGGTGGCATGCTGTGGGGTGGGTTGCAGGGCAGAGGAGCTGAAGGTAGTGATACAGGTCAACTGAAACTGCACTGGAGAAGCAGAAAGTTGCGGAGAATTTGCAGGCGCAAAACTGCCAGGAGTTGGTGACTTGGTGGGCAAAGAGCTGGCTAAAGTTGAAGATACCAACCAGAATTTTAAACTTAACTAACTGAGATGATGGTGTTACCCTTCACTAGAGTGGAGAAAAGTTGATGTGAAGTCATAGGTGAGTTTTTTCTTGAACATATTAAATAGAAGGTGAATGAGATAATCCTGTAAATATCCTGGGTCTAGAGCTGGAGTTTGAGCTAGAGACATTGATAGTTTTCTCCCTAGAAAAGATTGTTGAATCATGAAATTAACAGAGTGAAAAATAATCTGAACGGGGGATTCCCTGGTGGTCCAGTGGTTAGGACTGGGTGCTTTCACCACAGTGGCCCATGGTCAGTCCCTGGTTGAGGAACTAAGATCTCGCAAGCTACACAGTACAACAAAACAAAAAAACCCAATAAATGCATTAAAAAATAAACTGAATGCTTTGAAAAGGGGTGTAGCCACCAAAGGCCAGTGAGGAGCTGTGATCCTACACATTGGAAGAGAACCTAGAGAAGGACAAGGCTGTCCTGGAGGGGGCTGTGGTGGAGAGTAGACTTCAGAGGGGCTCTGCAGTGAATGCTGGCAATTACGCAGCACCCACATCACAAAAGGAAAATAGGAAATGAGTTGGAGGGAGCACATGTCATTTACTTGTGGGTAGGTTTGCTGCTAGTGGCTTCAGGGGGAAAATATGAGTTGTGGGAAATTTTCTAGTCAGTTGATCTATTCACATATATGAAAGTTATAGAAGCTTGATATTTAAGATTAGAGCAAACCATAAGGGAATAGAAACAGTTTAGAATCTTTTAGCCTTCTCTTCCACTCCCCATCCCAAGAGACACACATATCCAATCTCCATATACCAGTGGAGATAGTTACCTAAAGGTTGAGTGATTCGAATTCCCAGACACTGAATAGACTTTACTTTTGAAGGATGGCAGTCTTACTTTAGCATGGTAGTTCTTAAATTTGTATGTGAAAGTTATTGTATATGACACCGTTAAATGCTGGCAAGGATGCAGAAAAACTGGATCATCCACTGCTGCAGGTAAAATGGTACAGCCACTCTGGAAAATAGTGTGGTGGTTTCTTATGAAGAAACACAACAGAGATTAATGAGTGTGAGCAAAACTGGGGAAAATGTAAATAAAAACTGATGAGTGACAGCAACCTCAATATCTTGCTTGTGGTGGTGTGCTGTAGTGATTTGCATGTTGTTTTTTGAGAGAGACACTGGATCTCTCTGTATTAAGTCTTAAAACTGCATGTGAATCTATATCTCAAGTTGGTTTTTTTTTTTACAAAACAGGAAACAGACCAAAAGATTACTGTATGAGTTGCATATGCACAACCATGTAAACCGCTTTATGAGTGTACTCAGTTTGGGAGGTCATTTTAACTGCCTGACTTTTCATCTCACAAGTGACTCCATTAGACCAGAGAAATTGAGATTCAGAGTCCTCATGGAGGAACCAGCCTTAGGAGAAAGGCACAATTATATCTGGAGCTGAGAAGAGGGGATAAGGAATCCTGCAGATGAAGCTGGCTTTGTGGGGATAGTTGCAGTTGATAGAGCAGTGTGAGTGGTAATGAAGCCATCTAAGACAGCAGGGCATGGGTGGGGTAACGTTGGGAGGGCAGAGGACGTCTGACACAGATGTGCAGATGAGTGCATGGGCCCAGCTAAGGCTGGCTACATAAACAGCGTGCTCTTCTTCCCATTCTCAGGGCTCTTAGACCTGGAGATCCTGGATTCTGCGCCCGGGCAAGGGTCCCCATGCCCTCGAACAAGGACTATGTTGTCAGGCCCAAGTGGAATGTGGAAATGGAATCATCCAGGGTAAGTCATCAGTCCAGGAACAGCAAGGTGGATCTGAAACGCAGATTACTGTCTGTCTTTTACTTCATGTTTGAGAACCCTTAAGCAGCTCTTAAGGTTTATCTGATTTGAAGAGAGCTATTTTTCTTTATCTAGCCAGTTTATCTGGTTATTATTATTACTGGTTTGGTAATATTTCTGACCATTATTACTGGTGAGCATTACTTCAGACTTAAACATTATCAGTTGGGAAGTTTCTTCGTATTAACTCCTTTTATTTCAACTGAAGCTTGAAGGCTAGTGTTTTGGTGTAGTCTCTTATTTCTTAGAACCCTGAGAGACAGAACTCACCTGCTTTTGCAGCCTACCCCTGCCTTTCTGTTGAGCTGTTGCCAGTCAGTCTGCTATGAGGTGGTTAGGGTAGACACTGTCGCCATCACTGAAAATACTACTCGCTGATCCTCATTGCTGCTCAGTAATCTTTTTTTATTCTCCATTCAAACTACTCTTTCTAGCCTGGTATTCTTAAAAAGGGCCTAAGCCGATTGGAAAAGCATAAGAGGAGATTTGCAGAACAGAAGCGGCTCAGCCGAGTGCACCGTGCTGTCAAGTTCAGCATTGAAGGCAACAGGATGCCCCTGTAGCCTGGCCCTGCCAGGGCGTTATCTGGGAGGTATCCCCAAGGAAGCATGCTCTGTGCATGGGCTTGAGCAGCTAGAGTGGAAACAATTGTGTGTGTGTGCTTTCCTAACCAGAAAAGGCCAGAACCACTTTTAGTTCTGACATAATGACTGTGACGGGCACCTTGTGACATTCTGGTCATCTTGAATATTTAGAAACTGATATGAGGTTCCCTTCCTTTATCAGTACCCTAGTACATAATTACCTTACTGGTAGATGTTTTGGTCTTTCTGCCTGGTACCCTTTTTATTAAAAAGGTTTTTGTCAGGGCCCAGAATCATAGCGGTTGTTCTGCCTTACAGGCATATAAATAAGCTGGTTAGTAACGTCCTGGTGGAAGGGAGGTGGCTTCCTGTTGTCAGTGGCTCAGTAACCTGCCTTTGAGGTCTCATTGCATAAATCCTGACACTGAATATTTAGGAGATAAATTTAATTAATATACATTTGACCCATGGCCTGAAATGAAGACGACTTTGGAACATTCACAAAGCCAGGCCCACTGACCCTCTGTGCTCCTAGGTCCGCAGCAGCACTTTGCTGCAGTGAACAGTTGAGAGTCAAGTGTGTTGCCTGCCTTTTGTGCCTCCTCTGTTAAGCCCTACTTGGGCAGCTGTTTCCACAGACACACTCACTTTCCTGCCGGTTCACTTTGCTATCAAGAAACTATCAAGTCCAAGCACACAGTCTTATTCATTGAGAATAAATAAAGGGTAGAAGAGCACTGGTTCAGTGCTAAGAATTCCTTCGTCTCTACTTCCTTCCGTTTTTTCTCCCTACTACTCCTCTTTTTAGTCACACCTTGTGGCTTGTGGGATCGCAGTTCTCTGACCAGGAATTGAACCCAGGCAGTGAAAACCTGAAGTCCTAACCATAAGACCACCAGGAAAGTCCCCTCCTTCCCTTTTCTCTTCTGTCTTATTTCTGTTTCCCTTGATATCCCTCCTTCCCCTCCCCACCACCCTTGTTTTTCTTTACCTTTACTATTCTTACTGTCTCTTCCTTTCTTTTATTCTTCTCTTTCATAATATATTTTCTGCCCCATCACACTTATTTTAGAAAATCAGGATCTACAATAGGGCAGAGAAAAATTTTGGAAGGGCATGTGCCTGTCTGCTGGTGTTGACAGTCTGGACCCCGCCTTCCCTGTAGGTGTTGGGGACGGGGAAGAGGTGGCCCAGCCTCCTGCTAGACTGAGATGTGACCAGCATGACAAGAGGGAAGTTCAGAGTTCTCCTTTGTCCAGCATTCCCAAGGTCAAAATGGACTGTTATTTATCTTGGCCTGTCTGGCTCTGTCCAAAAAATAATAATTAAGGCATGTTTTGGGAGCTGGTCTCATAGCTAAGTTGGTAAAGGATCTGCCTGCAATGCAAGCGACCTGGGTTTGATCCCTGGGTCGGGAAGATCCCCTGGAGAAGGAAATAGCAACCCACTCCAGTGTTCTTGCCTGGAGACTGCCATGGACAGAGAAGCCTGGCAAGCTACAGTCCATGGGGTCGCAAGAGTCGGACACGACTGAGCAACTAAACCACAAGCCAGCACATCACTGTTGCATTGCAGTGATCGCCCTGCACTGTCTCCCTGTTAAGATCCCTCACATGTCCCCTCCAGGTTCCCACACTGCAGACACTGTGAGTGCCACTGGAGAACGTGTTTCCTAAGAGGAGACTGCAGTGAATTAATGGCTTTTTTAGGTGTAATTCTTATTTTTGAAATTACATGAGTAAATATACTGTAGAATAAACCCCATTCCCCAAAGTTCTGTTCTTCCTCCTTGTAAAGTACCACTGTTAACAATTTTGATGTATTAAATGTATTTTCAGTAATGTTTTAAACTTATTTTTTCCTGCTTATAATTGTAGAAAATTTTGAGATTATAAAAAGAAAAATCACTCACCACTCAAAAGCAATTTGACAAAAATTTTGCCTTGTTTCCTATTGATATTTTAATATAATTAAAATTATATAATTTTGATCACTTCCTCTCATTAAACCACCTTATATATTTATCATTTGTAATGGCTGCGTGTCTATCATGTAAAAATATATTAATAATTTGTTCATTGTTCTGTGGTTTCTGATTTTTCACTTCTAAATAATTTAATAACCTGCACTACATTGTATGTTTATATGCTAATTTATTCCATGGAATGCTTTTAAAATAACATTAAAATGACAAAGCAGTGCATGTTTTTATATAAATCTTTAAATACAAAAAGCACAAATAAACTTAGTGTCACTTACAATCCCACCACACCTTATATTAACATTCTGGGTTATTTCTTTAATCCTTTATATATGTGTGCATAAACATATTATTACTGGTTTGGGGTTTCTTTTGTTGTGGTGGTGGAGTTTTAAGTTTTAAGCAAAATTGTGATCATACTCTTTTATACTTGTTAGGTTTGTGTTTTACTTAACATGGTAAAAATTCATTTGAGTAAACATCTTCAGTGACTAAATATTGTATTATGATTGTACATATTTTTTAAAGCAAACCCATCTTGCTAACCTTTTAGGCTACTTTTGATTTTCACTGATAAAGTGGTGTAGTATACAGTTTTACTGTCCTAGGTGGTGTAGGGTTAAGCAGTCAAGAGAGAAGTTACTGCATCTGACATGCTAGGCACTCAGTTTTGTGTGTTTTCAGACTTGGGGTAACCAGGCATTTGCCAGCTACGTGTCTTATGATCTATAACAAGGGGTAGATCAGCACAGTCTGGACGTGTCCCAGTTGCTGAGGTTAGAGGGCTCAAATTGTTACAGAAGGTGCTGGGAGTAGACAAGAAGTCCAGGCTGATGTGTAGAGCTGCTGGGAGTTGGGCAGTTGGCAGAGATCTGAGCAGGTAAGGCTTCCAGTGTGCACTGACTGCTCATACTAAAAGTCAGGGTACATTGTCTGAAAGGAAGTCAGATACTTGAGACTGTCCAGAAATCTGGGGTATTGCATAGGGTGATAGCGCTTTCTCGTCTGATAATGAATTTTTACACCCCCTCACAGTACTGGTGCCAAACACTAAAATTGATGTTAATATAATATTTGTAATTGGGATGTACATAGAAAATCTAGAATGGATATCAATGTAGCTCTTATTCAAGAATGATTTTAGAGATCCTTGCTTTATATCTGAGGTAGAAGCTGAATCTACAAGTGAGATAAGCCTAGGAGGGGTTCCCCAACTCAAAAGAACTTCACCACACTAGTACCAGCCCTAAAGTATCTCCTAGTCTCTACCTTATTTTAGCATTCTCTGAATTAAGCTTCACAGGTGATTGAGTAGTAAATACCTGGGGAAAAGAACTAAAAGAACTCATCTCTTTTTAACTACTCAACATTCATGAAGATTGGGATTGCTGGCATTACTGTACCAGACAAGAAGAGTTTGCCCTGATCCAACATAAATGGCAGACCTTTTCAGCGTTTCTTAAAGGTGTCAATTTCTTGGAAACCACACTTTTTCGAGACATAACAATCTTTTCAAAATATAGAAGAAATTAGCTAACAACAAATCTTTAACCATAAAAGGGCAAGTAAAAAGAGAATGCAAGAAGTAGTAAGCCCCTTGGATCAAAAGACTTAATTTACTTTTCTTTTTGTGTCAAACTGATTGCAAAGTAGTTGTAATAGTGGTAGTAGATGGTGTTTATTTTGAGCCCTGATTGTGTGCTTGTATTTGTTATTATTACCTGATCACTTCTCCCAGCAGTCTTGGAAGTCATTCAGACAAGGGGCATCATTTGCACGGGGTTATAGAACCCTGACTATTTCTAATCTGAAACTAGAGCTCCAGCAAGCACTTAGCAGTTCTGATCTCATTCGTTATGCTTAGGGTTTTTTCTCGATGACTTTCCTTGCCTTAGAAGATTATAACTTTTTATGCCAGCACTGTTTGAACCTGTGTATATTAAGTGGTCACCTCCATATTTGGTCTTTGAAAAGGAAAAGCATACAGTCAAAATGTAATCTGATGAATTAGGGGGAATGTAGTTTCATTCCTCCCCCGTTGCTCTGTCCTAGCAAATTTCTGTGGACTTGAGGCAAAATTTTAAAATACGGCACAGATAACAAAATTCTTCTCTGAGAAGCTTAATATGCATTTCTGACACTGCTGTGTATACTTGCCCTGTTGTTCATGAGGTCACCAAAGCTTATTCTGGTTATTCCAGAACTGGGGAACTCTTCATTCTGCTGACTTTCAGATAAAAGAAGGTGAACGACAAAACTAAATATATGTGTTTCAGTAATTTGCTCTTTAATTTTTACCCCACTCTTAGTTTCAGGGGACCTCCAAGAAAGGTATCAGTCGACTGGATAAACAGATGAGAAAGTTCACAGACATCAGGAAAAAAAGCAGATCTGCACACGCAGTAAAAATCAGCATCGAGGGCAATAAGATGCCCTTGTGACTGCCTGGGAGGTTCCCCGTCGCTACTCTTCAGAAATGCGCAATGGACTCTTTGGAGAAAGATGATATTTTAAAGACTTTTTTAGTGTACCTGTAAATGATGTAGCTTGTATCAAATGTCATAGGATTCGCATTTCTCTCAGTTATATTTAAAACCATTTGTTGTGCACTTTGTACAGAAGAATACTAGTCATACTTCTATAAACTTTACACAATAAAATTCCATTCTGGTTTTGGGGGGCTGTCTCTTCATTGTCTTCAAGGGTGCATTCTCTACCGGGGTGAAAATTGGTTCTTGGTGAGTGAAGAAAAATTGTAGCTGTTACCGTGGTTTGACCCTTCAAAGTTCAACCTTCCAACTCTGGTATGCTTTGTCTGGCCTCCACCCTTGGTTCCTCACTGTGTGCTTCTTAAGACCCTTGGGGTTTCCTGAGTACTAGGAATGTCTTTGTGTTGCTGATGAGGCGAGTCATGGTAGACCCTGGATAACTAGGATGGGAGGTGGTCACCAGAAAGGACCTACCACACAGAGGGTTGGAATTTGGGGCAGGCCCCATGGTGGGTG
>SJYQ01000988.1:585177-606423 GCA_006410935.1 Redunca redunca
ATATATAGCAAGAAATACACAATATGTGGTTGTTTTAAGTTGCTGATTTCTTAAGTTCTCATGCATTTTTAACAACCCTGCATTTTTACTCCTTACCATGTTTACTGTTTTTGCATCATGTTTTGTTTGTGATTCCCTACTTATCATGGATATAGATGCTTTTGCTCCTTTTGTCTTTAACCTTTTAGCTTTACGTGTGTCAAGGGAGAGAGCAAATTAGCCAAGATGGCATGTTCAGGCTCTGTTGCCCCGTGTTTTGTAAATAATGACTGTGTAGCAGCTGAGATGACTTACAACACTGCACACGCATGCTGTGAGGTGCTCGCCTGGTCATAAGCTGCTTTGTGCTGTAGGGACAGGAGCTCCACCTAGAAAGTGGTGTCATTTACTGCTGCATTACAGCTGTGTCCATGGGGTCGCCCATGAAAGGACAGAATTCCGGTACGGCTTCTGTGCCAGCCAGGAGAGAATAAATGTGTTTGTAGTTCTACGGTTCTTCCCCGTGTCTTTTTCCAGCCTCTTAGTTCACACCTAGTTGCATCACTTTAACCATATCATGCCACTCCCTTCTGGCCTGCAGGGTTTCTGCTGACAGCCTATGGGAGCTCCCTTGTATCTAATTTAACTGCTTTTTCCCTTGCTGCTTTTACTATTCTCTCTTTGTCTTTAATTTTTCCATTTTAATGGCAATGTGTTTCTGTGTAGTCTTTTTTGGGTTGATCTGGTTTGGCACTCTGCTTCCTAGACCTGGATGTCGCTTTCCTTTCCCAGGTAAGTTGCCTATCTCCACTTCACTTAGTTCTTGTATTTTATCCCGTGCCTTCATTTGGAATATATTCTTCTGTTGTCTCATTTTGTCTAATTTGCATTTTTATCTCTATGTATTTGGTAGGTTTGTTAGAGTCCCATACAGGATAAACCCTAGGAGAAACACACCAAGACATTTTCATCAAACTAACAAAAGCTAAATACAAAGAAAAAATATTAAAAGCAACAAGAGAATAGCAAAAAAATAACATACAAAGGAATCTCCATAAGACTGTCAGCTGAATTTTCAGCAGAAAATCTTCAGACCAGAAGGGAGTGGCAGGATAAAAGTGATAAAAGGAGAAAACCTACAACCAAGGTTACTTTACCCAGCAAGGATCTCATTCAGATTGGATCAAGAAAAGCTTTACAGATAAGCAAAAGCTAAGAGAATTCAGCACCACCAAGTCAGCCTTACAACAAATGGTAGAGGAGTTTGTCTAGGCAAGAAACACAAGAGAAGAAAAAGACTAACAAAAACAAACTCAAAACAATTAAGAAAATGGCAATACATATTGATAAATAGCTTAAAGTAAAGCATTTAAAAGATATAGACTGGCTGAAAGGATGCAGAAACAAGAACTGTGTATATGCTGCTCACAAGAAGCCCACTTCAGACCTAGGAACATATACAGACTGAAAGTGAGAGGATGGAGAAAGATATTCCATACAAATAGAAGTAAAAATGAAACTGGAGTAGCAATACTCATATCAGACAAAATAGACTTTAAAATAAAAACTGTTAGATAAGGACACTACATAATGGTAAGTGATCAATCCAAGAAGATCATATTACAATTATAAATTATGCACCCAACATAGGAACACCTCAATACATAAGACAAATGCTAGCAAAAATTAAAGGGGAAATTGACTGTAACACAATAATAGTAGGGGACTTTAACACCCCCACTGAAACAGAAAATCAATAAGGAAACACAGACCTTAAATGACACATTAGACCAGATAGACCTAATTGATACCTATAGAACATTCCATCCAAAAGCAGCAGAATACACTTTTGCTCAAGTGCACACAGAACACTATCTAGGATAGAAAAAATATCAAATAAACGACCTAACCTTATATCTAAAGCAACTAGGAAAGGAATAACAAATACACCAAAGTTAGTAGAAGGAAAAAAATCATAAGGATCAAAGCAGAAATAAATGAAGAAAACAATAAAAAGCTGGCTCTGTGAGAAGATAAACTAAACTGACAAACCATTAGCCTGACTCGTCAAAAATAAAAGGAGGAAGACTAAAATCAATAAAATTAGAAATGAAAAAGAAGTTACAGCAGACAATGCAGAAATACAGGGGCTCATAAGAGACTTGTATGAGCAACTATTTGCCAATAAAATGGACAGCTTGGAAAAAAATGGACAAATCCTTAGAAAAGTACAACCTTCCAAGACTAAACCAAGAAGAAATAGAAATTATAAATAGACTGATCACAAGCACTGAAACCGAAACTATGATCAAAAATCTTCAAAAAAAAGCCCATGCCCAGATGACTTCACAGGAAAATTCTATCAAACATTGAAAGAAAAGCTAAAACCTATCCTTCTCAAACTCTTCCAAAAAATTGCAAAGGGAGGAACACTCCCAAACTCATTCTATGAGGCCACCATCACCCTGATACCAAAATCAGACAAAGATTGGGTGGGGGGGGAAGCAATTACAGGCCAATATCACTGATGAATATAGATGCAAAAATTTTCAACAAAATACTAGCAAATAGAATCCAACAACACATTAAAAAGATCATACGCCATGATCAAGAGGGGTTTATCCCATGGATGCAAGGATTCTTCAATATACACAATAATGTGATAACACCATATTAACAAATTGAAAGATAAAACTATATTATAATTGCAACATACAGAAAAAGCTTTCAACAAAATTCAACACACATTTATGGTAAACTAGAAAATGGGCATAGAAGGAAACTGCTGCTGCTGCTGCTAAGTCACTTCAGTCGTGTCCAACTCTGTGTGACCCCATGGAGTGGGGTGCCATCGCCTTCTCCGTAGAAGGAAACTACTTCAACCTAATAAAGGCCATATATGACAAACCCATAGTAAACATTCTCATGGTGAAAAACTGAAAGCATTTCCTCTAAGATCAGGAACAAGACAAGGATGATCACTCTTGAAACTGTAATTCAACCTAGCTTTGGGAGTCCTAGCCATGGCAATCAGAGAAAAAAAATAAAAATTCAGATTGGAAAAGAAGAAGAAAAACTCTTTGTTTGCAAACATGATACTACCTTAAGATACCATCAGAAAATTACTAGACCTAATCAATGAATTTAGTAAAGTTGCAGTATAGAGAATTAATACACAGAAATCCCTTGTGATCCTGAACACTAACAATGAAAAATCAGAAAGAAATTTAAAAGTCAATCCCACTCACCATTGCAAGAAAAAGAATAAAATACCTAGGAATAAATGTACCTAAGGAGACAAAAGGCCTGTATGCAGAAAACTAAGACACTGATGAAAGAAATCAAAGAGGACATAAACAGATGGAAAGAATATATCATGTTCTTGGATTGTAAGAATCAGTATTGTGAAAATGACTGTACTACCCAAAGTAGTCTACAGATTCAATGAAATGCCTATCAAATTACCAATGGCATTTTCCACAGAACTAGAACAAAAAATTTTACAATTTGTATGAAATCACAAAGATCCCAAATAGCCAAAGCCATCTTAAGAAAGAAAAATGGAGCTGGAGGAATCAACAGTTCTGACCTCAGACTATGGTACAAAGCTACAGTCATCAAGGCAGTATGGAAAGATAGTTCCATGGGACAAGATAGAAAGCCCAGAGAAAAACCTACACTTCTATGGGCACTTTATCTTTGACAGAGGAGAGAGTGGAGAAAAAAAAGACAGCCTCTTCAATAAGTGGTGCTAGAAAAACTAGACAGCTCATGTAAAAGGATAAAAATAGAATACTTCCTAACATCATACACAAATATAAAATATTTTAAATACCTAAATTTAGGGCCAGAAACTATAAAACTTACAAGAAAACATAGGCAGAACACTCTTGATGTAAATCACAGTTAGGTCCTCTTTGAGCTACCTCCTAGAGTAATGGAAATAAACAAATGGGACCTAATTAAACTTGAAAAGTTTGCACAGCAAAGGAAACTATAAACAAGATGAGAAAACAACTCTCAGAATGGGAGAAAAGAATTGCAAATGAAGCAAGTGACAAAGGATTATCTCCAAAATATATGAGCAGCTCATGAAGCTCAATATCAGAAAAACAACCAAATCAAAAAATGGGTGGAAGAGCTAACAGATATTTCTCCAAAGAAGACATACAGATGGCCAACAAAGACGTGAAAAGATGTTTAATATCAGTCATTATTAGAGAAATACAAATCAAAAGTATAGTGAGGTATCACACCACACAGATCAAAATGGCCATCATCAAAAAATCTACAAACTATTCTAAACCAATCATCAATCAAGAATAAATAAATACTTTTAAATAAATCTACAAACGGTAAAGACTGGAGAGGATGTGGAGAAAAGGGAACCCTCTTGCACTGTTAACTGGGAATGTAAATTTGATATAACTACCATGGAGAACAGAATGGAGATTCCATTAAAAACTAGGAATAAAACTAATTTTGGCATGGAAATCCCACTACTGGGCATATACCCTGAGAAGACCATAATACAGAAAGACTCATGTATCCCATGGGACTTCCCTGGTGGCATAGTGGATAAGAATCCACCTGCCAATGCAGGGCACATGGGTTCGATCCCTGGTCGGGGACAATTCCACATGCTGTTGAACAACTGAGCCCACACACTGGAACCCACAAGCGACAACTGCGGAGCCCACGTGCTGCAACTGCTGAAGCTTGCATGCCTAGAATCTGTGTTCCAAACCGAGAAGCCACCACAGCGAGAAGCCCATGAACCACAGCAAGGTAGCCCCCACTTGCCTCAACCAGAGAAAGCCTGCACAAATTAACAAAGACCCAGCACTGCCGAAAATAAATGAAATTGCAAAAAGACACATGTACCACAAAATTCACTGCAGCACTATCTACAGTAGCCAGGACATGAGAGCAACCTAGATGCCCATCAACAGCTGAATGGATAAAGAAGTTGTGGTACATATACACAACGGAATATTGCTCAACCGTAAAAAGGTATGAATTTGAGTTAGTTGAGCTGAGGTAGGTGAGTGAAGTCGCTCAGTTGTGTCTGACTCTGCGACCCTGTGGACTCTACCAGGCTCCTCTGTCCATGGGATTTTCCAGGCAATAGTCCTGGAGTGGTTGCCATTTCCTTCTCCAGGGGATCTTCCCAACCCAGGGATCCAACCCTGGTCTCCTGCATTGTAGACAGACGCTTTACCGTCAGCGCCACCAGGGAAGTCTAAACAGATCCTAGAGCCTGTTACACAGAGTGAAGTAAGTCAGAAAGAGGAAAACAAATATCATATATTAACTCATATATATGGGGTTTAGGAAAATGGTACTGATGAATCTATTTTCAGGGGAGGAATAGAGACACAGAACAGACTTGTGGACATAGCAGGGGAAGAAGAGGGTGGTACAATTAAGAGTGTATGTGTATATATATATATATATATATATATATACACACACACACATGTAACCGTATGTAAAATAGATAGCTAATGGGAAGTTCCTGTATAACAAGGGAACCAGCCTGTGATGACCTAAAGGGTGGGATGGGGGTAGGATTGGAAGGGAGACTCAAAAGGGAGGGGATATATGTATACTCATGGCTGATTCATGGGCTTCCCAGGTGGCACTAGTGAAGAACCCACCTGCCAATGCAGGAGACTTAAGAGATGCAGGTTTGATCCCTGGGTCAGGAAGATCCCCTGGAGGAGGGTATGACAGCCCACTCCAGTATTCTTGGCTGGAGAATCCTAAGGACAGAGAAGCCTGGCAGGCTGCAGTGCATAGGGTCGCACAGAGTTGCACACAACTGAAGTGACTTAGCACGCATGTACATGCATGGCTGATTTATAGTTACACAGCAGAAGCCAACACAACACTGTAGAACAGTTATCCTCCAACTTAAAAGACACAGATACCGTCATTCTCATCGCAGCACTATTTACAAACATTAAAACAACCTAAATGTCCGTCAACAAATGAATGGGTAAAGAAAATGTGATAGATACACATAAATATGTATGCATATATGCATGCATATATATGTGTGTAATTTAATATTACTCAGCCATATAGAGGAATGAAATTCCATCATTTGTAGGGATGTAGATGGACCTAGAATGTGTTATATAGACTGAACTGAACTGAACTGAAGTCATAAAGACAAAAACATATATTGTATATTAACATATATATGTGGTATCTAGAAAAATGGTACAAATGAACCTATTTGCAAGGCAAGAATAGAGATGCAGACATAGAGAAGGGACATGCAGACACAGGTGGGAGGGGAGGCTGGGATGAATTGGAGATTAGGATTGACATATAAACACTCAGTTCAGTTCAGTTCAGTTGCTCAGTCGTGTCCAACTCTGCAACCCCATGAATCGCAGCACGCCAGGCCTCCCTGTCCATCACCAACTCCCAGAGTTCACTCAGACTCACGTCCATTGAGTCGGTGATGCCATCCTGCCATCTCATCCTCTGTCGTCCCCTTTTCCTCCTGCCCCCAATCCCTCCCAGCATCAGAGTCTTTTCCAATGAGTCAACTCTTCGCATGAGGTGGCCAAAGTATTGGAGTTTCAGCTTTAGTATCTACCACATATAAAATAGATGACTAGTGGGAGCCTGCTGTATAGTACAGGGAGCTCACCCGGTGTTCTGTGATGACCTAGATAGGTGGGATATGAGGGTGGGAAGGAGGTCTAAGAGGGAGAGGATATGTGTATACATATAGCTGATTAACTTCATTGTACAGCAGAAACTAACACAGCATTGTAAAACAATTATACTGCAATTTAAAAAATAAGTGTAAAATGCTTAGCACAGTGCCTGTTGATATAGAAATTCAATAAATTTATTATGGAGAAGTTAAATATCAATTCTCTCCAAAATTGACCAGAAATTTATTGCAATACCAATAAAAATACTAGCAGACTTTTTAAATAAAATATGACAAGCAAATTCTAAAACCTATATGGAAATGAAAAGCCAAAATACTTTGGAAAATAATGTTGAATTAATTTTGCTTTACAGTAATTATATCATTTAGAGGCTTATTATAAAGCCACAGTAATCAAAACTGTGGTATTGGCATAAAGGGTGACAATTAGATCAGTGGAGCAAAATAGACTCACATATACGATTTTTGGCTAGGCAATACAATGAAGAAGGGTAATGTTTACAAGAAATAAATCTTTGCAAGAAATCTTTTCAACAATTGGATATGCAAAAAATTAAATCTCTTGCTTTACTTTACTACCACATACAAACAATACCCCAAAATCGAGTGTAGAACTCCAGGAGACCTTCCAAACCCAGGGGTTGATCCAGGATCTCCTAACATTGCAGGCAGAATTCTTTATTATCTGAGCCACCAAGGAAGCCTGTAAATTTGGCAAAGATTCTTAAACAACACACAAAACACACACTAAAGGAAAAAAATCAATTGGACTTCTTCAAAACAACTGTTGATCTTCAAAAAACATCATTAGTTTTCAACCTGGCACGTAAGGAGTTCAAAAGTCATCATTGTTGACCTCAAGGAAAAAATGTGAACAAACTGAAAATCAACAACTATTCTCAGATCCAGCAGAGTTTCGAGATCATGACCTCTGCCCACAAAATTAAAGCGACAGGCAGATAGAATCATAACTTATAGGAGCAGAATCTCTAAGAAATTAACACCAGGGCAGGAAAAGTTAAACTGTAATTGATTTGCTAGAGGCTAAGTGAAATCTGTATGCAGGTCAGGAAGCAACAGTTAGAACTGGACATGGAACAACAGACTGGTTCCAAATAGGAAAAGGCGTACATCAAGGCTGTATATTGTCACCCTGCTTATTTAACTTATATGCAGAGTACATCATGAGAAACGCTGGCCTGGAAGAAACACAAGCTGGAATCAAGATTGCCGGGAGAAATATCAATAACCTCAGATATGCAGATGACACCACCCTTATGGCAGAAAGTGAAGAGGAGCTAAAAAGCCTCTTGATGAAAGTGAAAGAGGAGAGTGAAAAAGTTGGCTTAAAGCTCAACATTCAGAAAACAAAGATCATGGCATCCAGTTCCATCACTTCATGGGAAATAGGTGGGGAAATGGTAGAAACAGTGTCAGACTTTATTTTGGGGGGCTCCAAAATCACTGCAGATGGTGACTGCAGCCATGAAATTGAAAGACGCTTACTCTTTGGAAGAAAAGTTATGACCAACCTAGATAGCATATTCAAAAGCAGAGACATTACTTTGCCAACTAAGGTCCGTCTAGTCAAGGCTATGGTTTTTCCTGTGGTCCTGTATGGATGTGAGAGTTGGACTGTGAAGAAGGCTGAGCGCCAAAGAATTGATGCCTTTAAACTGTGGTGTTGGAGAAGACTCTTGAGAGTCCCTTGGACTGCAAGGAGATCCAACCAGTCCATTCTGAAGGAGATCAATCCTGGGATTTCTGTGGAAGGAATGGTGCTGAAGCTGAAACTGCAGTACTTTGGCCACCTCATGTGAAGAGTTGACTCATTGGAAAAGACTCTGATGCTGGGAGGGATTAGGGGCAGGAGGAGAAGGGGACAACCCAGGATGAGATGGCTGGATGGCATCACGGACTCGATGGACGTGAGTCTGAGTGAACTCTGGGAGATGGTGATGGACAGGGAGGCCTGGCGTGCTGCGATTCATGGGGTTGCAAAGAGTCGGACACGACTGAGCGACTGAACTGAACTGAAGTGAAAACAGTTTGAGAATTACCACCCACCTGCCCCTTCAACGCCACCCCACCAGTTTTCTGAGGTTTATCTCCAGAAACTTTACCAAGTCCTCAGAGAAAAAAAAATCTCCTCATGCTTCTGGCTGGCAGAGGGAAAATGACCATTTTGCACTTGATATTGGTCAAAAGGGCGAGAAGCAATGAAAACAGCCATTTTGAAGTATGCTGAGAGCACTCTGTTTATCTTAAGAAGGCCTGCCCTCCAGAGAAAGTGGTTTACCAGAGCTCAACTGACTTGAGGGAGGGGAAATACCTAACTACAGCCTCCTCTAAGCTTCTATCTGGGTGAAGAAAAATACCCAAACCAGCCCCCTCTAGCCTTTCTGTCTCTCCTAACAGAGAAAAAAGCAACTGAAAACTACTTGTGAAGATCACAATCTAGGATCACAAGCTCATTAAGAGGATGACACTTACAGCACTATAGAACATTCCCATCTTTCCACACTGTACAACCACATCAATAGAGATCCTGTTTAATGACAGGGATACAACTAAAAGAAGTGGGTCTCAGATGTAATATGAGAAGGCTCTAAGGAAACCCAAAGGCAACAGGGGAGCCAAAGCAAAGACTCCAGAGGGAATTTTATCCTCCGACATCCACATCTGTGTGTGTGTGTTTGTGCTCAGTTGAGTCTGACTCTTTGTGACCCCGTGGATTGTAGCCTGCCAGGCTCCTCTGTCCATGGGATTTCCCAGGTAAGAATACTGAAGCAGGTTGCCATTTCCTTCTTCAGGGAATCTTCCCCACCCAGGGATCAAACCTGAGTCTTTTGCTTCTCCTGCATTAGCAGGCAGATTTTTTTTACCACTGCACCATAGAGCCTAACCCATAGCTAGATAAACGTAAAGCCTCACATAAAAGCCCATTTACTTCAATTCATTTTTACCCAGTACCTTACACTGACCTTCAACAAAAAATTACAAATCATACTAAAAGACAAGAAACATTTTGAAGAGACAGAGCAAGCATCAGAATAAAACTTGGATATGACAGAAATGTTGAAATTACCAGGTTGGAATTTTTTAAAAAATTTGATTCATATGCTAAGGATTCCAATGAAAAAAGGGCACAACATGCAAGAACAGATATGCAATATAAGCAGAAAAGTAGAAACTAAGAAAGAATCAAGTGGAAATTCTTGGAATCAAAAAATCTGTGACAGAAGCAAAGAATGCTTTTGAACTTATCAATAAACTGTTCTAGCCCAGGAAAGAATCCAGAGCTTAAAGATATGTCACTAGAAATTTCCAAAACTGAAAAGCAAGGAGAAAAAATAATGGAACAGAATATCCAAGAATGATGCAGCAGTTTCAAAAGGTATAGCATGTGTAATTGGAATACCAGAAGAAAGAGAAGAAATATTGGAAGTAACAATTACTGAGAATTTTCAAAATTAATTTCAGACAACAAATCACAGACATAGGAAGCCTAGAAAATACCAAGTATGATAAACACTAAAAAAAAAAAAAAACTGAAAAAAACCTATGTCTGTGTATAATATATTCAAACTACAGAAATCAAAGGCAAAGAGAAAAGTTGAAAATCCAAAGGGGGAAAACACATTACCAATAGAGGGACCAGGATAAAAAATTACATCAAAATTCTCTTCAGATACCATATGGGCAAGAAGAGAGTGATGTAAAATATTTAAAGTATTGAAAGAAAATCTAGAAAAACCACCAACCTAGAATTCTGTATCCAGAAAATTATCATTGAAAAGTGAAGGGGCAAAAAAACTTTCTCAGGAAAAAGAGAGGGCTTCCCTGGAGGCTCAGTGGTAAAGAATCTGCCTGCCAATGCAGGAGACACGTGTTCGATCCCTGGTTGGGAAAATCCCACCTGCTGTGGAGCAACTAACCAGGTGCACAATATTGAGCCTGTGCTCTAGAGCCTGGGGGCAGCAACTGCTGAGGCCACGCGCCACAACTGCTGAAGCCTGTGTGCCCTAGAGCCTGTGCTCCACAAGAGAAGCCCAGCATTGAAGACCCGGCACAACCAGAAATAATTAATAAAATTGAGGGAAACTGTTGCCAGGAGATCTGCCCTTCAGGAAAAGTGAAAAGCAAATTTTTCAAAGAGAAGCAAAGGTATACAGGTCAAAAACTCATATGTGGGACTTCCCTGGGGGTCCAGTGGCTAAGACTCCATGCTCCTAGTGCAGGAGGCCAGGTTCGATCCCTGGTCAGGAAACTAGAATCCACATGCCATAACTAAGAGTTCATATGCTGCAACTAAGACCTGGCACAGCCAAATAAATAAATAATATAAAGATTTTAAAAACTTAGATCTGCAAAAAGAAAGGAAGAGAAGAAATAAAGGTAAATTAAAATATTTGAGTTTTCTTATTTTTAATTGACCTAACATTTTGCTCCAAATAGTAATAGTGATTATAGATTATGGGCAAGTGAAGTGAATGACTGCAATGTTATAAAAGATGGAGAGAGAAATCGGGAACACTCTATTATAACATATTTACTTGCACTATCCATGAACTGGTAGAGTGTTACCTTGAAAGAAGACTTAGATTGGATGTAAATGTATATTGCAAACCCAAGGGAAACAAAAATTCTAACTTTTTTCAAAAGTATAGTTGATATGCTAAGTGGGGAGAAGAAGAAGAATATAATATAATATGCTCAGTTAAGACCAGAGAAGGAAGAAAATGTTGGAAGAAAATAAATAACAGGGACAATGAAAAGAAAACAGGAGACTACATAAAACATTAAGATACAGATAGATTAAAAGTGAAGGAATGGAGAAAAATACTCCATGCTAACACTAATCAAAAGAAAGTTGGAATAGTTATATGAAATTCAGACAAAACAGACTTCAGACCAAGCAAATATATCATGCTTATTGTGCATGAAAACTAGTACAGCTGCTTTGGGAAGACAGCTTGGCAGTTTCTTACAAACTAAACATACCAAACAATCCAGCAGTCATGTTCTTTGGTATTTTTCCAAATGTTAATTTATGTTACCATAATTTGAAAACTTACATTCATACAAAAACCTGCACACAGATGTTTACAGCAGCTTTATTCATAATTGCCAAAACCTACAAGCAATCAAGAGGTCATTCAATACAGAAATAGATAGACCATGGGCCATCCAGACAATGACATATTATTCAGCAATGAAAAGAAATGAGCTCTCAAGACATGGAAAGACCTGAGGGAAACTTAAATGCATGTCTCGAGAAAGAAGACAATCACAAAAGGCTCCACGCTGTATGACATTCTGGAAAAAAGGCAAAACTATGGAGTTAGTAAAAGACCAGTGGTTTCTAGGAGCTTGGAGGAAGGAAGGGAAGGATGAGTATGTGGAACATAGGATTTTTAAAACAGCGGAAATATTTTGTATGATATTGTAATGGATACATTTCATATACGTTTGTCAGAACCCATACAAAGTAAAACACAAAGATTCAGCCCTAATGTGAATTATAGACTTCAGTTAATAATGGGCTTTGCTGGTGGCTCAGATGGTAAAGAATCTGCCTGCAATGCAGGAGACCTGGGTTAATTAATAATAATGTGTCAATACTGACTCATTCGTTATAACAAACATATCACACCAAAACAAGTTGTTAACAATAGGGGGAACTGGTGGTGGTGAGGGGGTGGGGGGATTTGTGGGAACTCTGTACCTTCCATTCAATTTTTCTGCAAAACTAAAACTGATCTTTAAGAAGTCTATTAAAATTGTAAGTGTAGCAGCCATTCTGCCCTTACCCCAACTCCCGCCCAGTGAATTTGCTGATTAAAGAGACTAGATCAGTTACGTTCTATGCTCAGTCATGTCCGACTCTTTGTGACCCCATGGACTGCAGATGCCAGGCTTCCCTGTCCATCACCAACTCCCAGAGCCTGCTCAAACTTATGTCCATCGAGTCAGTGATGCCATCCAACCATCTCATCTTCTGCCATCCCCTTCTCCTCCTGCCTTCAATCTGTCCCAGCATCAAGGTCTTTTCCAATGAGTCAGTTCTTTGATCAGGTGGCCAAAGTATTGGACCTTCAGCATCAGTCCTTCCAATGAATATTCAGGACTGATTTCCTTTAGGATTGATAGGTTTGATCTCCTTGCAATCCAAGGGACTGTCAAGAGTCTTCTCCAACACCATAGTTCAAAAGCATTGATTCTTTGGCATTCAGCTTTCTTTATAGTCCAACTCTCACATCCATACATGACTACTGGAAAAACCATAGCTTTGACTATATGGATCTTTGTTGGCAAAGTAGTGTCTCTGCTTTTTAAAGATTAAAGAGACTAGTGGGGTTCTAAATGGTGGAGCGTAGTCTCCCTTACTCTTAGGTATCTAGGAGACAAACTTCTAACCAGAAAAAGGGCCTGACTTTAACAACCTTCCAGTCTCCTTCTTAAGATATTTGCTAAATGTGGAAGGAGCATGGTGGGCATAGGCATGGGGAGAAGACTGAAGAGAAGTTTAAAATTGCCAAAGGGAAGAATAACCTCCTGCATCTTTGGGTGGACAAGACAGACCTGTCAGGCTCTCAGTCCAGAGCTGAGAGGGTCTCCCTAGGAAGTATTTGAAATCTGGTGGTCTCTAATTTTAAGTAAAGCTGTCGTCCAGTGCCGGGAGCCAGTGTGAGGAATCCCGCCCGTGGCAAAGGTCATGAGGAAGGAAGCCCGACAAAACGCAAAGGCATGATCTGGCTTCAGGGGTTCCCCCTGGGTTTTCCTGAACATCTACCCCCAAAAACCAGAGTCTGCCTGCTGTATTGTACTGTGCTTTCCACTCTTCTGACATTCTCTGGAAAAAGTTAACTCAGGGCTTCAGTTAACAGTCTCCTGCATATAAAAACAAGGTCTCGGTTTAAACCCCTTTATGGCTTTCTAACTTACCTAATGGGTCTGCCCGGGGTTTTACAACTTGTGAATTGTTTACAGCCCCCCAACCCCGAGAGGCACAAAGCTTAAAGCATCTTAAAGATACAGAGCCTTTTCTAAAGAGCTAAAAATTATACTGGTGATGAGTTTCACTGTTGAGTCAATGACTGCTGCCAGGCCTCCATATTCTTTATCTTTTAGGCACCTGAAGGATATTAATCAACGTAATTGGGATATAGAAAAAGGAATATAGTAGTTTTTGATGTTAGCAACACTAGACTTTTGAGTTAATTAACTTTCTCTTTGTTATAAATCACTGTACTTCTTTCATTGTTATAAATTGCTGTGTCCTTGCTATGTAAGAATGTAACTTTATTCAGTGCTTTCTGAGAGTGGCACCAGACTTTGGGAAGAACAACACTTTTAAGACAAATTAGTCTTCTGGTTGACAAACTCTTATCAGAAAAGGGCTGTAAAATGTTAATTGGCCTTCTGGCCATAAGATGATGTAAATTACCTAAGACTTATGTATACAACTAGGTATGCAGAGAGAAAGCCTGGTCTCAATAAGAGTCAGGGCTGCTGATGCTGCATAATTTTGTATTACCCATTGATCTCTATGTACAAAAAAAAGGTATAAAAGGCCTTTCCGGACAATTGAGGATGGGCCAATCACTGGATTGGTTTCCCCCGTGTCTTTTCTTACTCTCTTTTCTGGCTGAATTCCTATCTGGGGCGTGGAGGCTCACCATGTCTACTTACTTGCCCCGGCTTCTAAGATCCACGAGAGAAGGAGCCCAAGGTGGGGCACCCCCCGCTATTCAAGAGGACACCAGTGGCCTAACGTAGGTGGTGCAAGTTCCTTGTCTTGGAACTTTATTGGTTTTCCACATAAACTAAGTTATTCAGCCTCTTTTCTCCACTAAACTTTCCTACTACACTATTTCTTCCTAATCTCTCTCTTTATATGTCTAAATAAATACGTTTTTCCTTGCCACGCCGTCCCCGCTTTGAATTACCCTGGATCCACTGGGGCTGGACCCCGGCAGTCCAGCTTCACCACAGCTTAGTTCTTCCTCCTCCTTTTCTTTATTTTATTGCAGTATAGTTGATTTATAATATGTTAATTTTTGCTTTTTAGCAAAGTGATCCAGTTAGATAGATAGATACATTCTTTTTCATATTATTTTCCATTATGGTTTATCACAGGATATTGAATATAGTTCCCTGTGCTATACAACAAGTAGGACCTTGCTGTTTATCCATCCTATAATAACAGTTTGCATCTTCAGCTTAGTTACTGATTGAACTAGAAAGGGAAAAGATTTTCTGATAGGAAAAAATAAATTCTTCAGTTGCTGGTTCCTTTAGAAGGTTTTCAGCATAATTTTAAAAATTATGAGACAGGCAAAAAACAGGAAATTATAACCAATGATCAAGAGGAAAAAAGCCAATATATGTAGACTCATCAATGATCCAGATGTTGGAATAGATGACACTGATTTAACGTGATTATAACAATCTAAGATAGAAAAGAATTAATGAAAAGATGGAAAAATTTTTCAGAGAGATGTAATATGCAAAGAAAATTATACAGATGTTCTAGAAGGGAAAACTTTGATATCGGACATTAATAGCTCATTGGATAGCTTTCACAATGATTGGACACAGGAGAAAACAGAATTAAGGAGCATGAAGAAAGAATAATAAAATCTACTCAAATCAGCACAGAGGGGAAAAGGGAGTAAATGAGGAACTGGATGGCAGATAATGACTGCTCACACTAAGTCCATTGTACTAGCTGGTTGTTTAATCATGTGCATGTATAATTTGGGGTTTTTTTTTAGCATGTATGACAGCATGTGCAACATGCTCCTGCCTGAGGAAGGGTCCTGTGGGACCTCAGTGCCCACACTCTGGCCCTTACATTCATGGTACAAACTGAGCTGGATTTAGAAAAGGCAGAGGAACCAGAGGTCAAACTGCGAACATCTGTTGGATCATAGAAAAAGCAAGGGAATTCCATAAAAACATCTACTTCTGCCTCATTGGCTACACTAAAACCTTTGTGTGGATCACAACAAATCGGAAAGTTCTTAAAGAGATTAGAATACCAGACCTCCTTACGTGTCTCCTGAGAAACCTGTATGCAGGTCAAGAGGCAACAGTTCGAACCAGACATGGAACAACAACAAACTGGTTCAAAATTGGGAAAGGAGTACATCAAGGCTGTGTGTTGTCACCCTGCTTATTTATTTAACTTACATGCAGAGTACATCATGAGAAACTCTGGGCTGGGTCAATCACATGCCGGAATCAAGATTGCCTGGAGAAATATCAACAACCTCAGATATGCAGATGGTACCACTCCTATTGACAGAAAGTGAAGAGGAACTAAAGAACCTCTTGATGAGGATGAAAGAGGAGAGTGAAAAAGTTGACTTAAAACTCAGCATTGAGAAAACTAAGATCATGGCATCCAGTCCCATCACTTCATGGCAAATAGACAGGGGAAAAGTGGAAACAGTGGCAGATTTCATTTTCTTGGGCTCAAAATCACTGCAGACAGTGACTGCAGCCATGAAATTAAAAGACGTTTGCTCCTTGGAAAAAACACTATGACAAACCTAGACAGCATATTAAAAAGCAGAGGCATTGCTTTGCCGACAAAGGTCCACATAGCAAAGCTATGGTTTTTCCAATAGTCAAGTACTAATGTGAGAGTTGGACCATAAAGAAAGCTGAGCGCCAAAGAATTGATGTTTTTGAACTGTGATGTTGAAGAAGACTCTTGAGAGTCCTTTGGACTGCAAGGAGATCCAACCAGTCAATTCTAAAGGAAATCAACCCTGATTATGCATTGAAAGGACTGATGCTAAAGCTCCAATACTTTGGTCACCTGACGCGAAGAGCCAACTCACTGGAAAAGACCCTGATGCTAGGAAGGATTGAGGGCAGAAGGAGAAGGGGACAACAGAGGATGAGATGGTTGGATGGCATCACTGCCTCAATGGACATGAGTTTGAGCAAATTCCAGGATATAGTGAAGAACAAGGAAGCCAAGCATGCTGCAGTCTGTGGGGTTGCAAAGAGTTGGACATGGCTTAATGACTAAACAACAACAAACTGAGCAGGTGCAGGGGAAAGAACGTGGGCTAAAAACCAGGGGTCCCGGATTTCAGGCCTAGCTCAACTTACAGTGTGATCTGTGTTTTCTTGCCTTTCAAATGAGGGACACCTAATGACTGCAGTGGCCCAATGGGGTGAAGTGACTGGCCCCCAAACGACACAGGAGCCGTTAGGCTTTTTACAACAACCCGGCTACTACTATCTAGTTCCAGCTCACGTGCCTTATCTCAGAAGATCTGTTGTCCCTGTCTCCCACACCTCACTTTGTGATAGAATCAGAACTCCGTCTATGGAGACCACACAGCAGGGACATGTCAACCATCAGGACCCTACCCTCCCAGGGCTGGTCCCATTTATTTCTAGCCTTTGTATGTAGAGCTCCACCTGCCCTCTGCACCCTTTCCCAGTTCCTTACTCTGCTGAGGTCTCTCCAGGACTGACATTACCTGAAAGGTCCTCGCTTTAAGTCAGAAAACTTGGGGGCAGATCCTCATTCTCTCCATACTCACTGTGCATTTCAAAAGTAATTTCACTTCTCTGAGCCTCAGTTTCCTAAGATGGGTAAAATAGGAGCGCATATATCTTTTAGAATGGCTTAAAGGGGTTAAATCAAACAGTGCATATGAAAGGCCTAGAATAGTCCTTGAGCTTCCCAGGTGGCGTTAGTGGTAAAGAATCCACCTGCCAGTGCAGGAGATGTAAGAGACACAGTTTTGATCCCTGGATCCCTGGAGAAGAAAATGGCAACCCACTCCAGTATTCTTGTCTGGGCAATCCCAGGAACAGAGGAGGCTGGCGGGCTACAGTCCATAGGGTTGCAAAGTTGGACATGACTGAACACACACACACAGACTAGTCCTTGGCCCTCAGCACAGGTCAAGGTGAGCACAGCACTAGCAAGATTCTGATGTGCTTTCTTTCCCCACATTTGTAATTTAAAATAAAATAATACTAAACCACAAAATAAGTGTAGTAAAATCCATCAAAATTCTGAAACTAAGACAACTACTTTCAAAGCCTTTTTTTTTCACTTGACAGGGTCTTTTCAAACTCATTTCCCCAACTGATTTAGCACCCTAATCACATGTTTTTTTTAGCCCCTAAATCAAGACTGTAGCCCTGTGGGTGGGGACAAGGTGGGGAACCACCTATCATGGGAGAAATTTACTGATCAGAGGGTGCTGCCACCTGCCTGCTCCTCCATGTCCAATCCTGTTGAACCCCCACGGAGCCCCCAGCAGGCAGGCAGGATGGGACTCGGGGCTCCATTCCCCAAAGGATGGAGCCAGGGCTAGGTCTGGCCCAGCACTTGCCTGAGGAAAGCCTGCCAAAAAAGAAGGCCGAGTTGGTTAATGATTGAACCATCCCAAATATTGACAGAGCCCAGGTCCTGCCACTGCCCAACCATAAATGACTCCTCTTTCATCTGCAACTTGGCTCCATGTCACTTGGAGGGAGCAGGGACTTTGGAGCCAGGCACACCCCCAGCTGGACTCCCCCAGTAAGGACAACTTAGGCATCACCCTCGAGCCTCTTTCTGCCTCATCAAAATGGAGAGAATCAGCAATTCGCCCCTTGGTTTCTGTGAGAGTTCCATCATACGGTCAGCTGTAGTGAAGGTGTTCAGACCAGCCATTGTCACCCTGACCTATAGTCTATCCCAGGACAGCCGTGGGGCCCATCTCACTGCCCAGCCTCCCTTGGCCTCCCCTGAGACTTGGCCTGCCTGTTCCTGGACCTTTGCCTACCAGCTCCTGCCACCACCCACCACCTCCTCCCAGGTCATTCTGGTCCTCTTGGCTCAGTTTAGTTAGCAGTTTCCCATCTGCCCTTCCAAGTGAGTCTGGGAAGAGGGCTCCTCAGGAGGCAGTGCCCCAACCCCTTACCCCAGCAGGCCCAACATGGAGCTCTCTGCGTGGCCAGCTTCCACTGGAAAACTGAACTTTTCTGCTTTCATTGATTTCTGTGTCTGTTTTTATGCCAATACCATATAGTTAAAAATCAGGAAGTATGATGCCTCCAGCTTTGTTTTGCTTTCTCAAGATTGCTTTGACTTTTTGGGGTTCTTTTGTTGTTCCATATGAATTTTAGGAGGTTTTTTTTTCTTCTATTTCTGTGAAAGATTTCTGTGAAATTCCTATTGGAATTTTGATAGGAATTTCACTTTGAGTAGTATGAACGTTTTAATAATATTAATTCTTCTAATCCATGAGCTTGCTCAGAGTATCTTTTCATTTACTTGTGTCTTCTTTAATTTCTTTCATCAATGTCTTATAGTTTTCAGTTATAGGTCTTTCACCTCCTGTGCTGTGCTTAGTCGCTCAGTTGTGTCTGACTCTTTGAGACCCCATGGACAGTAGCCTGCCAGGCACCTCTGTCAATGGGGATTCTCCAGGCAGGAATACTGGAGTGGGTTGCCGTGCCCTCCTCCAGGGGATCTTCCCAACCCAGGGATCAAACCCAGGTCTCCCGCATTGCAGGCAGATTCTTTACTCTCTGAGCCACCAGGGAAGCCTTCTGGGTTAAATTTATTCCTAAGAAATACTCTTTTGATATACTGTGAATAGAATTGTTTTCTTAATTTCTCTTTCTGATAGTTTAACATAGTGTATATAACTGCAACAGGCAATTATGTTAATTTTCTAGTCTGCAACTTTATTGAATTTGTTGATTAGTTCTAAAAATTTTACTTGGTAACGTCTTTAAGATTTTCTATATATAATATATCTTCTGCAAATAGTAATGGTTTTAATTTTTCCTTTCCAATTTAGATACACTTTGTTTCTTTTTCTCTGCTAATTGCTCTGACTAGGACTTCCAATACTATGTTAAATAGAAGTGATGAGAGTGGGCATCCTTGTGTTGCTCCAAGTCTGAACAAAAAGCTTTCATATTTTCACCCAAGTATGACATTATCTGCAGACTTGTTGCATGTGACCTTTATTATGTTGAAGCACACTTCTCCTGTATCCACTTTGTTGAGAGTTTTTATAATAACTAGATATCAAATTTTGTCAAATGCTTTCTCTGCATCTATTAAGATAATCATTTATCCTTCATTTTGTTAAAACACTGATTGGTTTGTAAATGTTAAACCATTCTTACAACCTAGTATTAAATCCCACTTGACAATGGTGTATGCTCCTTTTAATGTATTACTGAATTCAGTTTGCTAATATTTTGTTGAAGTTTTTGGACCTGTGTTCAAGGATATTTGCCTGTAATTGTCTTCTCTTGTGGTGTCATTGACTGGTTTTGGCATTAGGGTAATGCTGACCTCATGCAATGGGTTTGGAAGTGTTCTCTGTGTCTTTTAGATGAATTTCAGACGGATTGTTCTTCACTTGTCTTTGAGTGTTGGATAGAGATAACTTAGAAGTCATCTAGTCTTGGACTCTTCTTTGTTGGGTGTGTGTTGATTATGATTCAATCTCCCTACTAGTAATTGGCCTGTTCATATTTTCTATTAATATTTCTTCATCAGTCAGTCTTAGTAGTTTATATGTTTCTAGGAATTAATCAACTTCTATGAGTTGTCCTATTTGTTATTGAATAACTGCTCACAGTAGTGTATTATGCCCCTTTGTATTTTTATGGTAGCAGTTGTAACATCTTTTCTTTAATTTCTAATTTTATTTATTTGTGTCCTTTCTCTTCTTGGGCAGTCTACTTAACGGTCTGTCAAATTTATCTTTTAAAAAACCAGCTTTTATGGTTCTTTGAGAAGATAAATAAAATAGTCAAACCGTTAGCCAGAGTCATCAAGAAAAAAAGGGAGAAAAATCAAATCAACAAAGTTAGAAATGAAAATGGAGAAATCACAACAGACAACACAGAAATACAAAGGTTCATAAGAGACTACTATCAGCAACAACATGACAATAAAATGGACAATTTGGAAGAAATGGACAAATTCTTAGAACAGTATAACCTTCCAAAACTGAACCAGGAAAACATGGAAAATCTTAACAAACCCATCAAAGCACAAAGATCGAAACTGTAATAAAAAATCTTCCAACAAACAAAAGCTGAAGAGCAGATGGCTTCACAGTTGAATTCTACCAAAAATTTAGAGAAGAGCTAACATCTATCCTATGCAAACTCTTCCAGAAAATTGCAGAGGAAGGTAAACCGCCAAGCTCATTCTATGAGGCCACTATCACCCTAATACCAAAACCAGACAAAGGTTCCACAGAAAAAAGAAAACTACAGGCCAATATCACTGATGAACATAGATTCAAAAATCCTTAACAAAATTCTAGCAAACAGAATCAAACAACTATTTAAAAGATCATACATCATGACCAAATGGGTTTTATCCCAGGGATGCAAGGATTCTTCAATATTTGCAAATCAATCAATGTGATATACCACATTAACAAATTGAAAGATAAAAACTATATGATTATCTCAATAGATGCAGAGAAAGCCTTTGACAAAATTCAATACCCATTTATGATAAAAACTCTCCAGAAAGCAGGCATTGAAGGAACATACCTCAACATAAT
>SJYQ01000988.1:607425-655241 GCA_006410935.1 Redunca redunca
TAAATCACAGCAGGATCCTCTATCACCCACCTCCCAGAGTAATGGAAATGAAAGCAAAAATAAACAAATGGGACCTAATTAAACTTAAAAGCTTTTGCACAACGATGGAAACTATAAGCAAGGTGAAAAGATAGCCTTCAGGATGGGAGAAAATAATAGCAAATGAAGCAACTGACAAAGAATTAATCTCAAAAATTTACAAGCAACTCATGCAGCTAAATACCAGAAAAATAAATGACCCAATCAAAAAATGGGCCAAAGAACTAAACAGACATTTCTCGAAAGAAGATGGCTAACAAACACATGAAAAGATGCTTAACATCAGTCATTATCAGAGAAATGCAAATCAAAACCACAGTGAGGTACCATTTCATGCTGGTCAGAATGGCTGTTATCAAAAAGTCTACAAAAAAATAAATGCTGGAAAGGGTGCAGAGAAAAGGGAACCCTCTTACAATGTTGGGAATGCAAATTAGTACAGCCACTATGGAGAACAGTGTGGAGATTCCTTAAAAAACTGGAAATAGAACTGCCATGTGATCCAGCAATCCCACTACTGGGCATACACACTGAGGAAGCCAGAATTGAAAGAAACACGTGTACCCCAGTGTTCATCACAGCACTGTTTATAATAGCCAGGACATGGAAGCAACCTAGATGTCCATCAGCAGATGAATGGATAAGAAAGCTGTGGTACATATACACAGTGGAATATTACTCAGCTATTTAAAAGAATGCATTTGAATCAGTTCTAATGAAACTGGAGCCTATTATACAGAGTGACGTAAGTCAGAAAGAAAAACATCAATACAGTATATTAATGCATATTTATGGAATTTGGAAAAGATGGTAATGATGATCCTATATGTGAGACAGCAAAAGAGACACAGATATAAAGAACAGACTTTTGGACTATGTGGGAGAAGGTGAGAGTGGGATGATTTGAGAGAACAGTACTGAAACATGTATATTACCATATGTGAAATGGATGACCATCCAAGTTAGATGCATGAAATAGGGCACTCAAAGCCAGTGCACTGGGACAGCCCAGAGGGATGGGATGGGGAGGGAGGTGGGAGGGGACACAGGTACAACCATAGCTGACTCATGTCAATGTATGGCAAAAACTAATACAATATTGTAAGGTAATAAACCTTCAATTAAAATAAATTAATTAAAAAAACAAAAACAGCTTTTAGTTTCATTGAACTTTTCTATTATCTTTTTAGTATCTGTTTCATTTATTTCTACTCTGATCTTTGTTATTTTCTTCCCTTCCTTCTACTAAATTTGGGCTTTGTTTGATTTTCTTTTTCTTGTTCCTTGAGATATAAAATTAGTTATGAACTTCCACTTAAAAGCTACATCCCACAGTTTTGCTGTTTTATCTCCATTTTCATTTGTCTCAAGGTAGTTTTTGCTTTCTCTTTTGATTTATTTAACCCACTGGTTGCTCATTGGCATGTTGTTTAACCACCACATAATTATGAATTTTCCAATTTTCCTCTTCGAATTGACTTCAAGTGTCATATCATTGTGGTTGGAGAATCTGTTTGGTATGATTTAAATCTTGAATTTATTAGGACTTGTTTTGTGGCCTAACATATGATCTATCCTGGAGAATGTTCACTTGTACACTGGTGGGGGGGGGAGCGGAGGGGAATGTGTATTTTATTGCTTTTGGATGGAATATTCTGCAAGTATCTGTCACGTTCATCTTGTCTAATGTGTCATTTAAGGCCAATGTTTCCTTATTGACTTTCTGTCCAGAGTATCTATTACTTTAATGAAAGTGTGGTATTAAAGTCCCCTACTATTATTTTATTGCTGTCTCTTTCTCTCTTCTGGTCTGTTAATATTTGCTTTATATATTTAGAACCTCCAATGTTGATGCAGAAATCCTTATAAACATTGTATTCTCTTGTTGGATTGGCCCCTTTACCACTGCGTAATGACCTTTTAAACCTCTTATTACAGTTTTTGTCTTAAAGTCTATTTTGTTGGGAATTCCCTAGTGGTCCAGTGGTTAGGACTCAATGCTGTCACTGCAGAGGGCATGGGTTCAATCTCTCGTCAAGGAAATAAGATCCCACAAGCTACACAAGTGCAGCCAAAAAAAAAAGTCCATTTTGTCTAATATAGTAAAGCTACCCCAGGTTTTTTCAGTCTCCATTTGCATGGAATATCTTTCCATCCCTTCACTTTCAATGTGTGCTGTGTCTTTAAAGCTGAAGTGTCTCTTGTAGACAATATATAGATGAGGCTTGAGTTTTTATCCATTCAGGAAAATCTACATGACATAAAATAGACTTTAAAACAAAGACTGTAACATAAGACAAAGAAGGACATTACATAATACTCAAGGGGTCAATCCAAGAAGAAGATATAACAATTGTAAATATATATGCCCTCAACATAGGAGCACCTCAATATATAAGGCAAATGTTAACATACAAAAAAGAGAATTTGGTAGGAAAACAATCATAGTGGGGGACTTTAATACTCCACTTATAGCAATGTATAGATTATCTAGACAGAAAATCAATGAGAAAATATTGACCAAACAATATATTAGATAAGATGGACTTAACAGTCATATACAGAAAATTCCATCCAAAAGCAGAATAGACATTCTTTTCAAGTGCATATAGAAAATTCTCCAGGATAGACCACATGCTAGGCCACAAAACAAGTCTCAATGCATTTAAGAAACTGCAATTATACCAAGTGTATTTTCCAACCACAATGCTATGAGACTAAAAATCAATTTTAAGAAAAAGTAAAAATATACACATGTGAAGACTAAAGAATACGCTCACCAATGGATCACTCAAAAAATCAAAGAAGAAATTTTAAAATATCTGAAGTCAGATAATCCAAAATCTATCCACATAAAGGTCCCTCAGTCTTGCCCAACTCTTTGCAACCCCACGGACTATACAGTCCATGGAATTCTCCAGGCCAGAATAATGGAGTGGATAGCCTTTCCCTTCTCCAAGGGATCTTCCCAACCTAGGGATCGAACCCAGGCCTCCCACACTGCAGGCGGATTCTTTACCAGCTGAGCCACCAGGGAAGCCTAAGAATACTGGAGTGGGTAGCCTATCCCTTCTCCAGCAGATCTTCCTGGCCCAGGAATTGAACCAGGGTCTCCTGCCTTGCAGGCAGATTCTTTACCAACTGAGCTATCAGGGAATTCCAAAATCTATGGGATGCAACAAAAGCAATTCTAAGAGGGAAGTTTATAGTGATACAAGCATACCTCAGTAAAAAAGAAAAATCTCAAATAAGCAACTTAACCTTACACCTAAAAGAACTAGGAAAAGAAGAACCAAAAAAACCCCAAAGTTACTAGAATGAAAGAAATAAAAAAGATCAAAGCAGAAATAAATGAGACTCAAAAAAAAAAATAAATCAATGAAACTAAAAACTAAACCTTTGAAAAGATAAATAAAACTGATAAATCTTTAGCCAGACTCACCAAGAAAAAGAGGGTCCACATCAATTAAAACTTTTTGTTATTAGTTTCTATTTTCATTGCCTTTTGTCTAGAGGATATGTTTTATATCATTCTGAGCCCTTGGAATTTATTGAGGCTTCCTTCATGGACCAGTAAATTTTTGCGAATGTCCTTAGTGTGCTAATCACCACAGATGGTGATTGCAGCCATGAAATTAAAAGACACTTACTCCTTGGAAGGAAAGTTATGACCAACCTAGACAGCATATTAAAAAGTAGAGACATTACTTTGTCAAAAAAAAGGTGTGTCTAGTCAATGCTATGGTTTTTCCAGTGGTCATGTATGGATGTGAGAGTTGGACTATAAAGAAAGCTGAGTGCTGAAGAATTGATGCTTTTGAGCTGTGGTGTTGGAGAAGACTCTTGAGAGTCCCTTGGACTTCAAGAAGATCCAACCGGTCCATCCTAAAGGAGATCAGTCCTGGGTGTTCATTGGAAGGACTGATGTTGAAACTGAAACTCCAACACTTTGGCCACCTGATGCAAAGAACAGACTCATAGAAAAGACCCTGATGCTGGGAAAGACTGAGGGAAGGAGGAGAAGGGGACGGCAGAGGATGAGATGGTTGGATGGCATCACTGACATGATGGACATGGGTTTGGGTGGACTCCAGGAGTTGGTGATGGACAGGGAGGCCTGGTATGCTGCAGTCCATGGGGTTGCAAAGAGCTGGACATGACTGAGTGACTGAACTGAATTTAGTGTGCTAAAAAAAAAAACAAAAAGCTTATTAATTTTATTGTCTAAATCTTCTATATATCCATTTACTTTTAATCTGTTTAATTTTTTGCTTTTGAGAGAACTTTTTTAAATTTCCAAGTACAATTGCTTATTTCTCCCTGCACTTCTGTCAAATGTTGGATTATATATTTTGAGGTTATATTGTTAGAGGCACATATTATTTTATCATGATTATATCTTTATACATGATTGATTTTTTTTATCATTATTTGATGTCCATCCTTGTTGTTTGTGATATTTTTCATTGATTTCCATTTTATCAGTTATTGAAGTCACTATCTTAGCTTTCTTTTCATTCAAATCAATGAGGAATTTCTAACATTCTTTATTTTTAATCTTTCAGTGTTTTTTGATTTTATGTTGTCTATAAATAATATATTGTCAGATTTATGTTTTATTCTGAAAGAAAAAGCTTTCTTATTAAAAAAATTCTTCTAACTGGTAAGTTTAACCCAGTTACATTATCTTTATTATTTCCATCTTACTCCATAGTTTTCATTAACTATACTTTCTTCCTGTTTCATTTTACAGTTTTTATATTGAAGTCCACATGGAGTTAATTTTTGTACATTTTTTGTGAGACTTAGTTTGGGGTTACTTTTTAGCCTAAGGATGCCCCATTGTACCAGCACCACATGTTGACAGGGTCTCCTTCCTCTGCTAAGTTGCTGCTAAGCTACTTCAGTCGTGTCCGACTCTGTGCAACCCCACAGACGGCAGCCCACCAGGCTCCCCCATCCCTGGGATTCTCCAGGCAAGAACACTGGAGTGGGTTGCCGTTTCCTCCTCCAATGCATGAAAGTGAAAAGTGAAAGTGAAGTCACTCAGTCGTGTCCGACTCTTCGTGACCCCATGGACTGTAGCCCGAAAGGCTCCTCCGTCCATGGCGTTTTCCAGGCAAGAGTACTGGAGTGGGGTGCCATTGCCTTCTCCGCTCCTTCCTCTAACAAACTGCTTTTGCACCTTTGTCAGAAATCAGACAGCCATGGCTATGTGAGTCTATTTCTGGATTCTCTGTTCCCTTCCATTCATCTGTGTGTCTCTCCCTCCACCAATACCACACAGTCTTAATCACTGTAGCTAGATTATCATCCATGACACTGGGTAGAGTGACTTCTTATTTTTTCTTCTTTTTCTAAAGTATTTTAGCTATTCAAGGCATTTCCCACACACACACACACACACACACACATGAAATAGTAAGCTTGTTTACAAAAAAAAACTGTTGGGATTTTTATAGGAATTGTGTTAAACCTACAGCTTAACTTTGGGAAAACTGACATCTTCACTGTGCTGAACCTTCTGTTGTCTCTCCATGCATTTAAGTCTTCTTTAATTTCCTTCATCAGCACTTTGTAAATATCATTACACAGATCTGGTGCATGTTTTGTTAAATTAATATCTAAGAGGTTCATTTTCTTTAGAGTGATTGGAAATGGTATTGTGACTTTAATTTTGTTTTCCATATGTTCACCATTAGCATGTAGAAATATCATTAATTTTTACATGCTGCTTATTTACTTTTATTTTTCTTCTTTACCTTCTATGGACAGATCAAGTTTACTTATACTGGTTTAAAAGCTGTAATTTTGTTCTTACTTTGTTTGCCCATAAGGCCATTTCTAGAAACTTTAAATGTTTAATAATTTTCACCAGTTTCACTGTAGAGCAGGTCAGCAGGTCTCCTCCGGCTGGGATGCCAGAAGTTCTCTCTACCACACTAGTTAACCACCTTGACAGGAGACTCACCTAGGAAATCTTTTACAGGGGTAAAGACCTCAGCATGCTGTCACTCTCCCAATCTGTCATGTCCCACTGCGAGTGTTGGAGACACTTGCCTAAAACACTAATCAGCAGATGGTTCCAGGCTCGGGCCAGGCTTCCTCCTACCCCCAAGCAGTCCCACCTACCCTTCCCCAGGTCCTAAGGAGATGGGTCCTACAGGCCCCTTCTCCACCATGCTTCTTTCCTTGTGTTTCACATAGAGAATTCAGTGGGTCCAGGTGTCCCTTCTGGTCTGTATGCAGCAGCTGTGAGCCTGAGAAGCGGGGTGTAATCATAAGTCAAGGTTTCTTGTACCCTTGACTGATCTGTGCTGTACTGTTGTTTGTTTTTATTATTTCTTCTCTCTCTCTCTCTTTTTTTTTTTTTTGGCTGTACCCTGAGACTTGCAGGATCTTAGTTCCCTGACCAGGGAATGAACCTGGGCCACTGTAGTGAAAGCTCAGAATCCTAACCACTGGACCCCTAGGGGACTCCTTGTGCTAAACTTTCTTTATATTCATTGGCCCTGAGCATCATGGCACCTACCCAAGTAGAAAAGGTCTTTAAAGACAATCTGGTCAGTGCCTTTCAACCCTAGTCACACATTAAAATGACCTGAGGAGTTCTAAGTCTTGGTTGCCCACCTAAATCATCTAAACCAGAATCTCTGCAGGTGAAATTGGATGGACATGTTTTTGAAAGCCCCCCAGGAGATTCAAAAGTACAGTGAAGGTTGAGAACCACTGCTGTCAATCTAATCTTCATTTTACTAATGCCCAGAAAACAGAAGTGACTTGCCTGAGGCATACATAGAGTTAGACTGATCTGATGACTTTAGACTAATTGTTTTGGCTTTATCTCACCACTATCCCTTTCTGTTGGGTGCATCCTAACTTACTTCTCTGTCTCATTCAGGTACGCCTATAAGGCCAGGTCAAAACAGAGCCTCTTGTTTATTGATTGTGTGACATTGTTCTTAAACAGCTTCACCACTTACAGTGTAAGCTCATTCTGGACTCAACCAAGCCCTCTAGGTCTCTGGCTCCTCCTCACATCAGGCCACTGCTGGCCTCCATAGCCAGCAGGAAGAGAGGGGGACAGCCGAATGGAAGTCAGACCTAGTTTGGGTCTTGGCTTCACAATGCAAAACTTCCTGAACCTGTTTCTTCCCCTAAAATATGAGCTGCAATCTGTACCTTCAGAGGTGGATTTACTCTGGATCTGGATCCCTGACTCACACAAGCTCCTTCCAAAGTCCTGGAAGGGGCTCTCACACTTTTGTAGTCCCATTTTGTATTTTTTTTCATTAAGCGAGCTTTCCTACATGTTACCAGCTTCAGATGCCACAAACCTCGGATACGCTCCTTCCTACCCCACAGAGGTGCTGTAGGAGTTAAATAAGATTCTGTTCATAAAGTGTGGGGCATGCAGTAGATGCTCCAAAAATACTTCCCTCCAGAGCAGCCCAGAAAAGGGTTGAAAAGATAGAGCCGTAGCTGGTGTGCTTGCAGCAAGCCCTTTTTAATGTCCAACATCTTGCCATTCAACAATCCAGCCCCTAACCAAGGGTGTCCTCTGGGGTCCAGACACAAGTGACGGGGGATGCTAAGGTACCTGGCTCTCAAGAGGGACCTCAGCTTTGATGTGGCCGTAGATCCAGTCAAGGTAACGGCTGACTTTGGTGTAAACGCCGTAGTTGTCGAGGCGCCCACAGCCCTCGCCCCAGCTCACCAGGCCCACCAGGAACCAGGTGCCACGGAAGAAGGTGACCATAGGCCCCCCGCTGTCGCCCTCACAGGCATCCCTCGAGTTCCCGAGGATGCCAGCACACAGCATGTTCTCAGAGACCTTGTTTTCCATGGCGTGGACGCATGCGTTGTACGGGACCACGGGGATCTTGATGAAGTTGAGGACGGAGGTGCGGTTTCTCTTGGCCTCGTCACGGTAGCCCCAGCCTGTCACCACGGTCTCCTGGCCGACCTGGGTGAGCTTGCGCTCAGAGAGGCCACTATCCGGGAGGCAGATGGGAACAATGGTCTGCGAAAGAGTGGCAGGCTTGGCCAGGTGGAGCAGGGCGATGTCGTTGTCGCTGGTGCTCTTGGTATAGTTAGGGTGGATGATGACCTCCTTGATGTCCAGGTCCACCTCCCAGCTCTCCCAGCGCCGCATGTCATACTCCCCTGCAGGGCAGAGGGGCTGTCAGAGTGAGCCTGGGAGAACGTCCTTTCCCAGGGGCCCTGCTGAAGCTAACAGGCCTCCCTGCTCCTGTGGGCCCTCGTGGATGGCAGGGAATGGGTCCACAGTGGGAGTGGTCACCATGCATCCCTGGAAGGTCCTGGGCCACAGGGCTGTGCGTCAGGTCCCTATCAAGTTAACAGCCTATGAGTGTCTGTCCTAAAGGGGCAAACACTGGTCTGAATTCAGGACTGGCTCAGAGATGCAGCAGTGAGGCTTGGGCAGTGGCCAGCAGTGGGCAGTCAGCAGGGAAGCTCCCTGGAAACCTGGGACATAGACCAGAGCTTCAGAGAGAAAATGGGGTGCCTGCTGAGGTGGGGGCAGGGCAGGAGCAGCAGGACCCAGAGAATGAGGGTCAGCTGGACACAGGCTCTAACCAGGGGGAAAAGATCTGGATCACACACAAGACACAAGGTCTTCTCAGGTGAGGCAGATGGCTCTTGGTGAGTGGGGGTGGGGCTCTTATTCCAAGCCCAGCCCCATGGGAGGCCACTGGCCTTTGGTTGTGCTGGACATAATGGCAGAAAGTGTGGGTCTGGTCAGTCATTCTCAATACATATCTTTTTCCCTCTTTTTGCATGATGGTTGGAGTGAGAGCCCCCACCCCCAGAAACTGGTAGAGTGGGGCCCAGGCTTGGGGAGCCCTGGGCTGTTGCAGGAAGCAACTGACTGCTGTGGGGGATGCCAGGGCTCCCACTGCCCAGTCGATCCCTGTCAATCTTCGTGAAGCATGGCCCTGAGGCCAGGCCATATGGACACCTTCTGGGTCTCTGCCCCCAAGGTGCTACACACAGCCTGCTCCACACAGTGAGAGTGAAGACATAAGTATGTGTGTAACCCTCTCACTTGCAAACACACATATGTAAACACCTGGCCACCAGATTCAAAGAGAAACCCTTACGTGCAAACTTACCTGGTGTCATGGTGTCTAAAATCCCACCATGGGAAGAGTGGGCTGGGAGCACACAGCCCTCTTCCCACCAGATGCCTTCTGTGTGGGTTCAAGCCCCCCAGAGACCAGGCTCCCCAAACCCGGCCACCCTCCAGCCTGCTTCCAGCCCGCACCGAGCCTGACGATGAGCTTCTTATGGTTCTCCAAGCAGTGGGCCACCGTCAGCACCCAGGAGATGTGGATTAGCACTGCCCCACAGACCAGCTTCTTCTTGGAGTCCAGCAGCACTGCCTGGGGGCGGGGGGTGGTGGGGGGAGGGCAGTGACTTTACAACACAGCTTTCTGACAGCTCCGCTCAGGCCTCCGGGGTCTTGTCACAGCCCTAGGTATGGTTCTTAAGCTCAACGCACTGGCTGCATAAATAGGTCTTTCCTGGGTTCCCTGGTCACACAGCGTGGGCTTTTGGGCACTTTCTCCTCTGCACGTTTGATAAGAGTTTGCCTGTTCCAGGGTGTCTCCCCACGTTTTCCCACGCTGTTCCTATAATCACCCTCAGCAGTATGCAGAGAGTTCTTCCTACCCTCGATGGCTAAGGCTGGGCCTCGAGTCCTCTAGGTAGCCTTTGAGGCCCCCAAGAGCTCTTTGGGGTCCCCCTCCAGGTTCCCTCAGCCACTGTCCTGCCAGCCATCCCAGCTCTGGTCCCATTGGGTTGCCGTGTGTTTAGGATCCTGACCCTCCTGGGGGTGAGATCCCCAAGACCTACCAGTCCCCAGGTTATTGATCTCTGGGGACCCTAAGCCCCAGTGCCTGGGAGTCAGACATCAAGTAAGTGTTAGTTTCCATGGGGAAACTGGAGAGGGACTCAGGAGTCAACCCTCCCTCCTAGCCTTTTGCTATGAATACCCTGCTCCCCTCAGCCAGGTCTCTGCCTGAAACACCACCAGCATAGCATTATCTTTCCAGCTGATTCTTAAAGCTATACTTCTTCCTGCTTGCTCTGCACCCAAGGGTGCTGTAGATACATACACCTGTGCCCTCTCCACCCTGCCCAACTGCTCCTCTGTCATCAGGTTAGTGCCGTCTTTCTTTGGGACTTAGCACTGCCTCCCCTACCGCGAGCAAAGGCTCACTTCCCTCCGCACTGATGCCTCCACAACAGGAACTGGGCTCAGTGACTCCTGACCCTCTCCTCTCACCTGCCAGGGGCTGTCTCCCCATCTAGCCTCCTGTCCACTGACAATCCGTGGATCCACCTGGTTTTTTTGGTCGACTTGGTTTGTGTCACGTTTCAAGGTCTTGCGTTTCTTCTCCATTCGCTTCCCTAGCCTCCCGCAAGGGAACGTCACTGAAGGCAGGAGAAAGCAGCTGAGTGCCCACCAGGCACTGCTCCCAAGACTGCCCCCCATGTCTGTCCACCTCCTGCAAGCAGCCTCATTTGCTGCCTTGTAGGATAAATGATGCTTAGACGTGTAGTTCTATCAACTTGCAAAGCCCCTCAGGTCAGTCAGTCGGTTAACAAACAGTGCCACTTAATGGCCAGAGTCAGACCAAGCAGCATCTCTGCCCAGTGGCCTGTCCTTAGGCAGCTTGTTCAAGTTCTAGGAGTTCAGTACATCCCAGGGCTGTTGGGAGTAATCCCTGGGACGCGCAGTGAGCTCTCATGCTGGGATGTTACCGAGCTCCTAACAGAGGTAAGAACTCATGGGTAGGTGGAGGTGGGCACTCCTGGAGAGCCTCAAAGTGGCTCTGAGCACAGTTGTGCGGTCCTCTGCCAGGAGGAGAGAGCGCAGAACAGAACTGAAGCCAGGGCCCTTCACACTGGGTTGAGAGATTCAGACTTGCAGGAGCAAGAGGAAGCCATCAGCAGGGAGAACAGTGACAGCAAATGGAGATGAGACAATAGCAACAAAACTCCAGAGGCTGAGGGGCACGGTGACTGACTTGGTCTGAGGAAGCCGAAACCTCAGCCAGTAGTAGGGGATGCAGTAGCAGGCTGCTCCGCCCCAGAGATGCCCAGGGAGCCTCTGCCCCAGCGGTGCCCAGGGAGCCTCCAGGTGTGTCTGAGGAAGCTGTGCAGGAAATATGGCAGGAATGTTGAGTTTGTCAGAGAAACTGCCAGAGCCCTAGGCTTCTGTCTTGACCCCTCATCAGTGACTTGACTCTCCTCTCTGACCCCCGCAGAAGACCCTAGGTGTATTCTCTGAAGAGGGTGAACCAGACACTGTGAGCTCAGGACTCAAGGAGAGGCCACGGGAAAGACCGACACACAAGGCTGGCCAGAGGAAGTCGTGCAGGCGCCTGCAGACTGGGCAACTGCCAGCTCCTCTCCCCTGCACCTCCACAAGGGGCTGGAAGCCAGGCTGGGACCACTCAAGCATGAGTGTGGATGATTCCTCTCAGAAAATGGCCTAAAGACCTAAGAATGTGAGCAACAGGGTTCTGTCAGTGACTTGAGCCTTCAGGTGGTCTCACAGAAAAGTCCACTGGCCAACAGGCTCAGCAGGCCTTTCTTTGAAACATCCTGTGACTCTAATTACTTCAAAAGGAAAAGTTAGATTTTCTGTTTTTTCAGTAAAAGGACTATAAAAGGACTGGACTATAGAGTCGTGGTAAGTTCCCCAAAAGAAGAACACAGAATCAAAGAGATGGAAAACAGAAGGAAGAGATCATAAAACTAGAAAATCAGCCCAGGGGGAAGAGATCTGATTAGAAGACGCAGACACGGAGAACAGAGAAAGCAGGAAGGTCAAGCCACCAAGGAAATAACTAAAGAAATGTTCCTAGAAGTAGATGTGAATTTCCACAAGAAAAAGGTGCTACACCGTGAATGAAAGATCCACACTGAGGAACGACCGGTTGAACTTCATGGTAAGAGGTGCCAAACTCCGATTGTGTGTAAGTATACAACTCTGATAGAAATTAAAATGTACACAAAGGAAAACAGAAAAGAAGGTTGCTCTCTCTCTTCAGAGAAGCCAGAGGTAAAGGGAGGTGTAAAGCCATCCAAGACGGTGGCTCAGCTGGTGAAGAATCTGCCTGCCGATGCGGGAGACGCAGGAGACTCGGGTTCAGTGCCTAGGCTGGGAAGACCCCCGGGAGAAGGAAATAGCAACTTGCTCCAGGATTCTTGCCTGAGAACTCCAGGGACAGAGGAGCCTGGTGGGCTACAGTCCATGGGGTCGCAAAGAGTCAGACACGACTGAGCATGCACACGATAGATGTGGAGGGTGCTGGAGCCTCTACACCCGCACATCCGAGGAGCCTCTGTGCTCCTGCCCCAGGAGGCGTCCCCAGGGTGAGCGGTGGCGCCTGGAGAAAGCTGGGCAAGCGAAGGAAAGAGCGGGCAGGACACCCGCGACACCCGTCGGGGACCCGCTCCTTCTCCCATCTCCCTTGCCGAGGACTCAGCCCGGTGGCCTGCTCCCCGCCCGGGGATCCCGTGCGGTCCCCGTTAGGGAGCTCACCCCTGGCCTCGCAGAGCTGGTGGTCATCCTGCAGCCGGTAGCCGGGCGCGCAGCTGCAGTGACGCCGGCCCTCCCCCTCCAGGCAGTAGTGGGCGCAGCCGCCGTTCTCCGCCGTGCAGTTGGAGAAGCGCACCTCTGGGCAGACACGGAGGGCGCCGCGCGGGCGCCGAGGCTCTACGCGCCCCGCCGGCCACGGGCCCGGGGAGGTCCCCGCCCCGCCGCCCCCGCCCGCTCACCGTGCAAGCAGAAGCGGCCCTCCCAGCCCTCGGCGCAGTCGCAGCGGAAGCCGCCCAGGCCGTCGATGCACTTGCCGCGTCCGCAGCACGGGAGCTCGCACGGGCTCCCCGAGGGCCGCTCCTCGCACTGGTCCCCGTCTGCGACGAGGGGTGAAGAGGGCGTCACCCGGGCCGCCGGCCCGCTCGCGGTTCCCCGGCGACCCCGAGCCCCGCGAGGGGCACAGGTATGGCGGCCCGAGGTCTGGAACGCACTCACCGCTATACTTGGACCAGAAGGCCATCTGCGGAGAGAAGCGGCGGCATCAGGGGCCGTCAGCCCACCTGTGTAAATGGGGAGCCCCTGGGACCCCTCCCCGCGCTGGCCCAGGTCCAGCAGGGCGGCATCTAAACGGGCAGGGGAGCGACTATCCCACACGAGGAGGGGTCAAGACCCTCAGCCGGGGAGGGGCGGGGCGGGGAGGCAGCTGCACCCTTAGAAATGCTAGATCCTCCTTGCCTCTCTGGCCATCTCCTCATCCCATACCTGACCCCCGTGCCCTGGAAGCTTGCTCTGGGTGCTGGCTGCCACCAAAGCAGCCGCTGCGGCAGCAGGACCCAAAAGCTCTCCCGCCCCCGGCGTGCCCTGCTCCCTCTCTTTCCAGCCCCGCCCTCCCTTCTCAACCTGTCTGGTCTCCCTGAGCCGGTGCGCTCAGGGCTGAGTGACCAGCAGGTCCTTGTAGGTGAGACACAGCTTGCTAGTTCAAGAAGTCTGCTTTTGTGACCAGGTTTGGGCTTCCCTGGTGACTTGGTGAAGAATCTGCCAGGAATTCAGGAGACCCGGGTCCAATCCCTGGGTCACGAAGATCCCCTAGAGAAGGAAATGGCAACCCACTCCAGTATTCTTGCCTGGAAAACCCCATGGACAGAGGAGCCTGGAGGGCTACAGTCCGTGGGGTTGCAGAGAGCCAGACATGACTTGGTGACTGAACCACCATCCTGGTGGAACTTCTGCTGCTGGGCTGGGACCACCATTCCCTGAGATCCACTCTTTGATGCCCAGGCCACAAGCCCCCCACTGGAGACTCGGGTTAGGTGGGTATGATGTGCCCAGGCCATGCCTGCAGAAAGCCACCTAGGTGTCTGCTGAGGAGGCCATTTGAGGAAAGAGTCCGTGGGGATCTAGTCAAGGAGGTGGTTGAGGAAGGCTAGAGAAAAAGCTGCCCAGATTTCCCCCTTCAGCCCTGAAAGCCCTGAGTGGGAGGGCATGCCTACAGACAGCTTGAGGGGCCCCCAGGTGATGGCACAGCCCCCAGGTCCTAGAAGCTAAAGTGAGCTCTTGAAGCTGGAGGGGGTCTGAGCCTTGTATCAGGAAGCCACCTCCCTTACTGAGTGCACCCTACTGCCTCAGGGTCTCCACCATGGAGCTCTGGGGGCCAGAGAGGACAGACCCTTTCCTTAGATGCCCTGAGCAACCAGATTTCAGCCCTGGAGACTCTGAGGCACAGAGTGAGTATGTGTGCAGAAACATCAGAGTCTTGGGTGGCCTGATGAGCAGTCAAGCAGGAGTGCGTCGTGGAAGCAGGGGTGGCCGTTTGGCCACAGCGGGAGAGGAGAGGGGAGGCAGTGGTGGCCAGTTGCAGGTGAACTGGGGCTGAATACCTCCCGTGGGACTGAGTGGGAACCCAGCCCAAAGCTTCCCCAGACTCTTCATGCTCATTGCAGAGCTGTTTCTTGGAGTCCTGTGTGCCCTGACCAAGACTGTAGGGCCATTTACTCCACAGCTGCACCCTAGCAAACTGGGAGGGCAAGGGCCTGGCGTCCACTGCCCCCCTCCCAAGGGCCCCAGGCTGCTCCTCCAGGTCCCACCCCTGAACCTCATGCTCTGCACCCAGTCGGGCAGCCTTACTGTGTCTTCCGTGTTTTGGAAAATCTCCCGAGCTTCCTCGAACTCACAGACCTCCTCTGAGCACTCACGCTCCACGCTGCCGGGCCGCAGCTCCTCCAGGAAGGAGTTGGCACGTTTGCGGATCCGCAGCACTTGGTGGGCACGCTGGCTGCTGGAGAACACTGAGTCTGGGGTGGGGATGGGGAGCTGACTTTGGTGGGGGGCCTGCCGCGAGGGGCCCCCACTGGGGAGAGACCCTGGGGAGGTTTGCATCTTGGGTCCCCTCCTCCCCTGCTCTCCCCCTTCTCCCGAAGGAAGTGACAAGTAATCTGAGGACAGGACACTTGACCATTCAGAGTGCGTGTGCTAAGACAGTCAGACCTTCTGAACCCAACCCAATCTCCATGTGACCTTGAGCCAGCCTTTACCTCTCTTCACTTTGGTTTATTCATCAATAGATGAAGACGAGATAATCCTGTAAAACACTTAGCACAGTGCCAGGTGCAGAAAAGGGCAGCCAGTGACCAGTGCCACATGCTACTGCTATGACTGGGCTTCCCTGGTGGCTCAGCTGGTAAAGAACCCGCCTGCAGTGCAGGAGACCCCCGGTTCCATTCCTGGGTCGGGAAGATCCCCTGGAGAAGGGAAAAGCAACCTACTCCAGTATTCTGGCCTGGAGAATTCCATAGACAGAGGAGCCTGGCAGGCTATAGAGTTGGGGAGTGTAAGAGAAAGGCTCCGGGATGCCATGGCCAGGAAGGGCATCCTCAGGGAAGGAAGAAGTGCTGGAACTGAGTCTGGCCTTAGGAGCCACACCGACCAGGGTTGGGGGTGGGGAGGAAGGCACCCCAGGCAGACCAGCTGCTCAAGAAGAGGCAGAAATTAAGAAACAGCCTGTTGTGGCCCCAGGAGGTGGGGGAGTCGCCTGCCGAATAAGCCAGGCAGCTCATTTCTCCCACAGGCCTCCCCTCCCCCTGCATTCTGGCCTCTGGGCCAGGGGAGCAGCTGGGGCAGGGCAGCAGATGAGCGTTTTAGGAGGAGAGGCCGCCCTGGGGTAGTACGGGTGGCAGCTGGGCCTGGAGTTTACACAGCTGAGGGAGGGAGTGGTGGAGAGGGAAAGCCAGGGGTCTGTGTGACCACTCCCTCCCAGGGAGGAGGAAGGGCGTGCCCCAGGGGCTCCCAGTCGCCATCTCAGTACTCAGACCCTGCGCCCCTGCTGCTCTTGCCCTCACTCACATCATCCCTGTTCATCTCACCTCACCCTGAGGCTCAGAGGGGATAGCGAAAGGTATAAGACCCTGAGGGTCCCAGGGAGCGGGGAAGGGGAGCATGGCCTTACCGGGAGGAGCCGGTGTGCTGAAAATTTCCCAGACGGTCAAGAACAGTAAGAGGCTTGTAAGCTGCCACATTCTGAAGCCGCAGCCACCTGTCTGAGGAGGACTTCTGAGCTTCCAGCAGCCCCACCAGGCCCCACTCTGCCCACCGCCACCCCCTGCCCCCACCGTGGGAGCTGAGTGAACAAGCCTCCTCTGTGTGTGTGTGTGTGTGTGTGTGTGTGCTGGTCACCAGGGCAGAAGCTGGGGTCAGGGGTCCCTGGTCACTGTTCCGTCCGCTTCTCTATACAGAGCTAAGGTCACACGCCTTGAGTCTGCAGGGTGAGGAGAGGAAGTGGAAGGGGCAGCAACCCGGGGAAGATCAAAGGGGACTCGGCACAAAAGGGTTTGTGCCCTCCCCTGATGAGGGCTTGGGGGTGGCACCTCTGCCAGTGTACAGGCCAGGCCAAGAGTAATAACTAACATTTACTGGACGCTCATGGTGCCTTTCAAGCAATTTGTACCTGGTTCAGAGGTCACCAAGTCAGAGCGAATCCCAGAATCCCAGCTCCAGGACGGGGTTGCTAGGCAAGACCCCTTACTGCCCCTGCTCTCCTTGTTTGTAAAATGGATGGGAAACCTGTATTTCTGCCTTATCTGGTTCTTGTGAGAATTAAAATGAGTTAATCTACATAAAGCCATTGAATAGGTTTGCGCACAGCAAATGCTCAGTAAGCTCGAGCTGCTAGTATCTCAGCTAAGGCTCATCACTACTCAAGAGGTAGGTATTCATAGTGTCACCCCATTTCACAGAGTGGGGACTGAGGCTCACAGGAGAGAAGTCACTCATCAAACACTCCCAACCAGGAAGTGGAAGAGTTAGTACTCGAGCTCAGGCCCACATGGCTCCAGGCCTGGAACATTAACCCCTGCCCCAAACCACCAGGCGAGCCCCAAGCCCACAGACTTCAGGCCAGAAACCTAGGTGCCCCGCTGCCCCCCAGGCTGAGGGGGTGCCCCACCAGGAGCCCCTCCCTCTGAGGCTAGTTCTGACTTTTGTTTAAAGGGTTTAGAAGTAGAGGTGGGGGTGGGGCGGGCACCCCGGGGTTCCAAGCTGCCTCTGGTGATGGCTCAGATCTGGAGGCCCTCAGCCAACTCCCACCTCCTTCAGAGTCTGGGAAGAAGGCCCCTGGGAACCATGGCACCCAAGCCCAAGGAATGCCAACCAGAGCTTTGGCCTGGCTGCTGGCAGAGCTGCGATTTCCTTACGCCAAGCTCCAGCCAGCTTCTCGAACCCTGGCAAGAAGATCCCACCTTCAGGCTTGCTCCCCTCCTCCAGCCCCTGTCACAGACCTGCCTCGAAGGGGACTTACTGGGGTGGGCCACGGAGAAACTGCAAGGTTGCCCTCCTGCCGCCATGACAGCCTGGAACTCGAGTTAATCCACAACCACAAATATTTGCTTGGCCCTCGGTGCAGAGGCCTCCCTCTCCACAGATAAACAAACAAACTCCCAGCTCAGAACAGCTCTGTTTGCCCCAAGCCCCCTGTGCCCCAGCAGTGGGAGGGAGGCAAGGGCAGGCACCTCCAGGCGTGGCCTCATTGTAGCCTCAGAGCAGCTGGCCAAAGGAGGGACACTGTCCCCTTTTCACAGGTGAGGACATTTTTACCCAGTCCTATTGCCGTTTGCCTCAGATCAGCACAAGTGATAATGTTATTTCACCAAATCTAAGATGCCACTGGGCTTCCCAGGTGGCGCTAGTGGTAAAACACACACACAAACCTGCCGATGCAGGAGACGTAAGAGATACGGGTTTGATCCTTGGGTTGGGAGGGTCCCCTGAAGGATATGGCAGCCTACGCCAATATCCTTGCATGGAGAATCCCATGGACAGAGGAACCTGGCGGGCTAAAGTCCACAGGATCACAAAGAGTGAGACACAACTGAGCGACTTAGCATGCGTGCAGATGCCTTTAGTTACAAGATGCATCTATTTTATGTGTCCGCATAAAAGAAACAGTGTTAATTATTCAATGGCCTGCCTTTCTGATAACATCAGGATGTGACGTAAAAACAGGAAAAGATTTGCCTCTCAGGCTCTCTACCACATGGTTGCCAATACTTGGCTAAACCCTCAGCTCCAGCTGCTCCTGTGACTGCCACCCTCTCCCATCACACACAACTGCACACCACTACTTCCATAACCTCAATTTTGCAGATGAAGACACTCAGAAATCTTTTGTCATTGGACCAAATTCACAGAGCCAGTAAATGGCAGGTCTGGATTAGAACTCAGGTCTTTCCAGCACTTCTGGCACCTCTCACCTACTTTTGTGAGCAAGTGAGAAAAGTCAGCAGAATTGTGGAAAGTCTGCAGTCAGCTTGTGACCAGTATGTCAGAAAGGGCAGGAGCAGAAGTAAAGGGTTTGACCTGGAACCTCGGCCCTGGCGCTGTGGTCCATTAGCCCTTATCACGCATCTTCCTTCCTGTCCTAGAAATGCTCCACTTCTTCCAAACCCCACTCCCTCCTTGGAGGACTTGACCACACTCCTCAGAGTCCCAGCCCTTGCACAGCTCATGTGACTCTGCCCTGCTGACCTCTGATGACAGCACCAGGAAGTCCCCTGACCCAGGAGTCAAACAGATTCTCTCCCCTAGCCCACAGGAGTGGGGCATCAGTCTTACTCCACTGAGTACAGGATTCACAGGGTTTGAAGCCAGAGCCTAGATACACACGTCTGGCCCTAAAGCAGAGGAGGCTGATGAGAAAAATGTAGACACACAGAGAGAGGCTGAGACCACGAAGACCTGGAGGGTCTGGGCGAGGGGAGCAGTAACAGCCTACTTCATCATGACTGGGGCACACCCTGTGTTTGGCTTCATGGGGGTCTCCCCTAAGTCTCCTTGCAACCAGACCCCTCCTCCTGGGGTACAGCAGTGTTCCCGGCTGTGGAGTACAAAGCCCTTTTGCTGCCCACACGGCCCACTGGAGAAAACCAGAGGAACAGGGTGAATGCCTAGCAAGGTAGACGCACTGTGCAGAGGCCACGTGGCAGACACAGACGGTGATGCTTATGAGCCAGAGGGAAATCAACGCAAGGGTGACCAGGGCAGGCCACCTGAAGGAGGCAGGGCTTCAGCTGGACATCAGAAGGCAGGCAGGACCCAGGTAAGGGAGGAAGGGCCCTCAGGTGGGGAGGAGGAGAAGACAGAGCTTGGGATTGAGCTTCTGGCAAGTGGGGAGTCCATGGCTGTTGGTAAGGTCTGGGGCTACTGGCTGGAGAAAGGAAGTCTTGGTCCTGATGACTTGGGCAGGAAGCATGAAGACCATGTGCCCAGCCACACAAGAGGGCCGGCTCTCACAGCCAAGAAACGTATGAAAATGCCCCCTGCACCCCCATGCTAGGTCCAGGGTCCTCCCCCATGAGTCTGCAGCGTCACTTCTACCCCGCAGCCTGCTGTCCCTCATTTCACCTTCCAAGTGCAAGGCGCTGTGCTTGTTCACAGGGACTCCTGCCTGTCTTCGCTTCCCTGCCATCTCCTTGCCTCCCGCCTGCTCCCCAGCCTAGCCCAGGAGGTCAGCTCCGTGTGAAGTTTACTTAGGATCCACCACAAACCCTGACCAAGAATAAGGGACTCTGCCGGAGGCGCCCACCTCCAAACCAGCCGAGATGCCAAAGCATCAGCGCCTGGAAGAGCCAGGGCATCTGCAGTGGGCGTGCCTGCATCACGGCCTCCGCATTGGCTGCCGGCACAGGAGACTCGGGCCACCTCCCTGAAGCAGAGAAGGTCAGTGCCACCAGCTCTTGCCAGGTTCTGCTGACTCTGAAATGCAGGCATCAGCTGGAGTGTCCGGGTGCGTCCAGGTATGTGGCATCTCTGCGCACTTGCGGCAGCCTTCCAGCAGGGGGCGCTTCCCTGGTCCCCGGAAGGGTTCCGGCCCGGGCTACAAGGTGCAGCTTCACGGGGCGTGGTGGACGTAGCCGACTGACCTTGTCTGTCTCTGGGGTTGCTCTTCCTAGGTGTCAGTCATCCCATATTGGTCCGATTCAGTCAAGTTGAGCCAGATGCTAGAGCAGAACTCAGGCATTCCAGCTGGAGATGGTTGAGAGACGGGAAGGAGTCTGTGTGCAGGGAATTCCCCGAATTGGTGAGGACGCGGGAGAAGGTAAGGGAAGCAAAGGTGTGAGGTTAAAAAACAAAAGCCAGAATTATCAGGTGGCATCCAGCAGTGGGACGTTCAAAAACCTCCTCTTTGGGATCAGGCTCACGCGGGTTTAAGCCTCATCTTGGTTCCTTGCGGGCTGGGTTGTTTAACTTCCCTGGGCTTCAGTTTCTGTTCTGGAAATGAGGCCAAGAAGAGCATCCACCCAGGTGGTTGTTATGGGGATCAAATAGTGTGTGTGTGTGGATATGATACATATGTATATAGTATATAGATGTTATTATATATGTGTGTAGATAGTTTATTTTTGGCTACACTGGGTCTTTGCTGCTTTGCACAGGCTTTCTCGAGGCGCAGCCAGTGGGGGCTACTCCTCACTGTGGCGCACGGGCTCCCCCTTGTGGTGACTTTTCTTGTTGCGGAATACTTGGGCTCTAGCAATGGCACCCCACTCCAGTGCTCTTGCCTGGAAAATCCCATGGGCGGAGGAGCCTGGTAGGCTGCAGTCCATGGGGTTGCGAAGAGTCGGATACGACTGAGCGACTTCACTTTCACTTTTCACTTTCGTGCATTGGAGAAGGAAATGGCAACCCACTCCAGTGTTCTTGCCTGGAGAATCCCAGGGACGGGGAGTCTGGTGGGCTGCCGTCTATGGGGTCACACAGAGTCGGACACGACTGAAGCGACTTGGCAGGGTACATGGGGGAGAAGGCAACGGCCCCCCACTCCAGTACTCTTGCCTGGAAAATCTCATGGATGGAGGAGCCTAGTGGGCTGCAGTCCATGGGGTTGCTGAGAGTTGGACATGACTCAGTGACTTCACTTTCACTTATCACTTTCATGCATTGGAGAAGGAAATGGCAACCCACTCCACTGTTCTTGCCTGGAGAATCCCAGGGACTGTGGAGCCCGGTGGGCTGCCGTCTATGGGATCGCACAGAGTCGGACACGACTGAAGCAACTTAGCAGCAGCAGCAGCAGCAGCAGGGTACATGGGCTTTCAGATCGTTTCTACAAGGTGGACAGGGCCTGGGACTTAACAAGTGATTGTTAGAAAAGTCGAAGTGTTAGTCGCTAAGCTGTGTCCCACTCTTTGTGACGCCATGGACTGCAGCCCGCCAGGCTCCCCTGTCCATTGAATTCTCCAGGCAAGAATACTAGAATGGAAAAAAAAAAAAGAATACTGGAGTGGGTTGGTATTTCCTTCTCCAAGGGATCTTCCCGACCCAGGGATCGAACCTGCATCCCCTGCATGGCAGGCAGATTCTTTACCCTCTGAGCCACCAGGGAAGCCCAGGTGATTGGTTAACTGACAATTTTCTCTTCCCTGCTCTCCAAATACGGAGAGAAGGGGAGGATCAAAGCCCAGTGGGAATGGGGTCCCCTTTCACAACTGCCTGTGGAGGCGGGGAGGGGGTCCTGAGGCGGCAGTTAGCAGGAGAGGAAGGGCGGCTGCCATCTGTGTTGCAGGTTACCAGTCATCAGCTCTGAATGCTGAGTCACCCCAGCATCTGGAGGGCATGCCTACCTACTATCGGGCTGACTCTGGAAACAGGTGTCAGAACCCAGCGTGAGCTCACGTACTGGCCAGAGTGATTAGAGGCGAAGACTTACGGGGAGCCTCCACCTCACCCCCTGCCTCTCCCCTTGCCTGGTGTCCATTCGTATCTTCTGGCACAGAAGCCAGGCTACTCAGGGCTCACCCTGGGAAGGGTGAAGAGAGGAGACAGTCCTGGATGGGTGGGTTCCCCGTTATGAAATGGAGATGAATAGATACAGTCCAGTGTCAACAGCACAATGGCACACTGATTCTTTTTAATTTTATATTGGAATATAGTTAATTCACAATGCTGTGTTAGTTTTAGATGTACAGCAAAGTGATTTAGTTATATTCATTTACCTGGGCTTCCCTGGTGGCTAAGCTGGTAAAGAATCTGCCTGCATGCAGGAGACCTGGGTTCAATCCCTGGGTTGGGCAGATCCCCTGGAGAAGGGAACGGCTACCCACTCCAGTATTCTGGCCTGCAGAATTCCATGGACTGTATAGTCCATAGGGTCTCAAAAAGTTGGACATGACTGAGCCAGTACTGAGCCTGGAAAATCCCATGGATGGAGGAACCTGGTGGGCCACAGTTCATGGGGTCGCAGAGTCGGACACGACTGAGCAACTTCACTTTCACTTTTCACTTGTATGCATTGGAGAAGGAAATGGCAACCCACTCCAGTGTTCTTGCCTGGAGAATCCCAGGGACGGGGAGCCTGGTGGGCTGCTGTCTATGGGGTCGCACAGAGTTGGACACGACTGAAGCGACTTAGCAGCAGCACATTCACACACAGGGTTTTGTGTGGGTATATGTTTTCTTTCCTTGTAGGCAAATATCTAGGAATGGGATTGCTGAGTCATATGGTAAGTACATGTTTCCTTAAAAAAAAAAAGTGAAAGCAAAACTGTTATCAAAAGTGGCTTATACCATTTTGCATTCCCACCAGCAGCATTTTGTTGTTATTGTTCAGTTGCTAAGTTGTGTCTGACTCTGCAACCTTGTGGACTGTAGCACACCAAGCTTCTCTGTTCTCCACTATCTCTTGGACTTTGCTCAAATTCATGTCCATTGAATTGGTGATGCTCTCTAACCATCTCATCCTAACAGAAGCAGGAGAGCTTAAGAAGAGGTGGCAAGAATACATGGAAGAACCATGCAGAAAAATTCTCAGTGATCTGGACAACCATGGTGTGGTAACTCACCTAGAGCTGGACGTCCTGGAGTGTGAAGTCAAGTGGGCCTTAGGAGGCATCACTACGAACAAAGCTAGTGGAGGTGATGGCATTCCAGCTGAGCTCCTTCAAATCCTGAAAGATGCTGCTGTGAAAGTGCTGCACTCCGTGTGCCAGCAAATTTGGAAGACTCACAACACAGGCATGTTCTAATCGCTCTGCATCCTCCCCAGCATCTACTGTGGCCAGGTCTTTGGGTTTTGTTTTTTAACTTTTAGCTATTCTAGTAGGTGTGCTGTAGTATAACACTGTACCTTGAATTTTTACTTCCCTAATTACTAATGATGGTAAGTATCTTTTTCATGTGCTTACCTGACATTTATATATCTTCTTTTGGTTATGTGATGGTTTAAATCTTTGACCTATTTTTTTATATTGAGTTTTGAGAATTTTTATAGATTCTGGCACTAACTCTTCTATCACATAAATGAAATTTTCTTTCGGTCAGTGGTTTATCTTTTATTACTTAACAGGGTCTTTTCATGAGCAAATATTTTTAATTTTGATGAAGTCCAATTATCAATATTTTTTGTAGATTTTGTTTTTGTATCCTACCTAAGAAATCTTTGCCTTAGATCATGTAGCTCACAAAGGCTTTCTCTTATGTTTTCTTCTAGAAGCTTTATGGTTTTAGCTTTTGCATTTGGATCTCCAACTCATTTGGAATTTATCAATTTTTATATATAGTCTGAGGCATAGATTAGTGCTTTAATCTTTTTCTCTATATGGATATCGAGTTGTTCCAGCAGCATTTGTGACAAACTCTATCACCTTCCCATCGGTGTCATCACTTGATATTTTGTTAAAAAATCAACTAACCATATATACAAGTGTGTATATCTGCACTATATTCTATTTTTTAAAAAGATTTTATTTATCTTTGTCTATGCCAGGTCTTTGTCGCTTTGCGTGGGCTTTCTCTAGTTGCGGCAAGTGGTGGCTTCTCTTGTGGCAGAGCACCGACTTCACTCAGTTGTATAGTAGCCCCACAGCACGTGGAACCCTTCACACCAGGGATCGAACCCATGTCCCTTGCCTTGGCAGGCAGATTCTTATCCACTACGCCACCAGGGAAGTCTATATTTTATTCTATTGATCTATCTGTTCCTCCTTATGCCTGCATCATATTGTCTTAATTTCCTGGTCACTGTTGCAAGACTCTACTGAATTATGAAATCAGGTAGTGTATATTCTCCAGCATTGTTTTTTTTTACAAAATTATATTGGCTAGTCTAGGTCCTTTGCATTTCTACACACATTTTAGAATCAGCTTGTCAATTTCTACCTAAAGAATGGTTGCTGGAATTTTGGCTGGGGTTGAGTTGACTCTATGGAACAATATGGGCAGAAGAGACATCTCAACACTGAGTCTTCTGATCTATGAGCATGGTATTTCTCTCTATTTTTTTTTTAAAGTCTTTGTTAATTTCTCACGAAAGTTTGATAGTTTTCAGTGCACGGGTCTTAAATATATTCTGTTAAATGTATCCCTACTTAATTCAAGTTTGAGATTTATTTATTTTCGGCTGTGCTGGGCCTTTGTCACTATGGGCTTTCCCTAGGTGCGTGTGTGGGCTTCTCACTGTGGTGGCGTCTCTTGTCGTGGAGCATGGGCTCAACAGTTGTGGCTCGTGGGCTTCCCAGGTGGCTCAGACAGTAACAAATCTGCCTGCAGTGCAGGAGACCTGGGTTCAATCCCTGGGTTGGGAAGATCCCCTGGAGGAGAGCACTACAACCCACTCCAGTATTCTTGCCTGGAGAATCCCCATGGACAGAGGAGCCTGGTGGGCTACAGTCCAAGGGGTTGCAAAGAGCTGGACACGACAGAGGGACTGGGCACAGCGTAGCACGTGGGCTCAGTAGTTGTGACACACAGGTTAGGTGCTCTGCAGTGTGTGGGATATTCTTGGACCAGGAATCAAACCCCTATCTCCTGCATCAGCAGGTGGATTCTTAATCACACTGGTCCACCAGGGAAGCACTTATGTTTTTAAAATGTTATTATAAGTAGAATTCTAAAGGTTACAATTTGGAATTGTTGGTTGCTAGTATATAGAAATCGGAGAAGGCAATGGCACCCCACTCCAGTACTCTTGCCTGGAAAATCCCATGGATGGAAGAGCCTGGTAGGCTGCAGTCCATAGGATCGCAAAGAGTCGGACACACTGAGCAACTTCACTTTCACTTTCATGCATTGGAGAAGGAAATGGCAACCCACTCCAGTGTTCCTGCCTGGAGAATCCCAGGGACGCGGGAGCCTGGTGGGTTGCCGTCTATGGGGTCGCACAGAGTAGGACATGACTGAAGCGACTTAGCAGCAGCAGCAGCAGCAGCAGTATATAGAAATACAATTGATTTTTTAATATGGAGACTTTTTTCAGTTTTATTGAGATATAGTTAATTAACATATAACATATTAGTTTAAGGTATACAACATGATCTGACATATATGTACATTACAAAATGATGACCACAATAAGTTTAGTAACCATCTATCACCTCATCTAGTTATAATATTTTTCTTGTGATGAGAACTTTTAAGATCTAATTTCATTGCAACTTTCATATATGCAATACAGCATTGTTAACTATAGTTACCATGCTCTACATTACATCCCCAGAACTTATTTATAACTGACCTCCTTCACCCATTTCCGCCTCCATCCCTTCTGACCAACCTGTTTCCTTAATCTATGAGTTGTTCTTTTTCAATTTCACACATTATACAGTATTTACCCTGAAGCTGATTTCTTGATCCTGAAAGCATTTGCTATCATGAACAACCAACCCAGTTTGTCCGGGATTCTCCTTATTTTAGCAGTAAAAGTCCTACATCAGGTAAAGTCTTCCCTGGGATGAGAAAATTCCCAGTTTTCAGTAATGGGCATAGAAGGTTGGGGGAAAGGTACAGCCCCCAAAGGTGACCAAAAGGAGAGGCTGAAAGCCATACTGGTTTTAGTACCAAATGGACATGGCACTTTCCTTAGTTTCTACCACTGCTGATGGCAACCACAGTTTGTAGTTCCTGACAATGGATCATTCATTATAACCACCCTTTCCGACCCAGGGATTCCACTCAAGTGCACTGTAATCTAAAGCATGAACATCCACTTTGCCTGTGAACTGACTGTTGTGATTTGTGTTGAGACAGTGCTAGTTCAATTTTTAACACAGTGAATATTGTGGCCACGTTTTTTTAATAGTTCAGTTAATGAAAATGAGAATGAGGACAATACCAATCAGTGCCAGCAGGAACCAGACATGATGATCATTTCGAAGTCTAAACAACTGTAATGTTAAAAAAGATACATTTATTTATTTATTTGGCTGCATTGGGTTCCAGTTGTGCTACATGGGTCCTCTGGTTGCAATGTGTCAGCTTAGTTGCCCCATGACATGTGGAATATTAGTTTCCCAACTGGGGATTGAACTCATGTCCCTGGCATTCGAAAATGGACCACCAGGAAAGACCCATAACTGTGTTACTTTACTGACTCCTGGCATAACATATGCAACTGGTTTAGGGAGGTAAATCAAAAAGGGTATGCTTCACAACATGCAGAAAAGAATTTGAGGTTGAGCATGGTTGAGAAGGACTTCCCAGGTGGCTCTAGGCAACCCAGTCCAGTGTTCTTGCTCAGAGAATCCCATGGATAGAGAAGCCTGGTGGGATACAGTCCATAGGGTCGCAAAGAGTTGGACACGACCGAAGCAACCAAGCATGCATGCAAGCACATGGTTGAGAAAGGAATGTAAATGTAGAAACTGATATTCACAGCTCTTCAGTGAGATAGCCAAGGGCTTCTAAATTCATTAAAAAAAAAAAAATTTTTTTTTTTTTGGTGTCCCCCAACCAATTTGCAGTTGAATACAGTGGCCACTGGAGAAAACATGCTAACTTCAGACTATACTATAAACCTACAGTAATCAAAACAGTATGGTCCTGGCACAAATACAGACATAAATCAGTGAAACAGTATAGAGAGCTCAGAAATAAACCCATTCACTTATGGTCAATTAAGTTCTTACCTGCTGAGTGTCTTGCAAAATTGTCCACAGCACAACTGTTGGAGTGTGGGTTGTTTCCTGGGATACTGAGGCTTTCATGATAAAAGGTGTGGTGACTTCTGGTTTCCCCAAAACATGCAAAAACATTTAATAAGCCGCTTGAGTTTCTAGAAATGGAAGAAGATGGTCTCCTGCAGACATATGCCTATAAGACAGTACTCACTGTGCTCAGTCATAGACCACAGTCAACCTGCCATAGATGTGAACAGGTTTATATAGAATGGATAAACAACAAAGTCCTACTTATAGCGTAAGGAACTATATTCAATATCCTGTGATAAGCCATAATGGAAAAAATATGAAAAAGAATATGTATATAAAACTGAGTCACTTTGCTGTAGAGAAGTAATTAATGCAACATTATAAATCAAATATATTTTTTTAAAAAACTTAGCCTTCTACAAAACCATCTTTTCAAAGTGTGGGACAAGAATAATGACTTTCTCTAACATGGGGATAGACTGAGAATGAGAATGGAGAAAAGAGTTGCAAGCAGAAATTTCTCAGCTGTTCCTCCAAAACTGTTTGATCTTTGAAGAGGCCATACAGACACTAAAAATGGGTAAGCTGACTGCACCTGATTTGTTCAGTGTGATATGTAGGTAGTAACAAAAACTCATATAATGAAAAATGACTCAGTTTGGGGGAAATAAAACAAACATCACCAGAAAAGGACAGCCAGTTTAAGCAGGACTTGATCATTTCTTTACTAAAACTGGAAATTATTTCTTTCAACTTTAATTTCCCAAGTTCAGATATCATTGTGCTTTAAAACCATTTTTCCTAAGAAATAGAGGTTTAGCTTATGACATCCAGAGTGCTTCAACATGTTTAAAAAGAAGGCTATTTTAGACATGGATATCCTACACACTGAATTTATGGATGTAAAGCTCACAAACAGCTGGTCTACCAAAACCAGCCTGTAGGTACAAAGTGGATGTGCATTTTTGGAGAGCTGGAAACTAATCCCTACAGTCCAAAAACCTGCTGTTATTAGTAAGACCCTAAGTATTCCATGCTCAAATGATTTGGTTGAGAGCATTGTTATCTTGATGCCATTACATTGGACTGACAGCCAGAATCAGTATAAAGTTGGCTTATTAACAGCAGAGTTGCAAGTCAAAGAATTTTATGTTTAACCACATTCAGTTTGATCACTACATAAAGGAAGTGTTCCCTAAAGGCTTCAGGCAAGGAAATAGAGGTAAAAAAAGCCTTTGTATCATAGGCAGAAATGTCACTGTTATTTTTTAAATTAAATATTGGTAATTAGTCCTAGTATATTTGCTTTCTCTTTTTTAAAAGTCTTATATGTATCTCTTTTTAAAATTTATTTTTGTACAGCAGTTTTAGGTTCACAGCAAAATCCAGGGGACCCCCACACATGCATAGCGTCCCCCGTTATCTACATATCTGACATAGTGGTACAATTGCTATTATGAACCTGCACTGACACAACATCATCAGCTAAAGCCCAGAGTTTACATTAAACTCACTGTTGATGTTGTGCTTCACCTACTCATCCCTGCTACTGCTGCTGCTGCTGCTAAGTCGCTTCAGTTGTGTCCGACTCTGTGCGACCCCATAGACAGCAGCCCACCAGGCTTTGCCGTCCCTGGGATTCTCCAGGCAAGGACACATCCCTGCTACTAGCCCCATCCCAAACCCCTGGAAGCTACTGATCTTTTCATTCTTCTCATAGTTCTGCTTTTGCCCAGAATGTCATAAAGTTGCAATCACACAGGACATAACTTTTCATATACATGTATTTTAATATAAAATTTAAGTAACACGTAATGGATTAAAATAAATTGCCCTATCAGAGGACAGAAACATTCTAAAACTATTTGTATATTTCTTTCTCCTGCATATTGTTTGTTTAATTCATCCTACTATGAATTATTGCCATTGTGACTAGTCCTATTGTTTAAACAACAGTGCTTATGTAACAGAAAAGTAAATACAGAATATATAATTTCAAATAAACGCCTATTTTTCATATTTTAATAATGTGTAATTCTAATTGTATCATTTCAAATAAATGATTTGGTCATTTTCTATATTAATACACAAAGCATAGAATATGTGGATGTGGCTGGTGATAGAAGCAAAGTCCAATGCTGTAAAGAGCAATATTGCATAGGAACCTGGAATGTCAGGTCCATGAATCAAGGCAAATTGGAAGTGGTCAAACAAGAGATGGCAAGACTGAACGTTGACATTCTAGGAATCAGCGAACTAAAATGGACTGGAATGGGTGAATTTAACTCAGATGACCATTATATCTACTACTGTGGGCAGGAATCCCTCAGAAGAAATGGAGTAGCCATCATGGTCAACAGAAGAGTCCGAAATGCAGTACTTGGATGCAACCTCAAAAACAAAAGAATGATCTCTGTTCGTCTCCAAGACAAACCGTTCAATATCACAGTAATCCAAGTCTATGCCCCAACCAGTAACGCTGAAGAAGCTGAAGTTGAACGGTTCTATGAAGACCTACAAGACCTTTTAGAACTAACACCCCAAAAAGATGTCTTTTTCATTCTAGGGGANAGTAGGGTGACTATGGGTATAAGAACTGCATTTGTCACCTATTACATTATTCTGAGTTTGGGCGATCTGGTACGCCTGTGTCCCAGGTGGATCACTCACGTTGGTTGCTCCACTGCAAGTCTACCTCCTCCTGTTCCCGGCGCTGTTTAAACCCCAGGGATGCAGAGCCTTCTGACACCCGGTCGCTGCCTTCCAGGGGCTCACAGTCTGGTGACGAAGCCAGACAAAACGCAGGCGGAGAGCGAGGTCGAAGGTGCCAGGAAGGATGCCCTGGCCACCTTGGGGCGGACCCTATCTAGCTCCTAGCAGGCCGGGTGGGAAGGCTGCCAGGAGACCAGCCGGGGCTGAACCCGGTGGGAGAAGGCAGGGACCCGGGCGTGTGATCCGGTGGGCGGAGCCGCCGCCCGGGCCTCTCCTCACCCGGGACTGGCACCAATGGACCTGCGCAGCGGGGGTCTCCCTCCGGGTCTCCGCCCCTGTGCGCTCTGGGTGTTACGCGCCTGAGTTGCACCAGGGGGTGTCGTAGTCCTTCCGGGCCTAGCCTCCAGCGTGGCCACTGCGCCCGGCAACGCGGGTTGCCCGGCCCCACAGAGGTCAGGATCCTGCAAAGCTGCTCCTGGGGCGGGACCTGCGCCCGGGCCCGCGCCGCTCCGACTCCGGCGCGGCCGCCACCACGCCCCTACCTCCGCCGGCCGCGCCGCCCGCCCGGCGCCCCGCTGCCCAGCCGAGGCGTGTGCTGGATGCACGCCTGCAGCTGAGTCAGCCTGTGAGTCAGCGCCCCCTGACCGCTGGCCGCTGCGTCTGGGCTGCAGTTGGGGACCGGCGCGGGGAGCGGAGGAGGAGCGAGGGATGGGGGAGGGGGAGAGAACGGGAAGGATAGCCGTTTCCAAAGCAAGGGTCTGCAGCCCACGGCCTACGGGCCGAATCCGACTGTTCGTGTTTTTGTTCAACCTAGGAGCTAAAAATGACTTTTACATTTTTAATGGTTTTGAAGTACCAAAAAAATGATTTATTTTGTGACAAACAAAATTACATAAAATTCAAACCTCAGCGTCCATGAAAAGTTTTACTGGAACAGCAGTGCTCATTTGTTTCTGTACTGGCCGTGGCCGCTTTGCATGACCGCTGCAGAGCTGAGCACCCGTGAGGGGCTGTGTGGCCCCCAGAGCCTGGGCGCTTCACTTTGCGCACCTTCACAGGAGGCACGCTCAGCCCTAGCTGTTAAGGAGGTCGCTTGGTTTGCAGAGAGCAAGTCCTGGGGTGGGAGTGGGAAGGGCAAACTCAGGCCCGAGGGGGATTACCACCCTGGGAAGCTTTCCAGGCCAGCTGAGCTGCCTCAGGGTTTGGCAGCAGGCGGGAGAGCCCCCAGGCCTCTGAACTTGCTCTGGGATAGAGGGCTCCCGGCTGCAGCCCTGGAAACCAGGTTCGTCCCACAGGACCCCTGGGAGCCCTAACTGCGCTGTAGCAGGGTCCCCCATGGGGCCACAGACTCCAGCTGAGTGGTTTTTGCTCCTGGTTACCCATTAACTGGCTAGTCCTCATGTAAAATTTCAAGGAAGTCAGGCCTGCATGTTTATTGCCAGGTGGATCCCTGGTGACGACCTACCCTATCACTTGGCAGCCTGGGCATCTTGGTGAACCTTTATGACAGCTGTGGCTCAAGGCAGTGTTTTTCAAACTTTAAAACAAAAACAAACTCAACCCTCAGTAAGAAACATATTTTACATGGTAACAAGTTTACCCTTAATACAGTGATGCATTCTTGCCACTGTCAATTCCTTTCTCTCTTCCTCCATCTTTCTTGAAAGAAAAGCTTCCTGTGAGATATATTTTTACAGAGAGTATTGTGGAAAGTCTCAAACACAAAAAGTAGAATAATATAATTGGCTTTCATGTACCAGTCCCTGAGCTTCAGGAATAAAGTTTTGTCCAACTTGTTTCATCTCTTCCCCTCCTTTTTTCCCCAGAATATCTTTCCTATTTTTCAAAAATTATGATCATGAAAAAAAATCATGAAACACTAAATTGATTTTTTTGACCTACTAATAGGTTGCAATCTGTTGCATGTGTGTGCAAGTCCCTTCCATCGTGTCCAACTGTTTGTGACCCTATGGACTACAGGCCACCAAGCTCTTCTATCCATGGAATTCTCCAGGCAAGAATACTGGAGTGCCTTGCCATGTGTTCCTCCAGGGGATCTTCCCGCACCAGGGACTGACCCCTATCTCTTACATCTCCTGCTTTGCAGGCGGATTCTTTACTGATGAGTCCCAGGGGAAGCCCTGCAACCTATTAGTGCAACATAAATGTGTTTGATGGCATCCAGACATATCTGTCTCTTCTCTTTTAAGTTCAAAGCACAGCAGCAGGAAAGGTCCTCCTTCGCTTACTGGAGGAGGCTTCTGGCTCTCAGTTGCCATGACCCTCCTTGACTTCCTTTGACCAAAGTCAGAGCCCCCAGCCTCTATGGGCAATAAATACATGTACCTGTTTGTTATTATCTGATGTGCATTAAATTCTTGGTAAATAACTGTGATAACCTGGGAGGGCAAGGATTCCAGAAATACATTTGCTTCATTGACTATGCTAAAGCCTTTGACTGTGTGGATCACAACAAAATGTGGAAAATTCTTAAAGAGATGAGAATACAAGACCACCTTACCTGCCTCCTGAGAAACCTGTATGCAGGTCAACAAACAACAGTTAGAACCGGACTGATTCCAAATCTTAAAGGAGTATCAAGGTCAAGACTTTATTGTCATCCTGCTTATTTAACTTATATGTAACTGAAACTGATATGTTTAACATCATGCAAAATGCCAGGATGGGTGAAGCACAAGCCAGATTCAAGATTGGCGGGAGAAATATCAATAACCTTGGATATGCAGATGACACCACCCTTATGGCAGAAAGCAAAGAGGAACTAAAGAACCTTTACATGAAGGTGAAACAGGAGAGTGAAAAAGCTGGCTTAAAACTCAACATTAAAAAAACGAAGATTGCGGCATCCAGTCCATCCCTTCAGGGCAAATAAATGGGGAAACAATGGAAACAGTGACAGACTTTATAGTCTTGGGCTCCAAAATCACTGCAGATGGTGACTGCAGCCATGAAATTTAAAGGCACTTGCTCCTTTGAAGAAAAGCTATGACCAACCTAGACAGCATATTAAAAAGCAGAGACATTAATTTGCCAACAAAGGTCTGTGTAGTTAAAGCTATGGTTTTTCCAGTAGTCACGTATGGATGTGAGAGTTGGACTGTAAAGAAAGCTGAGCACTTAAGAATTGATGCTTTTGACCTGTGGAGTTGGAGAAGACTCTTGAGAGTCCCTTGGACTGCAAGGAGATCAAACTAAAACCCTTTACCTCAGATTAGCATGCGAACCCAGCCAAAACCCACAGTACCTGGTTTCGGGACCCAATGAAGCTCAGATTCTTGATGTCTCATCGCAGAAACAATTCAGTGAGAGACAAAGTGATAGGTTCAGTTCAGTTCAGTCACTCAGTCCTGTCCAACTTTTTGCAACCCCATAGACTGCATTAAGCCACCTTCCCTGTCTGTCATCAACTCCTGGAGTTTACTGAAACTCATGTCCATCAAGTCGGCGATGCCATCCAACAATCTCAACCTCTGTTGTCCCCTTCTTTTCCCACCTTCTATCTTTCACAGCATCAGGGTCTTTTCCAATGAGTCAGTTCTTTGTATCAGGTGGCCAAAGTATTGGAGTTTCAGCTTCAACATCAGTACTTCCAATGAATATTCAGGATTGATTTCCTTTAGGATGGATTGGTTGGATCTCCTTGCAGTCCAAGGGACTCTAAAGAGTCTTCTCCAACACCACAGTTCAAAAGCATCAGTTCTTCAGTGCTCAGCTTTCTTTAATAGTCCACTCTCACATCGATACATGACCACTGGAAAAACCAAAGCTTTGGCTAGATGGACCTTTCTTGGCAAAGTAATGTCTCTGCTTTTGAATATGCTGTCTAGGTTGGTCATAGCTTTTCTTCCAAGGAGGAAGTGTCTTTTAATTTTGTGGCTACAGTCACCATCTGCAGTGATTTTGGAGCCCCCAAAATAAAGTCTCTCACTGTTCTTACAATACACAGAAGTGATAGGTAAGAAGTGGATTTATTCAGATTCAGAGAGAAGCAGATTCCACAGACAGAGTGTGGGCATTGCAGAGGGTGAGTATGGCTGCAAAATGTGGCATGGTTAGGTTTCATAGGCTGACTAATTTCATATGCAAATGAGTGGGAGGATTAGTCCATCTATTTTGGAGAAGGGGTTTGAAATTTCCAGTAAGTGGGCCAAGGCCCACTCCCTGGTCTTTTGACAGTGCCTTTGGAATTGTCTTGGTGCCTCAGGGTGTGTCATTTCCCTTGCTGATTGAGGATCAAGGTCTGGTCTTGTCTGCCATCTTGGTTCCGTTTGATTCTAATCCATTTATGTAAACCTTGGGCTATGTCATTCTCTCAAAAGTTGTTTCCCTAAGGTTACAAAGCCAGTCAATCCCTGAAAGATATGATTGCTAAATATTCATTGGAAGGACAGATCCTGAAGCTGAAGCTTCAATACTTTGGCCACCTGGTGCGAAGAGCTGACTCGTTTGAAAAGACCCTGATGATGGGAAAGATTGAGGGCGGGAGGAGAAGGGGACAACAGAGGTTGAGATGGGTGGATGGCATCACCAAGTTGATGGACGTGGGTTTGGGTAAGCTTCGGCAGTTGGTGAAGGACAGGGAAGCCTGGTATGCTGCTGTCCATGGGATCAAAAACAGGTAGACAGGACTGGGTGACTGAATGACACCCTGGGAGGAAGGGCGGGGGAGGAAGGAGCTGGGGATAGGAAGAAGACTTTTCACTGTTGAGTTCGAATTTTGTCACATGTATATTACTTTAAAATTTTTATTTAAAAATATTTCAAACCTACATAAAGTTGCCAGGAACAAATGTAACACCACCAAGCCCACATACTCGACCTTCCTCCCATTCTCCCTTCTGTCCCCCTCCCCACAGACAACTCCAGCTAGCCTCTCTACTGCCCAGTGGGAGTGGATGAAGCCAAAGAAATAGTATTCAGGGAAGCCCTGAGCTGAAAGCCATTTGCTATCTTGTAGGCTGCCCCCTCCCAGCACCCAGTCTTTTTATTTTGAAAATCCCACGTGTCATTTGCTTGTCATGGCTCCTTGGTCTCCTCCCACCTGGGACAGTTCCTCAGTCCTTGTCCCTGGGGCAGTTATTTTGTAAGCTCTTCCTCACTTTGGGTTTGTCTGATGGTTTTTTTTTTGTTACTAGATTGAGGTCATGCGTTTTGGGCAAGAATACCACAGAGGTGATGGTGTGCCTGTCTCGGGATGCCACATCAGGTGTTGTGTCCAATTATCGCTCTTCGCTTTTATTGTACTTCACTTAGGTTGCATTTTTTTTTTTTTTTGATGGATTGAAGGTTTGTGGCAACCCTGCATCAGGTGCATCTGTTGCACCGTTTTTCCAACAGCATTTGCTCACTTTGTGTTTCTGGGTCAGATTTTAGCAGTTCTCACAATATTCCAACTTTTTCTGTATTGTATTTGTTACGGTTGTCTGTGATCAGTGACCTTTCATGTTCCTACTACCTCTCATTGAAGGCCCAGAAGATAGTCAGCACTCTTTACAATAAAGTATCTTTAAATTAAGGTATGAACATTGTTTTTTTAGACATAGTGCTATTGCAAACTTGATAGACTAAGGTATAGTGAAAACATAACTCTTACAGGCACTGGGAAAATAAAGTGTGACTTGCTTCACTGCAGTATTTGCTTTTTGCAGCCATCTGGAACCCAACCCGAGATATCTCCCATGTGTGCCTGTACTAGTCATGGTAACTTTAACTTTGATCACTTAAATGTGTCCTTGAGATTTCTCCACTGTTACTGTTTTCCTTTGTAATTAATAAACATCCTGTGGGGAGAACCTTTATGATTACATAAATATCCAGTTTCTCATGCTACTTTTCCCCCTCTAAGTTTAGATTAGATCATACTTGTTTGCAACAGTTGTTACTATAGTTTTTACTAAATGGTGGTTTTTCTAAATATTACTATTATTTTTTCTACGTTGGTTCATTGGAATTCTGCTCTAAAAAAAAGAGCTGTCTCTTTCCCCCATTTATTTATGTATTCCATTATTTCTATATTTGTATGGACTTTTGAGTGTTTTTTTCATTCTATGAGTTATCAGTTCAGTTTGATCACTCAGTCGTGTCCAGCTCTTTGTGACCCCATGGACTGCAGCACACCAGGCCTCTCTGTCCATCACCAACTCCCTGAGTTTTACTTAAACTCATGTGCATTGAGTAGGTGATGCCATCCAACCATTTCGTTCTCTGTCGTCCCTTTCTCCTGCCTCCAGTATCAGGGTCTTTTCCAATGAGTCAGTTCTTCGAAACAGGCAGCGAAAGTAGTGGAGCTTCAGCTTCAGCATCAGTCCTTCCAGTGAACATTCAGGACTGATCTCCTTTAGGATGGACTGGTTGGATCTCCTTGCAGTCCAAGGAACTCTCAAGAGTCTTCTCCAACACCACAGTTCAAAAGCATCAATTCTCCTGTGCTCAGCTTTCTTTATAGTCCAACTCTCACGTCCATTCATGATTACTGGAAAAACCATAGCTTTGGCTAGATGGACCTTTGTCGGCAAAGTAATGTCTCTGCTTGTTAAAATACTGTCTAGGTTGGTCGTAGCTTTTCTTCCAAGGAGCAAGCGTTTTTTAATTTCATGGCTTCACTCACCTGCAGTGATTTTGGAGCCCCAAAAATAAAGTCTGTCATTGTTTCCATTGTTTCCCCATCTATTTGCCATGAAGTGATGAGACCAGATGCCATGCTCTTAGTTTTCCAAATGTTGAGTTTTAAGCCAACTTTTTCACTCTCCTCTTTCACTTTCATCAAGAAGCTCTTTAGTTCTTCTTTGCTTTCTGCCATAAGAGGGGTGTCATCTGCATATCCAAGGTTATTGATATTTCTCCCGGCAATCTTGATTCCAGCTTACGCTTCATCCAGCCCAGTGTTTTTCATGATGTACTCTGCATATAAGTTAAATAAGCAGGGTGACAACATACAGCCTTGATGTACTCCTTTCCTGATTTGGAACCAGTCTGTTGTTCCATGTCCAGTTCTAACTGTTGTTTCCTGACCTGCATACAATTTCTCAAGAGGCAGGTCAGGTGGTCTGGTATTCCTATCTCTTTCAGAATTTTCCACAGTTTGTTGTGATCCACACAGTCAAAGTCTTTGGCATAGTCAATAAAGCAGAAGTAGATGGTTTTCTGGAACTCTCTTGCTTTTTCTGTGATCCAACAGATGTTGGCAATTTGATCTCTGGTTCCTCTGCCTTTTCTAAAACCAGCTTGAACATCTGGAAGTTCATGGTTCATGTACTGTTGAAGCCTGGCATGGAGAATTTTGAGCATTTGCTAGCATGTGAGATGAGTGCAATAGTGCTGTAGTTTGAGCATTCTTTGGCATTACCTTTCTTAGGGACTGGAATGAAAACTGACCTTTTCCAGTCCTGTGGCCACTGCTGAGTTTTCCAAATTTGCTGGCATATTGAGTGCAGCACTTTCACAGCATCATCTTTTAAGATTTGAAATAGCTCAACTGGAATTCCATCACCTCCACTAACTTTTTTCGTAGTGATGCTCCCTAAGGCCCACTTGACTTTGCATTCCAGGATGTCTGGCTCTAGGTGAGTGATCATGCCATCGTGATTATCTGGATCATGAATATCTTTTTTGTATAGTTCTTCTGTGTATTCTTGCCACCTCTTCTTAATAGCTACTGCTTATGTTAGGTCCATACCATTTCTGTCCTTCTGTCCAAAGCCCATCTTTGCATGAAATGTTCCCTTGGTATCTCTAATTTTTTTGAAGAGATCTCTAATCTTTCCCATTCTATTGTTTTCCTCTATGTCTTTGCATTGATCGCTGAGGAAGGCTTTCTTATCTCTCCTTGCTATTCTTTGGAACTCTGCATTCAAATGGGTATATTTTTCCTTTTCTCCTCTGCCTTTCGCTTCTCTTCTTTTCACAGCTATTTGTAAGGCCTACTCAGACAACCATTTTGCCTTTTTGCACTTCTTTTTTCTTGGGGATGGTCTTGATCCCTGTCTCCTGTACAATGTCAGGAACCTCCATCCATAGTTCTTCCAGCACTCTATCAGATCTAATCCCTTGAATCTATTTCTCACTTCCACTCTATGCTATTGTTATTGCTAAGTCACTTCAGTCGTGTCCGACTCTGTGCGACCCCATAGACGGCAGCCCACCAGGCTCCCCCGTCCCTGGGATTCTCCAGGCAAGAACACTGGAGTGGGTTGCCATTTCCTTCTCCAATGCATGAAAGCGAAAGATGAAAGCGAAGTCGCTCAGTCACGTCTGACTTAGCGACCCCATGGACTACAGCCTACCAGGCTCCTCCATCCATGGAATTTTCCAGGCAAGAGTACTGGAGTAGGGTGCCATTGCCTTCTCCGTCCACTCTATAATCTATGGGTAATAACCCATTACTATCACACCTTTATTTTCACTCAGTACCACATTCAGCTATTGGGAACCTCTTTGACTGGGTCCCTGTGCCTGTGATGTACCCCACCGCCATTTGAGCACTTCTTTATTGTCTGACACAAGATGTTCCAGGCTCATCTTGTACTTCCCCTGTTCCAGGTTTGGGATCAACCCTTTTTCTAGGAGGTCTAGTTTGTTTCACTGGAGAACAATATTTAGAAAGTAAAATCTAGGCATGAGTCAGATTCAACTTGGTTAAATGAAAATGCAGAACTGGGCTGGAGTCGGGGCAGCTTGGGAAGGAGAGGGGCAAAGTGCAGGGCTGCGGAGAGAGACAGAGGGACAGAGAGACTGAGAATGCGTCCCAGCTTGGCCCCTCAGTCCTTGACTGGGAGCACCTGTGGGGCCCTGGCCTCTGAGCAGGTGAAGGGTAAATTCAGAGCAGCAGGGCCCCTCAGTCCACTGGGCTCCACACGGAGCTTGCCTCTGGGAGTTGAAAGGGAGAGAATGATCTTTCTTTTGCTCCCTTGGCTCAGTACTATGTAAAAATTTTTTTTAACCACAGCATCTATTATTTTTAAAGCAGTATAGAAAAGATCTACTAGACTTTTTTTTCTTTAACAATGTTTATATTGTTTCCTTTTCTCAAACTGAGGGACAGTGGACGGGTTCTGGATGGCTGTTACAGCAGGGTTCACCCACCACAAAAAGTGTTTGTGGGTGGTCCGCCTGCACTTCAGTTCTGAAGGAGAGGGGCTTTCATACTCTCCTGATTGTCACCCAGAATTAAAAATATATGTTACAAAATGTCCTACCATAAAGACACACACTCAATTTAAAATTTCACATAATAGTCGTGTTTTATGTGACATTTTCTACCCAATGCAGGTTTTTTCCCACTACTTTGATTTCACAGCATAATGCATCAGGACCTGCAGTTTGAAAAACACCCGTCTAGGCCGACTTGTTATTGTGCATGCAGGGAAACGGAGGTCCTAAGAAGAGGAGTGAGCATCCAAATTGCTGTGGCTTTTTAGGATACATTTGCTTATAACATTTAAAACTGCTTTTTTACAGCTGTTGGGGAGAAATAGGACTGAATAATAAGACTAGATTTTTTAAGTGTCCAGAGCTAGAGATTTCCTGCCCTTATTCCATGGTCTCAAATTCTAAATGTTGGAGCTTTTGGCTCTTTAAAATAAATGTTTGGGGGCTTTAGTAGTCCAGTGGTTACGAATCCACCTGCCAGTGCAGAGGACATGGATTTGACCCCTGGTCCAGGAAGGTTCCTCACGCCACGGAGCAGCTAAGCCTGTGCATCACAACTCCTGAACCTGTGCTCTAGAGCCTGCGAACTGCAGCTACTGAAGCCTGTGAGCCTAGAGCCCGTGCTCTGCAACAAGAGAAGCCACCGCATTGAGAAGCCTGAACACCGCAACGGTGAGAGTAGGCCTGGCTCACTGCAACTAGAGAAAGCCTGCATGCAGCAAATGAAGATTCAGTGCAACCAAAAATAGATATAATTTTTAACAATAAAACAAACATTTTGTCCTTCACCTACCCATGCATCTGCTTACTCAGCAAATATACACAGCTCGTCCTAGGCAGAAGCAGGCATGCAAGGTGAAGCTGGGGTGCTTTCCCTTGAGGTGCTTTCGGTCTCATTGGGAGGCAGCAGTACAAGCAGCCACAGAAGGCCTTGCAGTGACAGAGATGAATAGGGTGAGAGTGAGACTGTCAGCCTGGCAGGAAGAGCGTGTGACTATTGAAAAGTCGTCCTTCTGAGCCTCAGTTTACTCCCCTGTAAGATAGAGCAGTGAAGCCCTGCCTCCCTTGAGTGGCAGTGAGCCTGGGAGGGCCTCAGGAGAGCATTGTTGGGAGGCCTGTGGAGGGAGTCCTGTGGGGAGGGGAGGAGGCGTTCAGCAGGGAACCTGCAGGCCTGAGAGGTGGGGCTGGTTGAGGATCTGGGGCTGGAGAACACGGGATGATGAGAATAACAGTGAGGGGTTGGCCATGCGGAGGCCCCAGCATGGAGGCCTTGACTGCCTGCCACACAATGGAATTTAAACTTCAACTTATGGGCACGGAGGCCAATGAGGTGCTCCGTGAAGGGGTGTTGAGACAGACTGGGACTTGGGACCCTTTGCTGCAGTGCTTCCATCTGGATATATATCTCCTAGAGCAACCAAATGCAAAGAAACTCTAAGGGACTAAAAATAACTATATCCATGTGCAGTTGGGACAAATTATGGACAACAAGAAACACAAAGACCAAAAACCCCAACTGCCACGTCTGAAGAGCTGGGAGCAAAAGCAGGGGTCCGGAGCAAAAGCAGCGTAGAGCACTCAGCACCGCCAAAGGCGGTGGGCAAACCGCAAAAGCCACCCCTCTGGGCCGACCCTCACCTCATATAAGGAACCAACTCACTTGCAAGAGAGCAAGGGAACCCATTACTTGCTCTTGCTCCCTCTTGCTGCAGTAGGGCCCCAATAAGGCCTTCCTGAATTTCTTGTCTGGCCTTTTATCAATTCCTATTGACTAAGGAGGCCAAGAACCCTGGTCTTTTACAGAATGACATGGCCAGATCTGTATCCTTTACACTGACTCAAGAGATTCCTGCAGCTGTAAAGAGCCTGGTCAAAATCTGACATCATACAGCACTTGGAAGATAGCCTGTGAGGGTGAAGCAAGAACAGAAAAGGGAAACTGGTGTTTCCAGTGAGGGGAGACAGGCTGAGGCATGAAGGCAGCCACAGCCTCTCCCAGCCAAGTGCAGGGACCATCTGCAAGACTCAAGCCTGGCCCTGATGTCAGAGAGAATTCTCCAGCCCTCCAGCTGTGGGACCGCCCTGGAGAACTGCTGCAGGCTGAGCCCAGGAACTCAGTCCTTGAACCCCCGGGGGCACTTGAAGTGGAATGTCACAATGAAAAGACAGGGTGCTACACCACAGAGAACCAAGTTGGAATCCTGTTTCTTCCACCTCCAATTTAGGTGATTTTAGGGAAGTTAGTTTATTTTGCCCTGGACTACAGTTTCCTCATTGTCAAATTCAATAGGGAGATAAGTGTGAATGAGGTAACATGTTTAAAGTCCGTTGTAAGCCCCCAGTAAGGAGTCACTCTTAATGTGATCTCACCGGCTTCCTGTCATGATGAGGAGGCTGAGGTCAGAGAGGTTAAGGTTAAGGGACTGTGTAGCCCAAGGCTACACAGCTGGCAAAACCAGGAGCCCAGCAGTGGTCTGACTCTGTACCTGACGTTTCTGCTGCTCCGGGCTCGGTTCCACAAGAGGAAGCCTGGCCGGCTGCACCCAGCCTGAAACCGCGTGTACCTGGTAACCTCGTCCCAGGGGCCACAGTACGCAGGAATGAGTCACCGAAACCCACTCCCGAGAGGGGACCCCTGCTCCCCAGCCCGCTTGCGGCCCAGACCTGGTTGCCAAGCAACAAGACACAACACACATAAACACACTGCGATCCCTGGCTGTAACCGTGAGGCTGTCTCTGGCCTGCTGTCTTTCTCTTGCCCCTCCCCGCCAGCCGGGGCCCTGGAGCAGAAGGTTTGACCCTCGGGCTGAGGGCTTCCAGACTGGAGTGAATGTGTATTCCCTTGTGTGGATGTGGGGCTCTGCCCTGGCGAGGAATGGGACGACGCTGCACAGGGCAGGGTGCAGGGAGGGGCAGCCGAAGGCGTGGGCGGCGGCAGGCAGCGTGAACTTTCACCATTTCGGCCTGCTGAGGTGGTGCCCAGGCAGGACTTCCTGAGTCTGAACTGGAGGACAGCAGGGTGGCTCCGCATTGAGAGTGCGTGCCCATTTCCCAGGCACGAGGAGCTTCTAATGCCCCGAGGGCGGTGACACCGTCCTGTGTGGGGCTCCGAAACTCCGCAGTCCCTCCTTTAGAATTTGCCACCCTGCGCTCTCCTTACTCCACCACTCAGTTCAGTTGCAAACGTCTTGAAAGGGCGGCTCCCCTGGGTAGCCTCTTGCCTACACATTTGCCTGCATGGTCAAAGACTGTGTGCCTGGTTAACAGCTATTATTTTAGATCTGCTGTCCTACTCAGGCACTGAACTCGGGGCTGCATATGTATCATTCTATTAACCCTCACAGTGACATTGTAAAGTAGGTATTTAAAAATCAGTTTTATTAGGCTTAATTTACAACAAAATCCAGCAATTTAATGTATATAATTTGATGAATTTTGACAAAAGTACACAAGCTTTTCACCACCACCACACCACAATGTTCATGACATATTAAATAAAGTATTCCCATTATCCTTCTGCAGACAAGTCTCCACTTTTGGCTCCTGGCAACCACTCACTGATCACTATAGCTTTACCTTTTTTAGAATTTCATATAAATGGAATCATGCACTGTAGTCTTTTGTCTGCTTTCTTTAACTTAGCACAGTGCTTTTGAAAGTCATTCCAAGTGAGCCCTGGTTTTTTTCCTGTCTTTGCTAACCAGTTGATGAATATTTGGGTTGTTTCCAGTTTGGGGCTGGGCTTCCCTGGTGGCTCAGAGGTTAAAGCGTCTGCCTCCAATGCGGGAGACCCGGGTTCGATCTCTGGGTCGGGAAGATCCCTTCGAGAAGGAAATGGCAATCCACTCCAGTATTCTTGCCTGGAGAATCCCATGGATAGAGAAGCCTAGTAGGTTACAGCCCATGGGGTCGCAAAGTCGGACACGACTGAGAGACTTCACCTTCACCTTCCAGTTTGGGGCTATCATAACCAAAGCAGCTTTGAACATACATGTGCAAGTCTCTGTGTGGACCTATGTTTTCATTTCTCGTGAGCAAATACTAGGAATGGAATTGCTGATTCATTCAATAGGTATTATTATTATCATCTCCTTTATGCGATGAAAGATCGAAGCTCAGAGAGGTTAAGCAGCCTGCCTGAACTCACAGTTTGGCAGGAATTCAAAGTCAGGTCTGACCTGTATGCCAAGTGGCCGTCCATAGGAAATAGGTATTTACTGAGTTGAAAGTACTTCCTTGGTCAGTAATCAGTGTAGCAATGTGTACGTGGCCTGAATTCATCTGCACTCAAGTGCACGGCTTGACACTGAGCACAAGTTGCTGAGCACAGCATGTACGCAGGGACAAAGGTCGCCCCTCGTGGCCACTTCAGTGGTGACTTCTGGAAGCCTAGGTGGCAGCGCTGCAGGGTACTTGTTTCGTGTGCTAAAGATGGTGTTTGCCAGGTTTCTCCATCATAAGGTTGCTATTTCCCCTTTGTGATTAATAATTTGAGAAGAGAGACTTTGAAAGTAAGTATTCTGTTTCTCATCACGCTTTCACCCACCTGTTTGAATATGCAACATGAATTACCTAACTCCATCCTTCCTTTTACTTATTAGTTGAATTCTTCTGCTGTGGAGGTTTTCCGTTCTTCTTCCTTTGTGTGTCAGTATGACTCATGGGTTGTTTTATAATATGGGATGGAATTCACTGTCTTAGTGTTCAGCGTGTCCCATATTTGGCCAGCAGCAGTTCCTTTACGCTGACTCCTGAGGCTGTCTAACATGCCTTTATGGTCTTCTGAGCACTTCCTTACTCTCTGAGGTAAGGTGGTCCAGGGCCTCACACGCCTGCACCAGTCCTGGTCCTGTCTATGGAGAAGGGCATTCAGAAACCCTACCAGGGCACTGAATATACTCATCATCACTGGGATGTCTGACTCAGGCCCCCTCAGGCTACCGGATCTTATGGCAGTAGAGTTAGGTGAAAGGCAGGGCACGGAGACGGGACTGGCAAGTGAACGCTCAGCAAAATCAGGCATTGGCCTTTACAGGAATTTATAGTAAGAGCCCGGCTCAGTGGCCGTGGGAACCCAAGCCAGACCAATCACAGTACGGTTTCTCTGCTCAAAAATGTCTCTATAACTTTATAAGCCTCTGGGAGTAACATCTTTCAGCATTTCCTGCTTTGGTGTGAATTACTTCCAGGGCAGAGGACATGGGAGCCTGGCTCTCAGGGATGGTGGAAGAGGGTTAGGGAGAGTGGGGGAAGGATGGTCTCAGGGGCTCCAGATAGTCGGCTGTGTCTCCCATGGTGTAGAAAGCAGCACAGATTTCTCGTGGCACAGACCCCGTTCTGTGCTGCCGGCTGACTGGCCAATTGGCTCATCAGGGCTTGAGCATTGGTGTGAACTCCAGGAACTAGAGGTGGTGACTCACAACGTGAGGCCATAACTACATCTTCCGGTTATGTTGGGTGCCCTCCATTCCGAAGGCCGGCTGGCTCTGTAGGCTACCGGGAGGGGGAGTGCTGGGCTTCTTGCGGGCAGCAGATGGGGACAGTGGCTTTCACATGCCTTACCTCACTGTGTCCACCACAACCCTGTGCCAGGATGCCTTCCCGTCTTCAGATGAGGATGCTGAGTGAAGTGGCCGAGAAGGCAGACACCAGTCTCTGCCAACACCAGTGTTCTGTATGGTTCAGGCTGGCCCGAGCTGCCAGGCCTGGCCATGGCAGAATGACTACCATTTGAGGGCACAGGAAGCCCCACTCTCTGAGACTGGTCTGAGCAGTCTGGAGGGCCTGAAGGCTCAGTGGGACACAACCCCGCTCTGCTCAGCTTCAGCCAGGCTGGTCTATAGTGTAGACCCAGTTGAAGAAAGGACACCAACCCTTGTGACTTGCCTTGCAGAAACCACTTGTGGAAGGAGCTATGTCACACTGGGTTGAGGCATATGATGAACCTTAAGGAGGGATATGGCTAACTCTTCACTCACCTCTGCTAGTGTCAGCTCACTTGATGGTGTACCATGGGGGCTTAGGGTCCTGCAAAGCAGATCTGAGATGGGGCTGGGAAGGCTTGGACAGAAGGACCATGGTTTCAGGAATGGCGAGGCTGAACCTGGAGAGCAGAGCCCTGGTGCTGGGAGGGCCACAGGGCATTAGGCAAGTGGAGGGAGCTGGCATCAAGGAGCCAAGTGAGACATCAGGAGCAGAGAGGGCTGGACAGGCAGACTCCAGTTCAGGGCTGCTCCATTAGATGTCCCAGGGGCCTGGTGCAACCCAACCTTTCTCTGACAGTTTTTCCTCATAGGTAAATGAGGTATTCATTCTGCAACCTACTTCATAGGATGTTTGTGAAAAATAACTAAAATTTGATAAAGGAGAGTGAGGTACAGGTAGAGAAAGAAGGAACAAGTGGAACGGAAAAGAAATAAGAAGCCAGTATAAATAAAAACAGGAGGAAGGGAAGAAGCAGCCAATCCTTGTTTTGTTGAGAAGTCAGAAGGGAGGAGCCCACGGGCAGCGGTTCCGCTGGGGGCTGCTGCAGTGGTGGAGGCCACCGGGAGGCCCCAAACAAATAGCCACCTTCTTAAAAAATGATTATTATTGTTCACAGTTTAATTTTTTTTTTTTTTAATTTATTTGACTGTGCTGGGTCCCAGCATCTTCAGTCTTCGTTGCAGCATGCGAACTCCTGGTTGCAGCATGCAGGATCTAGTCCCTGCCTTGGAAGCACAGACACCAGGGAAGACCACACAACTTGAGGTTTTAAAAGCGTATCTCGGGGGACTTCCCTGGTGGTCCTGTGGTTAACCATCCGCCTTCCAATACAGCGTTCAGTTCAGTTCAGTCGCTCAGTTGTGCCTGACTCTTTGCGACCCCATGGACTTCAGCACCCCAGGCTTCCCTGTCCATCACCAACTCCCGGAGCTTGCTCAAACTCATGTCCATCGAGTTGGTAATGTCACCCATCTCATCCTCTGTTGTACTCTTCTCCTTGGTGTACTCAGGTTCAATCCCTGGATGGGGACTTAAGACCCCACACGCCTTGGGGCAACTAAGCCCACAAGCTGCAACTAGAGAAGCTAGAGTGCACAACTGCGGCAACTAAGACCCAACACAGCCAAAAATAAAGAAAGAGAAATATAGTAAAGAGAAAAAGCATATCTTAAGACTGCCCTGCTGGTCCTGTGGTTAAGACTCTGAGCTCCTAATGCGGGGGGCTTGGGTTTGATCCCTGGTCAGGGAACTAGATCCCACATGCCACAAGGTACAGCCAAAACAAAAGCTTATCTTTTAACTAGATAGTGTTAGAATGCACCAGCTCATATAAAACATATGGTTTAAGTACCTCTGGGTTCTTTTCCAAAACAAGATACTCTCCCCCAATGGTAATCCATAATATTCTTTTGACCTTGTAAGCAAAATTTGCTCATGCCGTGCAAGGGCTAACGGAATATAAAAGGGACAGCCGTTATCTGTATGAGGTTCACTTCTCAGTAGCTGAGCATTGGGATCTCCTGTGGTTGCTCTCACTGCTCAGACACTAAGCGCAAAAAAAAAAAAAAAAAAAAAAATCTCTAATGTGTCCCATGGCAGCCAAGAAGCTGTCACTGGCTCTACATATATCCATTTTATGAATATTTTTCATTAAAAAGGTTAGAATAAAGGTAAAACTTTAAGTGTATATGCCAGCTGTTCAAATTTGCTTGCAAGTATAAAAGAAGATAAAGTCAAACTACTTCTGCTGTGTAAGTGAGAAAAGCAGGACATAAAATTACATGTGCAATTACTTAAAAACTATCTAAAAATATATCTAAAAGCAAAAAAACACCCCTACCACAAAGCTCCATACGTGGAGAAAAGATGGGATGGAAACAGAGCTACAGAACGGATTAGAGGGTTTTTCCCCTTGTGTTTTCCACATTTTCTATCAATAACAGGAAATATATAACAATTTTAAAGAAATGTACATATTAGCAACAGATAAATGAAAGAATTGGAGATGATCAGGATCACAGAAAATTCAAGATAATCCCTCTGTTAGAAATCCTTCATATGGCCTTTCACCAAACTCAGAAAACATCGAGGGCTATTCTAAACAGCAGAAATCCCAGAAATGAGTTTTCTTTGATCATGGAAGCACTGTGCACTTTTTATCAGAAGATTTACCTTGTTAATGTTTTGCTTTTTAAAACAGCAAAGTTGAGTTTCAACCGCAGCTGCCCTGAGGATGACAAGGATAACAGATTTCCCACAGATCATTTACACAGTATAAGATAAGCTTAAGGGGCCCTGCTCTGGCTTTCCACATCCTGACTCTCCAAGCACGTCTCAGGTACACCCCATTGGCTACTATACAACAGCCATCCATTCCTCGACTCCCCTGCAACCTAACCCAGGTTTCTGTCCAGACATGGCCTGGCAGTGTTCCCAGTCCCAGGGCGGGCCTCCTGTGGGCTGAACCCATTGTGGTAAAGCTGAGTCCTTTGCGGGCAGAGACACAAGGCCCAGCTCCTACCAATGAGATGCTTTTAGGAGTAGGTTCATCTACTGGTGATAAGTATTTACTCTTCTCTCTTGTGAAAGTATAGAGCCCTGGGAAGAGGTCTCTCCCAGCTCCACCATTCCTGTTTTTCACTCTCCAAGAAGGCCAGGAGGTATTCCAGGATAGAGGAAGGGATGAAGACGGAGGGGCAAAAACAGTGGTCTGTTGAGGAAAGGAATGAAAACTGATCTTTTCCAGTCCTGTGGCCACTGCTGAGTTTTCCAAATTTGCTGGCATATTGAGTGCAGCACTTTCACAGCATCATCTTTCAGGATTTGAAATAGCTCTACTGGAATTCCATTACCTCCACTAGCTTTGCTCGTAGCAGTGCTTTCCAAGGCCCACTCGACTTCACATTCCAGGATGTCTGGCTCTAGATGAG
>SJYQ01000989.1:15125-27047 GCA_006410935.1 Redunca redunca
TATTCAAAAAAGTTAAAATAAACACAATATTTATGATGTTTAAAAAAAGATTATAAATTAAAACTTTATTTTGCAGAATTAAAAAATCACAATAATATTTTTATGCTAGATGACAAGAAAACAGAAAGAAGGAATGACCTGAAATGCTGAATACATATCAAAGAAATCACATAGCTCATTTAATGTTCTTAAAACTGGGTGCAAAATGTATAATTAAACACCCTTAATTATATAAGGATAGAAATAAGAAACAAATGGCCAAAGTACACATAGAAGCTAAAGGAGAAGGTAGATTTTCCTACTGCTATATTAGTATTAGATCTAGTATTTCTACTAGAGCTGAAGATACACGATCAGGTATTAAGGAGTACTCATTTCTGTCATGTAATTCTGTGCTTTAAAAGACCTAACAAAGGTCAGTCATTTGTGAAAAGCAAACCTGGTAAAAAAACCATATGTAAATCTTCATCATCATCATTAAACCTTTATTAAAGTAAGTAATGTATTTATCACAATTTTTGTCTACATGTGTAGTATGTTATTCTCAAGGAAATATGCCATCAAAGACATTGAAAACTGGGTGTTAAAAATATACATCTTTAACCATTATGCTTTAAATTAGTTCACTAGAGAAATGATCTATGCTTTCAAATGGTCAATTAAACACTTAAGATTACTAAGTCAGAGGAAAAAAATTCATAGTGTGGACCTTCTGTATTAGGCTACCATATAAACAAACATATATATTTTAGAATAAGAAAATGAGTAGATATATGTAATAAGCCTACTCAAATATGAATACAATATTTATAGCCCTTGTCTCATGAAACCAAAATACAATTCTTACCTTTTTCTTTCCAAGAGATGACTTAACTGTAAATACTACAGTTAATACTACATTTTCATCATATTCTCTATTAATTGAATTTTCCCCTTTCCAGGATCTATGAATAGTTTTAAGTATCAAAATCAACAACGGTTAACATGGTTAATTCTTAATAAGAATTTTACTGTAACTTGTATTATTGTTTATTTTTAAAAGTTCCTGCACTGTAGAGCGATCTGTTTCTTGCCTGTTATGGTACCTAGGTTCTGTAAACATTAGTACTCAAGGGAGGTCATAATTTTTCTTCATGATATTAAGTAAGTAAGTGTTAGTCGCTCAGTCATGCCTGACTGTACGATTCCATGGACTGCAGCCTACCAGGCTCTTCTGTCCGTGAGATTTTTCAGGCAAGGATACTGGAGTGGGTTGTCATTTCCTTCTCCAGGGGATCTTCCCAATCCAGGGATCAAACCCAGATCTCCTGCACTGCAGGCAGATTCTTTACAGAAGAGGCATTCTATATTTCATTCAAAATAGTTTGATTGTATAATATCAGGTAGGAAACGAATCACCATTCTATGTTCGATACAGGATACAGGATGCTTGGGGCTGGTGCACCGGGATGACCCAGAGAGATGATATGGGGTGGGAGGTGGGAGAGGGGTTCAGGATTGGGAACTCATGTACACCCGTGGCTGATTCATGTCAATGTATGGCAAAACCAATAGGGTATTGTAAAGCAAAATAAAGTAAAAATAAAAATAAAAATTCTAAAGTAACTGGGAAGAAACTCTTGATAAATTTAAAAACTGAGACTTCTTCATGGCTTAATTTTTTTTTTCTAATTATCTGCATTCATAGCGAGTTCCAAATGAATGACTAGGTTATAAATTTCCTTGCCCTGAAAGGAAAAAAGTTCTCAAGTCAGTCAATGAGTCCCATTTTTGAACTTCTCAAATTCTCCCTAAAACAGCAGCAATATTCTTTTGAATATTTGACTTTCAAATCATCTTTCAAGTATATTGAAATCAATTAAACAACATGTATATTCTCATTTACAAAAGAAATCAATCAGCTGTCATTTTTGATTGATTATTCTTAGTTAGAGTGGTATTTAATCTATGAATTTATTACACATTTTTCAACTACTGTAAAATGGCAAATGAATTGGAAATGATGTCACATGGTAAATGGACAGAAAAATTCACTTCTCTTCAAACCCTTTTCTTTTGAAGTATTCCTTGAATCACATGATCATCTGTTATTGAAAAAAAAAATTTTGTTACATCTAAAACTAGCTTCTGCTGTGCTATCATACACATAAACATTAGTAAAAATTGAGCCTAAAATATGTGCCAAGAGCAAAGTAATCTACATTGTAGTAATCTATATTGTAATCTATATTGTATTAGTATGATCTGTATGTTTCTTTCAAAATAGCTTATTTGCTATTTGTCACTATAAAATATGCTACAAGACTTAAGCAATTTTTGTGGATAAGGTCACCTAACTTGTACCTCAGTAACACTATAGGTCACTGACCACTCTCATTTTCTACATGAGATCAGAAAAATACTTTCCACATCTATATTTTGAGATTATGGAATTACAATCATCCCTGACTAATTAGCGTGGTGTGTGTACTCTGCTCAGGTTGAAGAGTTTATCACTGAAATTGTTACTGAATACTATACTATACTATTATTACAATAAAATATAGATATTTAGTCAGTGCTATTATTGTTTTTTAAAATTTATACTGACAATATACATTCTCATTGCTTGTGCCAGGCTGACTACTCTTTCCCATCCTACCCTTGGTACACTGCTGCTACCATGTATGTCTTTTGCCAGTTTCCAAAATGTAAAAATCTGACTCTCTCCTGTCCATCTGAAGCTATCACAATATTGCTGTCTATACTCCAACACAAAGTAAGAAGCTTAATTTAAAAAAAAATGTTGTAACTACATAATTTTCATTAAAAATGCAGTTAAATAGGTAATTTATTTTGTTCATTGACAAACTTCTTCTCTGGCACTTCATTATTTTTTCAAAGACAATGCTTCTTTACCATGCCTTTAGCATTGCAGTTTGTCTCTAGGAAGAAAAAGCAAAAGCAAGAACTGCATGACAGTAAGAGGAAGAGAATGAAAAAATAAAGGAGCTTTTACTGGATTTGTGAGTGTTCTTTTCATAAAAGAAAGCAATATTTTATTAAGTATATTTTATTCAGTTTACAGAGAGCCGAGGTTCTTGAAACTGGCAGGACATCAATTTTTATGTTCATGGAAAGCAGGAAATTGAGTTGTGTTAACCTACAATAAAAGTCATAATTAAGCAAAAAGATGTTTAAGATGAGAGAAAGGAGCAGCGTTTATTTAGACTCTTTTTTTCGCCATAGTTTGCTGTCACATGTCACATACATTATTTTACATAATGTTCTCAATTATTCTCCAAAGTATTCATCATTATCTCCACTTTATCCCCATTTTATTGGTAAGCTAGCTGGAGTCTGGAAAATATAAATAACTTGTGAAAATTTCCATAGCTAGTAATTAACATATAGGATTTGTATCAAGTTCAGTCTGACTAAAGTTTACCCTTTCAAGTATAGACACACACACACACACACACACACACACACACACACATACACAATGCAAAGATTAGGTGAAATAAACATTTGAGAGTTGAGACTGAGCTCTTAAAAAGATTCTTATGAGAAAAATCAAGTAATACAAAAAAATGTATTTTATGTATTCTATCTTACCATAAAGTATTTTCATTATGTTTTAGTTTATAGTGGGAGAATTACAGTCTCTCATTAAGTAAGGTAGGAAGAACTCAAAAATTATTTCACAACTCATTTCTTAACTGTTATTACCAAAGAACCAAACGATTCATCCATTTTGGTGTGAGTGTGTCTGGGTGTGTGAGAGAGAGATTAACATTGAACAACTGGGTAGAAAATCTTTCACAAATCTTTATAAATTGGTAATATAAAGTTAGAATTAAGACCACATATTTTTGTTAAAAAGCAATTAAACCATAGGAATCTGTATATTTTATTACGTTTCATACTTTGTGTGATTATACACATTACATGCCTGTTTTCATATACCCTATGCTTTTTGAAGAGAATAGGCAAGATTAAATGGATAACAGTGTCTGATATACAGGCTATTTTTAAAAAAATATTTGCAGAGTAAATTAAGCAGCCACAACAGATAATAATATAACACAAAGTCTAGAGGATTGAACCAGAGATCTCATCCTTTAATAATAATTCCATGATAATTATTTGAGTATTAAAGATGCATTTGGCAATAGAAATTCATAGATATCATTCAACTTTATTTTTCTTTGTTGTGATTTACAACAAAACATATGCTTCACTGAAATATAACATAATAAAACTATCAGATCATGGTATGTGAAAATACTCTAAGTTGCATTAATAAAATCATATACTTACCTAAACAGTATACAATTAAGTACCTTAGAGCCTGTCATGAAATCAACAAGGGAGAGAGAATATGTTTACATTCTCCTATGACACATGTTGTTTTGTAATTTCTTCTAGGAAATGCTTCCTCCAAGCGATATACATATTTTGGAACAGAAAACAAGCAATATTTGTAGAACATATGGCAAATTTAAGATCATGTTGCTCTAATTTCATTATCTAAATATTTGTTATTTTGTGGAGAGTTAGTCTTTAAAAAAATTTTTGATTCCAACTTTCCAAAGGTTATTGAAAGTTACTGTTTTAAGATATTCTGCAAACCCTGTCTCCTTTATAAAATAAAAAGTGTATTCACCTAAATTCTAAAAACCAAAAGAAAAATAGCCCTCTGTTTAAATACTTTTATCATAATCATAACCTAGAAAAATCACACAGAAATAGAGTTTGATCCAGTCGTATCTGCTTTCATGAAAAAATGTTTGATAAAAATGAACTAGTTCTCAAATGGTAATAAAATGCTGTACTGTAAATCCAAAGTGACCTGCAAAACTCAGAGGAAAAGTGAATATGATCTCTTTCCAGTTATTCTAGTAGAGACAATATAATTTTTGAACTTCCTGACAGCTCTATTGCTTTTCTACCAAAGAGCTGGCAATGTTACCGGTGCCTTTATCAAGAAATGTTCTTTCACCTAACTGCAAAGTCAAGATTTCACCTATCATGTGTTTATGACAGGGTAGTTTGACAAAGATACAGAGCAAAGTGAATTAAGCTGAAAATGGATATGAATTAAAGGTTCATATTAGAAAATCAGTATTTCCATGTTTTTTCATGTCTAAAACAATGCTATTTTTAAAGTCCTTTATGATGAAAATATTTTCATTTTTAAACAAAAGAACATTGTGCTACATATGTAAAAACATGGAGAAAATTGAAATTTAGTCTTTAGAAGTAGACCGAGCCTGTCTATCAAATGTAATACTTAAAAATTTAGCAAATAGTGATTGGTTAAATAAGAGGCAGTCAGTAGACAGAATGCTTCTACATGTTCATTTTTCATCTTTTGACAATTTAAAGCATATGGCTGATAATAACAGGAAATTAATTTCTTCCCTTTCACGAAGCAAGAAAATAATGACATTTCTAGAGCTTTAAAAGGACACTCAAAAGAGTCTAACAGAAATAGTTTTTGTTATAATTGCAAATATTATGCTCTCTATTAAATGTTGGACTGATTATCTACACAAGCTTGCATATAATATGTTTCAGGACAAGATATGCAAAAATAAATGGAACAAAGTTTGATTCAGGTTTATGTCAACTGTTTTGTTTGGAGAGTGTACGATACAGAACAATTAACTTAAAAGGATCAAGTCCATGAGGAAAGGAAGACTATCAGAGGAGAATGCAAGGAAGGAAATGTTTTGCAGATGTACTGCATTTAAATTAATAAAATCTCATTAGGTTTTATGTTTGCCAATAACGGCTGGAAAAGTTACCATACATTGTAGGAACAATTACCCAAATCTTCACTGTCTCATTAGTTTTGTCATACTGTTTTCATTATAATACATTAGAACTTGCAAGTGAGCCTTCAGTAATGACATATTGTTCCAATTCTCCTTTCAGCAGGCTCTAAGATATTTTACTATTTGTGCTATAAGCCAGCAGGTGTCTTCACTTTGCTTTTTCTGAATCAGTTTTATACACAGACCTCCAGACACAGAATGGAATGTAAAAGGGCTTTCAACAACCACATAAAACTGAGTCAGATTAGAGTAAAGCAATACACACTATTTTTATGATTTTATGGTAATTCAAGACACTAAAAATATGCACCTTTAGAGTATATGTCTGCTCTGGTAAGACCTGTTAGTGAAAGCTGTATTAATGTAGATAAACCATGCAGTATATAAAGTTTAAAGATTTGCATAACAAATGGAAGACATAGAGCTGATTTGAATATCTAAAGCATTATAAACTTCAATAAGAACAACCAACACTGTTTGAGCTTTCAAGGCACTTGCATTCAAATGAGAAAGATTTAAAAAGGATACGATTTTTAAAATGCTTTGAAGCTTCCTATTAAAGGTCTTAGGCAGCTCAAGGTTAAAATAAATATTGGATTTAAGGTGGGTGAGAAAAGATTTAGAAGCAATTTAAAGTAGAAATCACTTAGCAGTGAAATAGAATGAATGTTTATAGTTAGTGTAATTGTCACCTGACCTTCAGAAAACAAAGAACTGGTCTATAGGAGTCACACAAATGAAAAAAATAAAATAAACTTTAGCAGGGAGACTCTGAATTTCTGCTCTACTTATTCCTTGTGATTAAATTATGAATCTGAAAATATTTTTCCTAGAAAAATAAATGCCCCCAAAGTGTAGCTGAATTTAAACATTTGAAACAATGAAGATCTAAGTACTCGCTCATGCGTTAAGCTATGGTTATAGTGAAATAGTGTTATACGAAGTGTCTTTGTAAAGCACGTGATAGTTCACAGATATCTTATCCTATCTGTGTCAAATAGGAAAGCCAAAGCTATTGTTAAGTGTGTTGCAATCTTCTCAATAGTTCTGCTGTACTGGCTGGTCGTTTTGGGGCAGTTTTTTCATCTTATGATTGGGGGAAATAAAAATAAAGACCAAAATAACAATCTCTTGTACCAAAAATAATTTTTAAATTGTCTAGGGACTTCCTTGGTTGTCTGGTGGCTAAGATTCCTTACTAGCCGTACAGAGGCCCTGGTTAGATTCCTAGTCAGGGAACTAGATCCCCATTCTCTGTTGAGTTCCCATGCTGCAATTAAGGAAGCCTGCATGTCACAACTAAAAATCCCCAATATTGCAAGGAAGATTCAAGATCCTGCTTGCTATAACTATTGACTGTAGTACAGTCAAATAAATAAATAAAAATTGTCTAAAAACTCCTTGACATTAATAATAAAATACTATTTTGTGAAATGCATATCCATAAATTCATTTATAAGCACTTATANATTCATTTATAAGCACTTATATATTGCAACCTATATAATTTACAGTATAACTAACATACAAAATAAGTAAAAAGATTGTGCAAAAAGAAAAAAATAATAACAGGCTTTCTCTCCAACAAAAGAGTCATGGTTTAACCAAAATCTTTTGATTACAAATTGCGTTATATATGGGCTTAGTCACTCAGTCGTGTCCAACTCTTTGCAACCCCTTAGACTGTAACCTGCCGGGCTCCCCTCCATGGGGATTCTCCAGACAAGAATACTGGAGTGGGTTGCCATGCCAGGGGATCTTCCTAAGCCAGGGATCAAACCCAGGTCTCCCACACTGCAGGCAAATTCTTTACCATCTGAGCCACCAATAGTTCTAGAGAAAATATGAAACAAGTCTTCCATATAGCATTTATCTCCCACAGAGAGTCACTGGCAAATCTCCCATTTGCCATATGAAGACTATTGTGAAGTATATAAACCAATTTACTTTACTTAGAATTCTATTGCACCAGGGCACCATTTCACTGGTTACCTAACAAACTCGTGGAATCTACAAAAATCACCTGCAAATACTTCTCACTACTAGACTGGATATATTAATGAAGCATTTTTATTACTACTATCTATAGATTTAAAAAGGAATTTCCTGGTGGCTCAGCTGTAAAGAATCTACCTGCCAATGCAGTAAAAACCTATTGCTAAATATGTGTCAACAATTTGTATCCATGCATGTGGGTGTGCATGCACACACTGAGAGAGACAGAGACACACACACACAGATGCAGAGTTCAGAAATAAGATGCAAAAATCCTGATATGAAATAATTCATATTGACCATGGACTATTGGTCCCTGGGTTGGGGAGACCCCCTGGGGAAGGAAATGGCAACCTATTCCAGTATTCTTGCCTGGAAAATCCCAGGGACAGAGGAGTCTGGTGGGCTACAATCCATGGGTTGGCAAAAGTGTCAAACACAACAACTGAACAACAACAACAACAACATGGATATAAAAAGGTTTTCTTCCAAGAATTTTTGCTTAATTTATTTTAAAATAACTGGTGTGTGTATCTGTGAACACATTGATTATTATACATATTATTTTAGAAATGAATGTATTTGCCAATTAAAATTTCTTGGTTTTCAATGGACTCATCTAAAAGTGAGAATCTTCAGATTAACCCCAAATCAAAAAAGATTGGAAAATACCTTGGAAAAGTCAAACAAGTATGAATAAATACAACAGAACACACTGGAAGATATTGTGAAGTCCTTTGATTTGCAAAACTTAATTTCAGCAAATTACATATAATGAGAAAATTTAGGTCTTGAACACAAGTTTGGTATCTTTCAACCTGTCATTTCTTGCACATTTTTCATTCATAATTCATTGATTGCTTTATCTGTAACCACAGATACTAAATATGGGTGACAAAATACCAGATGCTTTCTCGGGTCCTTTATCTGTACTAACTCTTTTATTTCAGCAACTTTAGGAGGAAGAAATGATCATTTTCATCATCATTCTTATTTAAGGATGGGAAGCAAAGACACAAAGAGGCTCAGAAGCTTGAACAAGGTCAGATTGCTTGTGATTGCTTGAAATAAAACCTGAAACAATATGACTTGGCTTTGGAGACCATATTCTTGACTGTTGTACATACAATCTTCTCAAGAATACATTCATGATCAATATGGATTATTTCAAAAGAGGATTTTTAAATCTTATTCAAACTCTCTTTCTCTCTCTCTCATTCCTGGCCTGTCTCTCTCTCTCTGTTCATGGACACACACATGCATACATACTAATAATTGACATATATTTAGCAATAGTTTTTTCCTCTACTTGTTACACAAATGGGACAATATGTTCAGGAGCTATTATCTATATGTTCATGAAAACATCTACCAATATCACAATCAAATGAGATTTATCTCAAATACACAATGTTGATTCACTATTCAAAAATCAATATAATCCATTTCATCAATAGGCTAAAGAAGAAAAACCATATGATCATATAAATAGAGGTAGAAAAATCATTTGATACAATCAACACCCTTTCATGATTAGAATTTCTCAATAATTTAGGAACATATTATATCATTCTCAATTAGAAATGCAGACTTTTCCCACTAAGACAAGGAGCAAGACAAGAATGCTCCCTCTCCATAACATTTGAATATCATACTTGAAATTCTAGTGAATGGAATAAAAGAAAAGAAAAAGTGCACAGATGGGAAAGGAAGACATAAGACTGTTTTTGTTCACAGATGATTGCTTACATAGAAAATCTGAAAGAACCAACAACAAAACACATCTAGGACAAATTAGCAATTATAGCAAGGTTGCAAGATACAAGGTTAATATACAAAAGTCAATTGTAATGTTATATACCAAGAATGAACAAGTAGAATTTGAAATGAAAAACACAAAATCATTTATAATAGCACCTTCAAAGGGAGAAGGCAATGACAACCCACTCCAGTACTCTTGCCTGGAAAATCTCATGGGCAGAGGAGCCTGGTAGGCTGTAGTCCATGGAGTTGCTAAGAGTTGGACATGACTGATGGCTTCACTTTCACTTTTCACTTTCATGCATTGGAGAAGGAAATAGCAACCCACTCCAGTGATTTGCCTGGAGAATCCCAGGGACAGGGGAGCCTGGTGGGCTGCCACCTATGGGGTCACAAAGAGTCGGACACAACTGAAGAGACTTCACAGCAGCAGCAGCACCATCAAATATAAAATAATTAGATATAATCTAGAAAACTGCATACAAGATCTATATGAAGAAAACTATACAATCTATCAAACTATATACAAACTCTATATGAAGAAAACTGCAATCTCTGATGAAGGAAACCAAAGAAGAATGAAAATATGGAGAAAATATTACATTTATGATAGGAAGACTGAGTATTATTAAGATGTTTATTCTTCCCAAATTGATCTATAGATTCAAAAAAACTGTCATCATAATATCAGCAAATTATTTTGTGCATATCAGTGACTGATTCTAAAGTTCATATAGAAAAGCAAAAGACTCAGAATAGCCAACACAATTTCAAAGGAGAAAAACAAACTTGTATGAACTTGAAGATTTTCTATACAGCTACAGTAATCAAGACAATGTGGTATTGATTAATTGATCAATGGAACAGATTAAAGAGCCTAGAATTGTACCCACATAAATATAGTCAATCAATTTTGGAGAAAGACAATATGATAGATATAAAACGGTCTTTTCAGATGGTGCTATAGGAATCGTACATCCGAAAGAGTAAAGGAGGATCTAGAAACAGATGTATACAAAATAAATCTAGATAAAGATTCAAAATAATTAACAAAAAAAGATCAAAAATCTAAATGTAAAATGCAAAGCTATAAAAATCCTAGAAGATACTGTCTGAAAAAATTTAGATGACCCTGCATTTATTGATGACATTTTAATAACACCAAAGGACTGGTCCTTAAAACAAATATGCTGAACTTTTAAAGTTAAAAAGTTCTGCTTTACATCAACATGAATCTGCCAATACAATATTGTAAAGTAATTAATCTCAAATTAAAATAAATAAATTTATATTTTAAAAAATAATATAAATGAGTCAAAAGTACAGGATTATATTAATAAAACAGCATGAGGTGGGGTTGTCCCTCATGGGTGATTTCGGTTTAAGAGAGCAGTACAGAGCTCTCACAATCCCTGGTCTCCTTTTAAGCACATATGCTGCTGCTTTTGTACCACATTAAAGAGTGACTACAAAATCCCTCATCTCAGTGTTCCAAGTAAAAAAAACAAACAAACTGAAAAAAAAAAAAAATCTAAGCAACTAATACCTGCTGCCTGTCCCTCTGCAGAGGTATGAATATACCCCAAACACACCAAAATATTAGGCAGCCTAAATGTACTGTACTAGTGGTAGCCACAGACTGCTATGGAAACAGAGGAGCAAGAGATTTATCTCAACCTCAGTTGAGATACATCCATCTTTAGTGAGTCCGTAGAGAGGTAAAAAATTAACTGGACCTTAAAAGGTTAGGCAGCCCTCTCCTCCTGCAGCCTGGGGGGAGACGATCAGGAGGAAGAGCAGGCGGTGAGAAGTCGGTGTAGGGAATGGTTTTCCGTTTGTGAGAGGCCAGTTGGGGAACAGAAAAAGGCTCCAACCATGAACAGCTCAGGTGGGACCACATCAGGGAGGACTGAACTAGATCTGAGACTTTGTTCCTGAGATAGTAATGGGTTTTGAAGGTTTCTGAGCAGGAAGTGATACACTTGGATCAGCATTCTGAAAGAGGCAACACAGGTGGTATCTGAAGGCTGAAAGGGAGGAGTTGGGGGTAGAAAGAGGGACTAAGGGGGAAGTAGGGAGGCTCCTCAGAGCTGTGGCTCACGCCTCCACAGTCCAAATCAGCAGGCTGAAGTCCACTTGCTACCATGATGCATGCTATCTTGTTCATATGCCAAGGCGTCCAGGGGCAAGTGCAGTTTCTGTCAAGCAGGCTGTACCTCCTGACTTTACCTCCCTCTCAAGAAAGCATATTTTCAGTACAATGTGAGAATGATGTTTTTACACAGATGATCTTAAACCTGCAAGGACTGATTAAATTAATATAAATATTAAATTATATATATAT
>SJYQ01000989.1:38410-48564 GCA_006410935.1 Redunca redunca
CTTTTAAAAATTTTTTTCTTAAGTGAATTGCCTGGGATTTAAGAATTTTTGTCCTCATTGAAATTTATTATAGATAAACTTTTGGCCAACTTTTCCTTATTTGTTTTACTTTCTTTAACTCAGCTGAATGTGTGCCATTTTATGAAATCTATGTAATTAAGATCTCAAGATCATGTGATTGCACATTGTCTGGAAATCAGGATGATCTACGGATTACTTTGGACATCAGTTTTAGCAAGTTGTCTTCAATTTCATCAGGTGTAATATTAACTATTTGAGTGAGCTTCTTTTAGTTTTTAAGATCTGAAGTTATATTTAAAGATAAGAAAAAAGACACTAAATATATGCTTCCTATGCATCTTTGTAACATCTGCATATCATTTATTGTCTGTCCAACTAGCCATTCAACATTTAATCAGCAAATACTATTGAGTCTCTGTCATATATTAGACTGTGTACAATACACTAGAAATAAAAAGATAATAATCAATTTCTACCTTTAGGAGATTCAATTCAATTCATCTCTGCTATGAGCTAGGCAGTGGACAAGACAATGAAAATTCAAAATCATATAGGATAAACACTTGAACCCTAGTGACAATCACTCAGTCATGTCTGACTCTTTGTGATCAGTTGCTGGTGATCACAGGTACCTTTCTAGAGCATAAATCCTAGAACCTACATTCTCCTTTTCTTCCTTATAAGGGCATTCAGCAATTGACTGGCCTTTCTCCTTTTAAACTAATACTATTTCTCTTGAGACTCTTCCTGATCCCTATTGCCAGCAGTAGTTTTGAGGGCAAACCAAGGCAAAATTTTAAAAACAAGCTTCTCTGATAGCTCAGTTGGTAAAGAATCCACCCACAATGCAGGAGACCCCAGTTCGATTCCTTGGTTGAGAAGATCTCCTGGAGAAGTGATAGATTACCGACTCCAATATTCTTGGGCTTCCCTTGTGGCTCAGCTGGTAAAGAATCTGCCTGCAATGTGGGAGACCTGGGTTCAATCCCTGGGTTGGGAAGATCCCCTGGAGAAGGGAATGGCTACTCACTCCAGTTTGGCATCCCAAAGAGTTGGACATGACTGAGTGACTTTCACTAGCAACAGCACTGTTTTCTCCTGTGAGTAATTTACATTTAACACATCATTCAAAGTAATGTCCAAGTCATGCATCTCTGCTCCAAGGAAGCTCTCTCTGATGTGTTATTATTTCTTCATATCAGAATAGCTTTGTCCAAGTGACTTGAACTTAAACATAGTGACTAGATGGGTTCACTCAGGAATAGTTATTGATCTAATTGTGCTTTTATGAATTTACATTTAGAGCTGACTTTGGATTTCTTCAAGATACTATATTTCTCATCTTCATTTATTCAACTTTCCTATCTGTTAATGATTCATTAGAAAGAGTGTGGCAGTTTTCTTTCAGATCATACTTGCACTGCATATTTGGACTGTTTGCTTAATTTGCAATAACTCTATCTTTATCTTATTTTCTTGGTGATTAGTATGTTCAAGTTGTTATTCTGCTCTGTCTTTATATCTGTGTTTCTTTCTTTTTGTGAATTTGCTCCTTTTCTGGTTGTGGAATTACTATTTTGGTACTGTGTTTCATTTTTGGTGTCAAGAATTTCTGTATTCCAATAGTAATGTGGCACTTGAGTAAAACATTAAAGTACATCCCTTTTTCATGTGTTTATTCTTTAAGAGCGTTCAAAGCTTGCTTGCTCTCAATTTAACAAACCACAAGTTTGTTAAACACTATTTATTAAGGGGTCACTATGTAAAAAGGCTGCTAAGAGCTCCTAAGAGAAACCAAACCAAGATTATTGCATTTGTTCATTAGGGACTTGCATTAACAAAAAACAAACCTTGATTTTTTAACATAAAATTAGAACAAATAATTATAAGCTTATTTAGAGCAAAGAAAATTACATGACAAATGAAAGGTAATGTTTTGAGATAGGAGTTGTTATGTAAGACATTAATTCTTTTGTATTTTGTTAGAACTTAATAATAGTGGTTGAAACATTTTTGTAGAGGTGATAAGATAGCAAGGGATTTCCAAAACAGGTATATCTCTTACCTTTCCTGCTGATAAGATTGTAAAAGTTTGCAATTAAATGGAGGATAGAGATAACTCAGTAGACTTTTAATCCAAAATTATTATATACTGATATGTCCAACCTATTTTTTTCAGTCATAAGAACTTTTCACCAAGTCTAACATTCTTGGAAGGACAATAAAGATGAAAATATATATTGTTATAGTGTCCNGTCCTCAACAATCACACAAGATATAAAACATGCACAAATTATATAATAAAGTACAAAAATAGCCCATTCAATAACTTGAGTTTTGTTTTTATTTCTTTGTGATGCCTAGAAATTGGAAGATGGCTTTCATTGTGAAAATTTATTAACAAGCATATTGTTTTTGTAGAAAATCCAAAGGGAGAATTCTTTGTCATGGAGATTTTTATTCTTCTGTTAAAGACTATGGCAGCATTGTATAAATTCTGAGTGCAGGTGTAGGCACTCAGGTTTGGTTTCCAGAAGTAGAGCTTTTGTGTGCATGTGATTAAAAAAAAAATCTGTTGGCACACAGTCTCTCAGGTCTCCATGTTTATCTGCATGTGGTGTCACATGCACAAGCAACAAATCTGTGGATGTCTACGGTAAAGCAGATTAAGGGGAAAAAAAAAAAAAAGCTGCTCCAAAATGATAACTCTTGCCTACCAAAGCATGGAATATTTGAAAAATATATAAAACTCAATTCTGAAATTAGGACAGTAATAAACAGTTTAGAGAGACTTTAGGCACCGAAGTCAAATGGTAGTTCTAAAACCGGCATTAATACAGGCCAATTATATAAAGCCATTTGAAAGGCTATTTTTCACCATGTTTCTTCAATTCTTCAGTCTGCGGTGATGACCAACATCAGATACTATTAAGAAGTTTTCAAGCGTGTAAAATAATATGATTTCACAATGATTACATATTCACTCTACAGCTGGCTGAGTTTTTACATCTCCATTTGTCATTGACGATTGTGTCCAATTAAATGATTAGCTTTTAAAAACTGCTGCACATTATGAGAGTGAACTTGTGTTCCATTGCACTGAGTGATGCAGAAACAAACTCATTACAGCATGTAATTCACCCATATTAAATAACAAACAGATGGCTGCTGTAAATGAGAGCTCCTTTTTCTCTTCAAAAGTGCCAGGAAAAAGGTGTTTTTATTTATCTTTGTTTCCAGCTTCTTTCTGTTTTCTTGACAAGTGGGCAGCTGGTTGCTGAGGTTTTCAATTGGTGCAGAAGAATGAAAAGCCTGTTTCCATTAATTTCCCCATAAAATAAGTCTTTGAATCATTTCTGTTATAAATGCAAGTGCAGTAGCAAGCTGCTGCTTGATTAATTCACTTATTATGAAGATTTCATCTTTTATAAGAGGGCCTGCAGGTAATTTATCTTGTTTAGTAAGATTAGAAAAATGTAATTATCTTGATACCTTTGGACCCCTCTCATTTTAATTGTGTTCTCATAAATTTCAAGCACAAAGATGGGAATTTTTTGTGCACAAATGTTCCAACATGTGGTCGAAAAAATGTTCTTGTAAGATCTGCATAAAAATTTATCAAGTAAAATACATTAGGACTGTACTATTACAGGAATGCATACAAATAAAGCTACCATACAATTATGCTAGTGTGTGCTAACAAATATCTGCATTGCTAGTTCCCTAGTCACCTAACAGCTGGGGTGAGGTAAAGGGTTCTGGGATTTGTTGAAAAGGCTGGGTTTTTTTGTTTGTTTGTTTTTAACCCAAGCATAAATATCTCTAGGGAAATGAAGAAATCTGTCATATTTAAACCCATAAAATTAAAATTGTGTTTGTCTTCCAATGTTCCAAACTCAAATGAATTGACTTATGAGTGTATATCTTGTAATCTTTCCATTACTTTCATTACATGTCCTATCATCCTTGGGAATTTGGATATATCTCAGTTTTTTAAATGACTATGTAATTTGATTTACTTTTTAAAAACAGTGTCTAAAAATGTAAAGTGAGATAAGTATGTATCTCAATTCTTTATTGTATGTAATCTTCAGATATTGTATCTTGCAGGAAACATGAAATCAGGCTTAGTAGAAATACCTCCTTTCTCTGATAGTTTCTTCAGTTCTGTTAGTATCAGTGTTTTAATACCTTTAATTCCATTCTATGCAGAGTATTTAATGTGCCTCTGCTAGATTTCAAAATATTTCACTATCCACTTAATCACTTAGAATTACTGTTGTACTGTTGTGTATGTTCCTCTCAGTCTTGAATTATTGTCCTGGAAGAAGGAAATTAGAAATATATAATACAGCTGTATACTTCAAAAGTATCTAGTCTTTATATATAGCTTTATATAGGAAAGCATTTCATCTTTTGTAATCTGCTGAACAGTATCAAACAGGTCAAACAATTGTTTTGGTAAATTTTATTCAGTTTTCTGTCCAGACAGGCACACAAAAAGATATAATTGGGGTACACTGATGTTTGCTATCTAAGGAATGGCCTGTGTAATTAAAAATATGTGTTAGATCTCTGATTATCATAGTTTTCCAATTATAGAACTTCTTACCACATATTTCAATAAAACTGAACAACTTACACGTATGAACCAAAATAACATGTTAGGTATTATAGGGAGAACTCCATCTGTTATAAATTGTGGTAAGATCTTTTTTGATCCACCTCCTAATTAAAATAAAAACAAAAATAAATAAATTGAGCCTAATTAAACTTAAAAGCTCTTGCAGAGCAATGGAAACCATAAACTAAAAGAAAAGGCAACCCATAGAATGGGAGAAAATATTTACAAATCAGTGAGCAACAAGGGATCAACCCTCAAAATATACAAACAGTTCATGCAGCTCAATATTAAAAAAAAAATCAACTCAATCAAAAAATGGGTGGAAGATATAAATGGATAGCTTTCCAAAGAAGACATACAGATGGCCAAAAAGCACATGAAAAGATGCTCAACACCACTAATAATGAGAAATGCAAATCAAAACTACAATGCCATCATCAAAAAACCTACAAATACATTCTGGATAAGGTGTGGAGAAAATAAAGCTCTCATGCCCTGTTGGTATGGAATGTAAATTGGTACAGCCACTGTGGAGAACAGTACAGATGTTCCTTTAAAAAATGAAACAAAAAACTAACAGTAGAGCTACCATACGATCCAGCAATCTCACTCTTTGGCATACATCAAGAGAAAACTGAACTTTGTAAAGATACATGCACCCCAATGTTCATTACAGCAATATTTAAAAGAGCCAGGACATGAAAGCAACCTAAATGTCCCTTCATTAATGGATAAAGAATATATGGTAGAAATATACAATGGAATATTACTCAGCCATAAAAAGAACAAAATAATGCCATTCACAGTAACATGGATAAACCTAGAGACTGTCATACTGAGTGAAGTAAGTCAGGCAGAGAAATACAAATATTATGTGACATTTCTTATATGTAGAATTTAAAAATGATACAAAAGAATTTATTTTCAAAACAGAAATAGAGTCACAGATATAGAAAACAAAGTTATGGTTACCAAGTGGGTAGTAGGGAGAGGATAAACTGGGAGTTTGGGATTGAAATATATACTGATATATACAGCCTCTTATTCTTATCCATCATAGGGCAGACAGAATGAAAACCACAATTACAGAAAACTAACCAAACTGATCACGTGGACCACAGCCTTGTCTAACTCAGTGAAACTATGAGCCATGTGGTGTAGGGCCACCCAAGACAAACAGGTCATGGTGCAGAGTGCTGACAAACCGTGGTCCACTGGAGAAGGGAATGGCAAAAATTTCAGTATTTTTGCCCATGAACAGTATAAAAAGGCAAAAAGATATGACATTGAAAGATGAACTCCTCAGGTTGATAGGTGCCCAATATGCTACTGGAGAAGAGTGGAAAAATAGCTCCAGAAAGAAGGAAGAAGCTCAGCCAAAGCAGAAACAACACCCAGTTGTGGATGTGCCTGATGATGGAAGTAAAATCCAATGCTATAAAGAACAATATTGCATAGAAACCTGGAATATTAGGTCCATGAAAGTGAAAGTGAAATTTTTTCGCGACCCCATGGACTATAGCCCACCAGGCTCCTCCATCCATGGGATTTTCGAGGCAAGAATATTGGAGTGGGTTGCCATTTCCTTCTCCAGGGGATCTTCGTGACCCAGGGATTGAATTCGGATCTCATTCATTGCAGGCGGACTCTTTACTGTCTGAGCCACAGGGAAGTGAGGTCTATGGATCAGGATAAATTGGAAGTGGTCAAATAGGAGATACCAAGAGTGAATATCAACATTTTAGGAATCAGTGAACTAAAATGGACTGGAATGGTCGAATTTAATTCAGATGACCATTAAACATTATATCTACTGATGTAGGCAAGAATCCTTAGAAGAAATGAAATAGCCCTCATAGTCAATAAAAGAATTTGAAATGCACTACTTGGGTGCAGTCTCAAAAATAATCTCTGTTCATTTCCAAGGCAAACCATTCAATATCACAGTAATCCAAGTCTATACCCCAACCACTAATGCCAAAGGAGCTGAACAGTTCTATGAAAACTTGAAGACCTTTTAGAACTAACACCAAAAAAAAAAAAAAGGTGTCTTTTTCATCATAGGGGATTGTCATGCAAAAGTAGGAAGTCAAGGGATACCTGGAGTAACAGGAAGTTTGGCCTTGGAGTTCAAAATGAAACAGGACAAAGGCTGATAGAGTTTTGCCAAGAGAATGAAATGGTCATAGCAAACACCTTCTTCCAACAACACAAGAGACGACTCTGCACATGGACATCACCTGATGGTCAACACTGAAATCAGATTGATTATATTCTTTGGAGCCAAAGATGGAGAAGCTCTATACAGTCAGCAAAAACAAGACTGGGAGCTGACTGTAGCTCAGACCATGAACTCCTTATTGTCAAATTCAGACTAAAGTTGAGGAAAGTAGGGGAAACCACTAGACTATTCTGGAATGACCTAAATAAATTCCCTTACAACTATTTAGTAGAAGTAGCAAATAGATTCAAGGGATTAGATACAGTAGATAGAGTGTCTGAAGAACTATGAACGGAGTTATGTAACATTGTACAGGAGGCAGTGATCAAAAACATTTCCAAGAAGAAGAAATGCAAAAAGGAAAACTGGTTGTCTCAGGAGACTTTACAAATAGTTGAGAAAAGAAGAGAAGCAAAAAGCAAAGAGAAAAGGATGCATCTGAATGTAGAGTTCCAAAGAATAGCAATGAGAGATAAGAAAGCTTTCCTAAGTGACCAATGCAAAGAAATAGAGGAAAACAACAGAAGGAGAAAGACTAGAGGTCTCTACCAGAAAATTAGAGATACTAAGGGAACATTTCATGCAAAGATGGGCAAAAAAAGGTCAGTAAGTGTATGGACCTAAAAAAAAGCAGAAGCTATTAAGAAGAGGTGGCAAGAATACACAGAACTATACAAAAAAGATCTTCTTTACCCAGATAATCATGATGCTGTGGTCACTCATCTAGATCCAGACATCCTGGAATGCAAAGTCAAGTGGGCCTTAGGAAGCATCACCATGAACAAAACTAGGGGAGGTGATGAAATTCCAGTTGAGTGATTTCCCATCCTAAAAGATAATGCTGTGAAAGTGCTTCACTCAATATTGCCAGCAAATATGGAAAACTAATCAATGGCCATAGGACTGGAATATACCAGTTTTAATTCCAATCCCAGATATGTGAAGTGAAGTGAAGTGAAAGTCACTCATTCATATCCAACTCTTTGTGATCCCTGGACTATACAGTCCATGGAATTCTCTAGGCCAGAATACTAGAGTGGGTAGTCTTTCTCTTTTCCAGGGGATCTTCTCAACCCAGGGATCAAACCCAGGTTTCCAGGATTGCAGGTGTATTCTTTACCAGCTGAGTTACAAGGGAAGCCGAAGAATACTGGAATGGGTAGCCTAACCCTTTCCCAGGTGCTATTTCCAAGTGGGGAATTGAACCGGGGTCTTCTGCATTTCAGGTGGATTCTTTACCAACTGAGCTGTCAGGGAAGCTCCCCAATCCCAAAGAAAGGCAATGACAAGGAATGTTCAAACTACTCCACAATTGTACTCATCCCACATTCTAGCAAAGTAATGCTCAAAATTTTTCAAGTGAGGCTTCAACAGTATGTGAACTGAGAACTTCCAGATGTTCAAGCTGGAATTAGAAAACGCAACATCCATTGTATCATTGAAAAAGCAAAAGAGTTCCAGAAAAGCCTCTAATTTTGCTTTATTGACTAAACTAAAGTCTTTGATTGTGTGGATCAAGCAAACTGTGGAAAATTGTTCAAGAGATGGGAATACCAGACCACCTTACATGCCTGACTTCTGCCTGCTCAGTCACTTCAGTCATGTCCAACTCTTTGCAACCCTATGGACTGTAGGCAACCAGGCTCCTCTGTCCATGGGATTCTCCAGGCAAGAATACTGGGATGGGTTGCCATTTCCTTCTCTAGGCGATCTTCCCAACCCAGGGATTGAAACCACATCTTTTATGTCACCTGCATTGGCAGGTGGGTTCTTTACCACTAAGCTACCTGGGAAGCCCGACCACTTACCTACCTCCTGTGAAATCTGTATGCAGATAAATAAGCAACAGTTAGAACCGGGTATAGAACAATGAACTGGTTTCAAATTGGGAAAGGAGCATGCCAAGGGTGTATATTGTCACCCTGCTTATTTAACTTATATGCAGAGTACATGTGAAATGCCACACTGGATGAAGTGAAAGCTGGAATCAAATTCAAGGAGGGAATATTAATAACTTCAGATAAGAAAAGACACCACCCTTATGGTCGAAGGCAAAGAGGAACTAAAGAGCCTCTTAATGAAAGTAAAAAGAGAGTGAAAAAGCTGGCTTAAAACTCAGCATTCAGAAAACAAAGATCATGGCATTTGGTCCCATCACTTTATGGCAATAGATGAGGAAACAATGGAAACAGTGAGACACTTTATTTTCTTGGGCTCCAAAATCACTGCAGATGGTGACTGCAAGAGATGAAAATAAAAGATGCTTGCTCCTTGGAAGAAAAGCTTTGACCAACCTAGACAGCATATTAAAAAGCAGAGACATTGCTTTGTCAACAAAGATCCATCTATTCAAAGCTATGGTTTTACCAGCAGTCAGCTATGGATGTGAGAGTTGGACTATAAAGAAAGCTGAGCACTGAAGAGTTGATGCTTTTGAACTGTGGTGTTGGAGAAGACATTTGAGAGTCCCTTGGACTGCAAGGAGATCCAACCAGTCCATCCTCAATCAAATCAGTCCTGAATATTAATTGGAAGGACTGATGCTGAAGCTGAAACTCTAATTCTTTGGCCACCTGATGCGAAAAACTGTCTCATTTGAAGAGACCCTGTTGCTGGGAATGATTGAAGGTGGGGAGAGAAAGCGATGACAGAGGATGAGATGATTGGATGGCATCACCAACTCAATGGACATGAGTTTGAGGAGACTCCAGGAGTTGGTGATGGACAGGGAAGTCTTGCGTTCTGCAGTCCATAGGGTCGCAAAGAGTCGGACACAACTGAGAGACTGAACTATAACTACTCAGCATGACTCACCCTTCATAGTACTGTGTTTTTGACATCTGAACTTTCCAGGCATGCATAAATTATCTCATTTGATCATCTCTGCAACTAGTGAAGAGATAAAATTGGCATCAAATGCTACACATTTTTCAGATACTGAAACTGAAATCCAGAGAGAAGTGACTTATGAAGGAGACAACACTTACACAGTTAAGCTGAGATTCAGAACTCATGTGTCATGAATTTTTGTCCAATGCTATTCTCACTAAAATCATTCTTGAAAAATCTTTGAGGCTACCCTCTCCCATTTTGTAGTTATGTGGCTCCAAGACCCTCATAAATTATGCAAAACCATTCCTTAGATTTTGTTTGATACCATCCATGGACACATTAACTCAATCTAGAGATATGACTAAAGAACCTAACAGTAAATTAAGAAAAGAATCCATGAATAATTGTGTAAATAATCACACATACACATATGTATGTAGTGTGGCCATCTCACAA
>SJYQ01000989.1:48579-59722 GCA_006410935.1 Redunca redunca
TTACCAAGGATTTATTATGAACCTGGCACTAGACTAACTATTTAAAGCATTATATACTTATTCCTTACAAAAATAAGACTAGACATTATTATTCTCAATTTATAGATGATAAAATGAGGTTCAAAGAATTCAAATAACTTTGCCAAGAGCACAGAACTAAAGTGGTACAGTGACAATTTGAATCTATTTCTGTTGATTTCACAGCTTACTGATTTATTGCATTTATTTTATCAACATAATTAGTATTTATATTTGCAAAGAATTATTTTAAAAATATTAACGAACTTAATCTTTATAGTATTCCTGTGTTGTATTTTGTGCTGGTAATTTTTATTATGTATACTTCAAGATAACTGCAGATGGTGACTGCAGCCATGAAATTAAAAGATGCTTACTCCTTGGAAAAAAAAAGTTATGATCAACCTAGATAGCATATTGAAAAGCAGAGACATTACTTTTCCAACAAAGGTCCGTCTAGTCAAGGCTATGGTTTTTCCAGTAGTCATGGACGGATGCAAGAGTTGTACTGTGAAGAAAGCTGAACACCGAAGAACTGATGCTTTTAAATTGTGGTGTTGGAGAAGACTCTTGAGGGTCCCTTGGACTGCAAGGAGATCCAACCAGTCCATTCTAAAGGAGATCAGCCTTGGGTGTTCTTTGGAAGGAATGATGCTAAAGCTGAAACTCCAGTACTTTGGCCACCTCATAAGAGTTGACTCATTGGCAAAGACTCTGATGCTGGGAGGGATTGGAGGCAGGAGGAAAAGGGGATGACAGAGGATGAGATGGCTGGATGGCATCACTGACTCGATGGGCGTGAGTCTGAGTGAACTCCAGGAGTTGGTGATGGACAGGGAGGCCTGGCGTGCTGCGATTCATGGGGTCGCAAAGAGTCGGACACGACTGAGCACCTGAACTGAACTGAACTGAACTGAACTGATATTCATATGTGTGAAATATGGACTCCATTCCAAATCATTGAAAACTTTTCTTACATTCCATGGTTCTTTTGTTCTAAAACAAAAACTAGTTTCTTAAAGATACAACAGCCTTTTTACTATGACTTATTAAAAAGCATGTTTATCTTGGAATATTTTATTTTTTATAAACTTTAATAGGTAACATAATTATTTCCACTGTTCCATTTGCATGTCTTTGTAACTCTAGTAAGGTTTTTCATGTGCTACCCAAATCTGTAGCATAAAACTGAACATCCATAAAATTCTCACACAAGTGATTTATTACTTAGTGAGAAAGCCTTAAATAGATAAAATTATCCCCATGTTGTGCTATAAACAGTAAAATGTAGTACCTGTAACAGGTAACATGTGTCCATTTTATACCTTAAATAGCAGAACTTGATAACTATAGGAGACAAATATTGCCTATGTTATAAGAGGACAACAAGAAAATTGTATTTGTAAACTGCCTTTGAAATCTTAATAATTTAACTAGTTCTTAGATCTAGTTAATCACAGATTACTGTTAGATCCCTCAATTGTTAAAAAAGTTGTTCCATATAAATATTAGCAAAAGCTTCATCTCTGTATATATAGTCAGATATATTAAATAAAATCTTGTTGGAACTTTGTTAGGAATTGCTTTAAAACTGTAGATTGAGAAAATTGATGTACTTTTCATGTGTGATTTCCAGTCTATGAACAGTATCTCTCTCCATTTAAGTATTCTTTAACATCTATTCTAGTATTCATTTGATCATGGAGAAAGCAAGGTAGTTCCAGGAAAATATCTACTTCTGCTTCACTGACTAGGTTAAAGCTTTTGACTAGCAAAATGCAGAAAATTCTTAAAGAGATGGAAGTACCAAACCACGTTACCACTCTCCTGAGAAACCTGTATTCAGGTCAAGAAGCAACAGTTAGTACTGGACATGGAACATTTGAATGGTTCAAAATTGGGAAAAGAGTATGACAAGTCTGAATATTGCCATCCTGCTTATTTAACTTCTATGCAGAGTGCATACTAAGTCACTTCAGTCATGTTTGATTCTGAGACACTATGGACTGTAGCCCACCAGGCTTCCCTGGGATTCTCCAGGCAAGAATATTGGAGTAGGTTACCATGCCCTCTTCCAGGTATCTTCCCAGCCAGGGATACATCATGTGGAATGCCAGGCTGGATGAAGCACAAGCTGGAATCAAGATTGCTGGAGGAATATCAACAACCTCAGATATGTAGATGTTACCATTGTAATGACAATATTAAAAGAGAACCTAAAGAGCCTCTTGATTAGGGTGAAAGAGGAGAGTGAAAAAGCTGGCTTAAAACTCAACATGAAAAAACTAAAATCATGGCATCTGGTCCCATCAATTCATGGCAAATAGAAGGGGGAAAAGTGGAAACAGTGATAAATTTCATTTTCTTGGCCTCCAAAATCACTGTAGACAGTGATGGCAGATGTGAAATTAAAATATTCTTACTCTTTGGAAGGAAAGCTATGAAAAACCTACACAGTGTATTAAAAAGCAAAGACATCACTTTGCTGACAACGGTTTGTATGTATGGATGTGAGAGTTGGACGATAAAGCAGGCTGAGCACCAAAGAATTGATGCTTTCAAATTGTGATGCTGGAGAAGACTCTTGAGATCCTCTTGGACCACAAGGGGATCCTAAAATAAATCCTAGAATAAATCAACCCTGATATTCATCGGAAGGACGGATGCTGGAGCTCTGATACTTTGGCCACCTGATGGGAAGAGCTGACTCATTTGAAAGACTCTGATATTGAGAAAGATTGAAGGTAAAAGGAGGAGGTGAGAGAGGATGAGATGGTTAGATAACATCACCAATTCAAAGGACAGGAATTTGATCAAACTCTGGGAGATAATAGAGGACCGAGGAGCCTGGCGTGCTACTCTCCTTGGGGTCACAAAGAGTCAGAGTCCATGGATCCCAAAGAGTCAGTGGGACATGACTGAGCACACACATTTTATTACTGTGAATATCCTCATCATGTTGCTATGGCGGTGTTTGTTTAGTCACTAAGTCGTGTCAGACTCTTGCAACCCTATGAATTGTAGCCTGCCAGGCTCCTCTGTCCACATGATTCTCCAGCAAGATTCCTGGAGTAGGTTGCCATTTCCTTCTCCAGGGGATCTTCCAGACCCAGGAATCAAACCTGGGTTTCCTGCATTTCAGGCAGTTTCTTTACCGGCTGAGCTATGAAGGAAGCCTATAGTTTTACAAAATGCTACCCAGGGGAAAAATGGACAAAATATACAGGGATCTCTGTCTTATTTCTTACAACTGCATGTGAGTCTATAATTATCTCAATACAACTTTCAACTTGAAAATTGGAGTCTTTAACTATTATTTGATATAACTTTGATCTTTGATCAGGGTTTACCAAGGGATTTAGATACAGATATGAACACATCTTATGTGTTTATTTAAATCAGTTGCTTCATTAATTAAAAAGTAAAATTTGCTGAATATACAGATTTAAATTGTTTTAATAACATAAAGTATATTTAGTGATTAAAATTTTGCATCTACCTCTAATGCTTAATATAACTGACCATTAAAAATGATTATTTATATTGATCATTCAGACTTACATGATAACTTAGATGAGGTGCATTCATGGGTGGTAGAATCAGCTAAATAAACTCACTAGTAAAGAATTTTATAAATACAGGCATTCTGTGGGTTTCTGCCATTTCTATTTCTTCTTCAGACTGACGGTTAAAGTCACTGAAATGTAAGAAAATAGAGAAATTTCATCTCAATACTTTTTAGTATTTAAATTGCAAAATGTGCATGTGTGCTAAGTCACTTCATTCATGTTCGATTCTTTGTGACACACTGGACTGTAAACCACCAGGTTCTTCTGTCCATGGGATTCTCCAGGCAAGAATGCTGGAGTGGGTGACTGTGTCCTCCTCCAGGGGATCTAGTTTGAGGCTCTTTTCTTTTTTTAACTGAAACGAGTCTCAATCTAAACATCTCCACTCTTTTCTTGGAAAAAGTCAAACATAATTTTAGTCTTTCCATTCAAGTACCTGATACCTCCTCTTACCTGGAGAATCCCATGGACAGAGTGGCCTGGCTGGTTACAGTCCATGGGGTCACAAAGAGTTGGACACAACTGAGTGACTAAAACACACAAACACACTCCAGTCATAATACCAGTCATTGTGAATATACAAAAGTATATGGAAATAGATAATTTTATTGAAGGAAATGGAGAATAAAATAATAATGTTAACTGAGATGTACTTTCTCTTCCATATATATCTAATGAAACAAAGGACTTACTGTCTCACTGATCATATTAAATAAAAACCATATATTTATACAGAAAATAATATTCCAAGAAGGTAAAATCTTCAGGGTGCTTATTTTAGTGCACTATTGATATAGTACCCATGAAAATGAATAAGGAAAGAAGATAAGAGGGAAGGGAAGAGGAGAAGGAAGGAAGGAAAGGAAAAGAGGGAGAAAAGGAGGAAGAGAGAGATAAAAGACAAAGAGAAAGAAGGAAATAAAAATTTGGCCTTAGAAAAAGTCATCTGCAATTATATCCCTTGTAAATACAGTTAACACATTTCAAATAACTGAGAAAATGAATGGAAAATAATTGTTTATATGGTAAGAAAATATAAAAAGATCCTTGTATGGACACAATCTTATTGAACAATCTTTGCAGAGACAATTCCTAGCTCCCAGTGGGTAGTTCAGGCTCTTAGAGTCCATGGGATATGGTTGATTTTATACTTTTAAATGAAATAAGGAAGCAAAGGCAAGAATAAAATGTAAGACAAGTAACATACATTACATTTGGCCTGGTAACCATTCCCAGATATACAATAAGAATATTAACTAAATATTATTAAGACAATTACATTTGATTTACTTGTACACAACACTCATAATGCACTAGAAATTGTAAGGAAAACAAAGAACGACCTTAAGATCAACTTCAAATTGTGCAAATTGGTTTTAGATGTATGTAAAATTTTGTAAGCAAAACAAAGAAAGACCTTAAGATCAACTGCAAATTGTGCAAATTGGTTCTTGAAGTATGTAAAATTAAAATTGATTCTGCATTATCTGTATTTATATGGTTATGTACCTTTATTTATATGTGAAAATTGTATAAAACACCCAAGAGATTTAGGTATACTATTGCAATTTTGAAAGAATTATTATCTTTTAAATGTCTTTTCTAATCAAAGAACAATATGTGAAACATGTAACCAAAATGTCATTCCAAGAAAAAGTTAATAAAATAGAGAAACAAAGATACATTTATGACTATAAAGGAAACATGTACTAATATTTTTAAAAATGTATTTATTTTAATTGCAGGATAATTGCTTTACAATGTTGTACTGATTTCTGCCATACATCAACATGAATAGTCCATAGGTATACATATGTCCCCTTCCTATGTAGCCTCTCCCACCTCTAATCCCTCCCACCTCTAGGTTGTCACAGAACACCTGCTGAGCTCCTTACATCATACAGCAAATTCCCACTAGCTATCTATTTTACATATGGTAATATATATATATTTCAATGCTACTGTCTCAATCCATCCCACCCTCTCCTTCTACTGTGTCCACAAGTCTATTGTCTATATTTGTGTGTCTACTGATACCCTGTGAATAGGTTCATCAGTATCATTTTTCCAGATTCCATATATTAATATATGCATTAATATACAATATTTCTTTTTCTCTTTCTGACTTCATTCTCTGTAACAGGCTCTAGTTTCATCCACATCACTAGAACTGACTCAAATTCATTCCCTTTACAGCTGAGTAATATTACTGACACCACCTTTATGGCAGAAAATGACGGGGAACTAAAAAGCCTCTTGATGAAAGTGAAAGAGGAGAGTGAAAAGGTTCGCTTAAAGCTCAACATTCAGAAAATGAAGATCATGCATCTGGTCCCATCACTTCATGGGAAATAGATGAGGAAATAGTGGAAACAGTGTCAGACTTTATTTTTGGGGGCCCCTAAATCACTGCAGATCATGATTGCAGCCATGAAATTAAAAGACGCTTACTCCTTGGAAGGAAAGTTGTGACCAACCTAGATAGCATGTTGAAAAGTAGAGACATTACTTTTCCAACAAAGGTCTGTCTAGTCAAGGCTATGGTTTTTCCAGTAGTCATGTATGGATGTGAGAGTTGCACTGTGAAGAAAGCTGAGTTCCGAATAATTGATCCTTTTGAACCATGGTGTTGGAGAAGACTCTTAAGAGCCCCTTGGACTGCAAGGAGATCCAACCAGTCCATTCTAAAGGAGATCAACCTTGGGTGTTCTTTGGAAGGAATGACGTTAAAGCTGAAACTCTAGTACTTTGGCCACCTCATGCGAAGAGTTGACTCATTGGAAAAGACTGATGCTGGGAGGGATTGGGGGCAGGAGGAGAAGGGGACGACAGAGGATGAGATGGCTGGATGCCATCACTGACTCGATGGGCATGAGTTTGAGTGAACTCTGTGAGTTGGTGATGGACAGGGAGGCCTGGCGTGCTGCAGTTAATGGGGTCACAAAGAGTCAGACACGACTGAACGACTGAACTGAACTGAATATGTATACCACAAGTTCTTTATCCATTCATTTATCAATGGACGTCTAGGTTGTTCCATGTACTGGCTGTTGTAAACAGTGCTGCAATGACTATTGGAGTACATGTGTCTTTTAGAGCTGTGTGTTTTTCTCAGGGTACATGTCCAGTAGTGGGATTTCTGAGTCGTATGGTAGTTTTATTCCTAGTTTTTTAAGAAATCTCCATACTGTTCTCCATAGTGGCTGTATCAATTTATATTCCTACTAACTGTGCAAGAGGGTTCTCTTTTCTTCACATCCTCTCCACCATTTATTGTTTGTAGATTTTTGGTGATGACAGTTCTAACTGGTGTTAGATGATACCTCATTTTGGTTTTGATTTGCATTTCTCTTATAATAGCAATATTGAGCATTTTTTATGTGTTTATTGATTGTATGTATTCTTTGGAGAACTGTCTGTTTAGATCTTCTGACCATTATTTGATTGTTTTCCTGATATTGAGCTGCCTGAGCTGCTTATGTATTTTGAAGATTAATCCTTTGTCAGTTGCTTCATTGCAATTCACTTCTCCCATTCTGAGGCTTGCCTTTTCATCTTCTTTATGGTTTCCATTGCTGTGCAAAAAATTTGAAGTTTGATTAAGTCTCATTTGTTTATTTTTGTTTTTATTTCCATTATTCTAGGAAGTGGATCATAGAGAATCTTTCTGTGATTGATGTCAAAGAGTATTTTGCCTTTATTTTCTTCTAGGAGTTTTATAGTTCCTTGTTTTACATTTAAGTCTCTAATCCATTTTGAGTTCATTTTTGTGTGGTGTTAGGAAGTGTTTTGTATGTATAGTATCATATCATCTGCAAACAGTGAGAGTTTTACTTCTTTTCCAATCTGGATTCCTTTTATTTATTTTTCCTGTCTGATTGCCATGACTAGCACTTCTAGAACTATGTTGAATAATAGTGGTGAGAGTGGGAACCCTTGTCTAGTTACTGATCTGAGTAGAAATGCTTACAATTTTTTATCATTGAGAATAATGTTTGCTGTGGGTTTGTCACATATTGCCTTTATTATGTTGAGTGTACTAATATTCTTAGAAGTTATTCTTATAGATTCCAGCATTGNCTTTTTATTTGATTGCTCATCTAAATATTACCTACTCAGCCCAGAAGTAAACATCCACACATAGACAATAATGTCAGTTTTTAAATATTTTGACCACTTGTAGTTCTATATATGTATAAACAACTTCGTTTCACTCACATATGCACACAAAATCATAATGAAGTTATACTATTTATTGTTAGGAAGCTAAAATATATTCCCAGCTTAATTTACACCTACTAAATATTCAACCTTACTTGTGCCATGGCCTCCATTTTGCTTTTGCTGTAGTTCCCACAGGTGAAAGGAACATTCTTGAGTTAGGAAGGAGTTATGAAATCAGAGGGGCAATGGAGTAAATACATCATGGATGACTTTTAAGTCACAGGAGTGATTTTGGCTTTTGTTGAGTGTGATATATGAAGCTATTAGAGTTTTTTTAAAAAGAAGGATCACTCTTTGTGATGAACAAAGATCCTGTTACTTACATTTTGGATCTAGTGTTTGATTTATTCCTTTCCCACTTCTGGTCAGTATTGCTTGATTCTATATTTTATTTGCTTTTTGAAAGATAAAGCATATGCCAAGTGAACTATACCATCTCATCTCACAGGAAAATGTGGTTTAAAATAATTTAATTAGAAGTTGGTCCCATTCACTACCATGTATTAGAACTTGGTATTGAGTAAAATTATGAAAAAAATGTTCTCTAACTTTCATTTTACCCTATGCAATAAGAAGTATAGAATAAGGCAGTCTAGAACGAGGCAGTCTAGAACATCTGTGAGAGGGTGAGATAAAGAAGTCAGACTATCTTTCTGCTCTACCACTTTTATTATATGAGTTTTTCTTTCATAGTTAGAATATGACTGCTCAATTAATATGATGCAGATGCAAAGGGGACAAAATATTGGCTATCATTCATCTTTGCTTCCTGCACCAGAAGATCTGTACTGCCATGGTTACAACAGTAGTGCTGTGCTTAGTCATTCAGTCATGTCCCACTCTTCACATCCCAATGGATAGCTTGCCAGGCTTCTCTGTCTGTGGGGATTCTCCAGGAAAGAATACTGGAGTGGGTTGCCATGCTCTCCTCCAGGGAATCTTCTCTACCCAGGGGTTGAACTCAAGTTTTCCACATTGCAAATAGATTCTTTACCATCTGAGCCACCAGGGAAGCCCAAGAATGCTGGAGTGGGTAATCTATCCCATCTCCAGGGGATTTTCCTGATCTAGAAATTGAACTGGCCTCTCTTGCATTGCAGGCAGATTCTTTACCAGCTGACCTACCAGGGAAGCCCACCACACGTAACAGAGGAAGACAGCAAGTAAAGGGGTAAGAGAATATTTGCCACATCACTGTCTATATGCATTGCATAAAATAAAACGACTCTAATCAGCTAGTATTTTTTTAACATAGAAATAGTTTTGCTTTGAGTGTGTGTGTGTGTGTGTGTGTGTGTGTGTGTGTGTGTAAAAGAGAGGGCATATGAATATATGAAGGAAAAACCAAGTGTTTTTCAGCCCAATTTACCATGAGAGTGGAAGATAGTCTCTTTTCCTAAAGGGAAACGTCAGAATTGTGACAATAAAATAAATATTCTTTGATGATAGGATTATGCTTTGTTTAATGATAAATGCAAGACCTGGTGACTCTATTTCGAGTTTTCTCTACTCGTTTTTCTTTTTTTGGTAAAACATTCCACTTGAACAACATGTAACATTTGATCCATTGAACCAGCTTCTTTGGGGAATGAATCTGAATGAGTCTTGTAAGGATGAATTATGGTTGGACCTGACATATTTGTTGAGTGAGATATAGACAAAATGCTCTTGAATTATAGTTTTCTAACCCCAAATCCAAGAATTTCTTTTTTTCTTTTTCTTTTTTTTTTTTAGACATGCTTAGCTAGAGTTATTGATAATACAAAAGAACTTTGTGTTGTGGAGACAGACATCAACTTGGAAGACTCCTTTAATTTTTGTTCAGGTATAAGTAATTCAGTCTTATAAAGACTGTGATATTGAGCACCTTGTTAAAATATAGTTGATTTCTTGAAGTCATGTCTTCTCTAGGAAAAGGCTGAAGTGCCACACTTAAAATAAGCTTAGGAAGGTAATTTTTGTATGAGAAATGCCTCAAAGTTGAAGAGGAGAAACCAGGTCCAGTGTGGAGGCCATGGTCATGGGAAAATACTTTCTTTTTATTGATACCAGAAAATATCTAAGGTAATTAGAACTTCACTCTTGTGTTTCCCATGGTGTACCTCTTGATGCACATTATAAGACTTTCTTGACTATTCAGAAACATCTTTGTGTATATCCATGGTAGAGATTCACAGTGTTGGTCCTGTATATTTCTCATGGGATGTTCAGATGAGGGAGGAACTGTACTTCTATAACTCATTTACATTTTCTGACTCAGGAAGACAAAGCACTGGAGGGAGTAAAATTTCTCTCCGGTACTATGCGTGAGAGAAACTTTTCTTTAATGTGCTTATTACTGTCACCAACAATTAGATTGACCAGAGGTCTACAGTTCAGAATCACTGGATAAGACAATGCTGTTCAGTAAGACTAAATTTTCTGATTGCCTCATGTGTTACCAAAGGCTGCGTCTGACAATTCCAGTAAGTATTTTAAGCAATTAGTTCTTTTTAATGCAAAGATAAAATACCACATCTGTAATAAACCAGATGCTTATCCTATAGAATATTGAGCTTTACTGAACAAAATTTCTCTGAATGAAAACAGTTACTATTTGTGAGGCAAACGAATCTCTAAAGTGCAAAGAAGAAAAGAAGATGAAAGTGACATCTTGTGACATGACATTAAATCTATAATTCTGACCTGATTTCTTCATCTGATTTATTGGTATTTATTTTCCAGAACCAGAAGACAATGTGAACTGATGACAAATAAATATTGTCTACTTTGTCTCAAAAATATTTCTTAATGTAATCAGTTTTTATATCAACACTGCTAATTTATTTTTGAAAATTATTATAATATTCTTTGATTTTAATATTAATGTCTAAATGGTTTGCAATGATATATGTTCAATTACTCTTAATATTTGTAATTTGAGTCAGTGTTTTGCCTTAGTTAGTCTTTCTGTGGTTTAGAAATTTACTGAGGGAGGGGGGAGAAGATGGCGGAGGAATAGGACCAGGAGATTACTTTCTCCCTCACAAATTCCTCAAAAAAACATTTCAACGCCGAGCAAACTCCACAAAACAACTTCTGAATGCTGGCAGAGGACATCAAGCACCCAGAAAAGCAGATCACTGCCTTCAAAAACAGGTAGGGAAAAAATATAAAAGACGAAAAGAGAGACAAAGGAGGGGGGGAGGGAGCTCCGTCCTGGGTAGGGAAACCCGACCCGGGAAAGGAACTCTAAGAAGAGAGGTTTCCAAACACCAGGAAACACTCTCCCTGCCGAGTCTGTGGCGAGCCCTGGAAGCACAGAGGGCATCATAACAGGAACGATACATAAA
>SJYQ01000989.1:64338-81073 GCA_006410935.1 Redunca redunca
CCATCACCTCCACTAGCTTTGTTCATAGGGATGCCTTCTAAGGCCCACTTAACTTCACATTCCAGGATGTCTGGCTCTAGGTGAGTGATCACACCATCGTGATTATCTTGGTTGTGAAGATCTTTTTTGTACAGTTCTTCTGTGTATTCTTGCCACCTCTTCTTAATATCTTCTGCTTCTGTTAGATCCATACCATTTCTGTCCTTTATCGAGCCCATCTTTGCATGAAATGTTCCCTTGGTATCTCTAATTTTCTTGAAGTGATCTCTAGTCTTCCCCATTCTGTTGTTTTCCTCTATTTCTTTGCATTGATCGCTGAGGAAGGCTTTCTTATCTCTTCTTGCTGTTCTTTAGAACTCTGCATTCAGATGCTTGTATCTTTCCTTTCCTCCTTTGCTTTTTGCTTCTCTTCTTTTCACAGCTATTTGTAAGGCCTCCTCAGACAGCCATTTTGCTTTTTTGCATTTATTTTCCATGGGGATGGTCTTGATCCCTGTCTCCTGTACAATGTCACAAACCTCTGTCCATAGTTCATCAGGCACTCTATCTATCAGATCTAGGCCCTTAAATCTATTTCTCACTTCTACTGTATAATCATAAGGGATTTGATTTAGGTCAAACCTGAATGGTTTAGTGGTTTCCCCTCCTTTCTTCAATTTAAGTCTGAATTTGGCAATAAGGAGTTCATGATCTGAGCCACAGTCAGCTCCTGGTCTTGTTTTTGTATTGATATTTCTCCTTGTAATATGAGTCCACCTTTTGCTTCATCCAGCCTGGCATTTTGCATGATGTACTCTGCATATAAGTTAAATAAGCAGAGTGACAGTATAGAGCCTTGATGTACTACTTTCCTGATTTGGAACCACTCTATTGTTCCATGTCCAGTTCTAGCTGCTGCTTCTTGACCTGCTTACAGATTTCTCGGGAGGCAGGTCAGGTGGTCTGGTATTCCCATCTCTTTAAAAATTTTCCACAGTTTGAGGTGATCTGCACTGTGGGGCCCTAAATGGGAAACCTTGAAAAAGAAAAAGGCTAGCATTGCAGACGGAAACTAAGATGGAGCCTGGCGGAAGAGATGGGGGTGTAGTCTATGTTGTTTGTCAAAACTTCTGATTGGCTCTCTTCATTTCTGTGCACGTAGACAGCACGTGATCACCATAGACTCCTGTTATAATGATGGCACCTGATGATCTGACCTTTAACGTGATTGGTTTAACTATGGAAAGTCCCTCAAAAACCCCTCCCCGCTTGCCTTTATAAGCAGGGAGTTTGTAACAATAAAGCAGGAACTGCACTAGACGGAACCCCTGTCGCATCTGATTGTGTCTCGCTCGCTGAGGGGCTGGGTTGGCGGACAGCAGGCTCACCTTTCCTCGGGACCCCTCAGCTCTCTGCTGAGGGAAGTTCCACTGCCTCTCTTTCTTTCTGCGGAGCGCTCCCTGCACTGCACAGTCAAAGGCTTTGGCGTAGTCAATAAAGCAGAAGTAGATGGTTCTCTGGAACTCTCTTGCTTTCTTTATGATTCAACTCATGTTGGCAATTTGATCTCTGGTTCTTCTGCCTTGTCTAAACCCAGCTTGAACATCTGGAAGTTCATGTTTCATGTATTGTTAAAGCCTTGCTTGGAGAATTTTGAGCATTACTTTGGTAGTGTGTGAGATGAGTGCAATAGTGTGGTAGTTTGAACATTCTTTGACATTGCCTTTCTTTGGAATTATAATGAAAACTTTTCCAGTCCTGTGGCCACTTTTGAATTTTCCAAATTTGCTGACATATTGAGTGCAGCAGTTTCACAGCATCATCTTTTAGGATTTGAAATAACTCACCTGGAGTCCATTACCTCCACCAGCTTTGTTCGTAGTGATGCTTCCTAAGGCCCGCTTGACTTCACATTCCAGGATGTCTGGCTCTAGGTAAGTGATCACACCATCGTGACTATCTGGGTCGTTAAGATCTTTTTCGTATAGTTCTTCTGTGTATTCTTGCCACCTCTTCTTAATATCTTCTGCTTCTGTTAGGTCCACACCATTTCTGTCCTTTATTGTGTCCATCTTTGCATGAAATGTTCCTTTGGTATCTCTAATTCTCTTGCAGAGATCTCTAGTCTTTCCCATTCTCTTGTTTTCCTCTATTTGCACTGATCACTGAGGAAGAGTTTCATATCTCTCCTTGCTGTTCTTTGGAATGCTGAATTCAAATGGGTATATCTTTCCTTGTCTCCTTTGCCTTTAGCTTCTCTTCTTTTCTCAGATATTTGTAAGCCCTCCTTAGACAACCACTTTGCCTTTTTGTGTTTCTTTTTCATGGGGATGATCTTGATCACTGCCTCCTGTACAATGTTACAAATCTCTGATCATAGTTCTTCAGGCTTTCTGTCTATCAGATCGAATCCCTTGAATCTATTTGTTACCTCTACAGTATAATCATAAGGGATTTGATTTAGATCATACCTGAATTGTTTATTTAGAAGGAAAGTTATGACCGATGTAGACAGCATATTAAAAAGCAGACAAAGGTCCATCTAGTTAAAGCTACGGTTTTTTCCAGTAGTCATCTATGGATGTGAGATATGGACTATAATAGAAGCTGAGCACCAAAGAATTGATGCTTTTGAACTGAGGTTGGAGAAGACTCTTGAGAGTACCTAGAACTGCAAGGAGATCCAAGAAATCCATCCTAAAGGATATCAGTCCTGAATATTCACTCAAAGGAAGTGATGCTGAAGCTGAAACTGCAATATTTTGGCCACCTGATATGAGGAATTGATTCCTTGGAAAAGATCCTGATCCTGGGAAAGATAGGAGGCGGCAGGAGAAAGGGATGACAGAGGATGAGATGGTTGGATGCTATCACCAACTCAATGGACATGAGTTTGAGTAAACTCCGGGAGTTGGTAATGGGCAGGGAATCCTGGCATGCTTCATTCCATGGGGTCTCAAAGAGTCAGAGATGACTGAGTGACTGAACTGAACTGAACTTAATGCTTTAGTGATTTTCCCTGTTTTCTTCCATTTAAATTTAAATTTGGGAATAAGGAGTTCATGACACGAGCCACAGTCAACTTCCATTCTTTTTTTTTTTTTGCTGACTTTAGAGCTTCTCCATCTTCAGCTGCAAAAAAATATAATTAATCTGATTTTGGTATTGACCATCTGGTGATGTCCATGTGTGGCATCTTCTTGGCAAAACTCTATTAGCTTTTGCCCTACTTCATTTTGTACACCAAAGCCAAGTTTGCCTGTTACTCCAGGTATCCCTTGACTTCCTGCTTTTACATTCCAGTGCCTATGATGAAAAGGACATTTTTTTTTTTTTTTTTTTGGTGTTAGTTCTAAAAGGTCTTGTAGGTTTTCACAGAATTGTTCAATTCAGCTTCTTTAGCATTACTGGTTGGGGCATAGACTTGGATTACTGTGATATTGAATGGTTTGCCTTGGAAATGAACAGAGATCTTTCTGTCATTTTTGAGATTATACCCAAGTACTGCATTTCAGACTCTTTTTTTGACTATGAGGGCTGCTCTATATCTTCTAAGGGATTCTTGACCACAGTAGTAGACAAAATGGTCATCTGCATTAAATTCTCCCATTCCAGTCCATTTTAATTCACTGATTCCACAAGAATCAGTTGGTTGGGGTAGGAATTCCTCGCACCTGCAACTGGAAGGACTTATGGTTAATGAAATCTTAATTCCTTTACAATCTTTCATTTCTTATTTCCTCAAACCCCTTGGAAACAGGCGAGTGGCAGTGAGTTCCCCAGGGTTTTCCAAAGGCTCTACTATCTGCTGTGCCTTAGTAGCTGTTGCCCAAGAGGGTGGGGGATTCTTCTATCTTTAATCTTCTTTGTGCCAAGGATCAGGCCAATGAAAACTGTAAACACAGTTCAGGTATTTAGCAGATTTGACAGCAGGTTATGAAGGAGATTCCTCACTACGTTTTTCCCACTGCCTTTTTTTTTTAATTTTTATTTTAACTTTAGTTTACTTTACAATACTGTATTGGTTTTTGCCAAACATTGACATGAATTCACCACGAGTGTACATGTGTTCCCAAACATGAATCCCCTCCCACCTCCCACCCCATAACATCTCTCTGAGTCCTCCCCATGCACCAGCCCCAAGCATCCTGCATCCTGCATCGGACATAGACTGGCGATTCGTTTCTTACATGATAGTATACATGTTTCCATGCCTTTTTACTCCCATCCTTCAGCTCCTCTCTACTGGGACTTCAGTTCAGTCGCTCAGTTGTGTCCGACTCTTTGCGACCCCATGAATCTCAGCACACCAAGCCTCCCTGTCCATCACCAACTCCAGGAGTTCACTCAGATTCACGTCCATCGAGTCAGTGATGCCATCCAAAACCATGGTGCCTGGCTATGTGACTTAATGAAGCTCAGGCTCTTGATGTCTCATTACAAAAAATTCAGTGAGAGATGTAGCTATAGGTAGAAGGTGGATTCGTTCAGATTCAGAGAGAAGCACACTCCACAGTGTGTGGGCCAACTCAGAGGGCAAGTGCTGTGGCCATGGAATGTGGTGAGGTTAGTTTTCTGGAGCTGGGTGATTTCATATGCTAATAAACTAAAAAGCCTCTTGATGAAAGTAAAAGAGGAGAGTGAAAAAGTTGGCTTAAAGCTCAAGATTCAGAAAACTAAAATTGTGGCATCCGGTCCTATCACTCCATGGGAAATAGGTGGACAAACAGTGGAAAAAGTGTCAGACTTTATTTTTGGGGGGCTCCAAAATCACTGCAGATGGTGGTTGCAGCCATGAAATTAAAAGACGCTTATTCCTTGGAAGAAAAGTTATGACCAACCTAGATAGCATATTCAAAAGCAGAGACATTACTCTGCCGACTAATGTCTGTCTAGTCAAGGCTATGGTTTTTTCCTGTGGTCATGTATGGATGTGAGTTGGACTGTGAAGAAGGCTGAGCACTGAAGAATTGATGCTTTTGAACTGTGGTGTTGGAGAAAACTCTTGAGAGTCCCTTGGACTGCAAGGAGATCCAACGAGTCCATTCTGAAGGAGATCAACCCTGGGATTTCTTTGGAGGGAATGATGCTAAGGCTGAAATTCCAGTACTTTGGCCACCTCATGCGAAGAGTTGACTCTGGAAAAACTCTGATGCTGGGAGGGATTGGGGCCAGGAGAAGAGGGGGACGACCAAGGATGAGATGGCTGGATGGCATCACTGACTCGATGGACGTGAATCTGGGTGAACTCTGGGAGTTGGTGATGGATAGGGAGGCCTGGCGTGCTGCGATTCATGGGGTCACAAAGAGTCAGACACAGCTGAGCGACTGAACTGAACTGAACTGAACTGGAACTGTCCTGGCACCTCTAGGTGTGTCATTCAGCATGAAGATTAAGGATCAAGATTTAGTTGAATTTGACTTGTCATCTTGGACCCATTTGATTTTACTTGGCTTGTTATGCCCTTGGGCTCTCATTCTTTCAAAAGTTGTGCCCTGCCCCCTTCCCTCCTGTTTCATTCTCTTCTGAGCCCTGTCTGGGCTTACAATTTTGCCTCTACAATCTTCTGGAGGGACAACCAGAAAATAGCTGGCCCTGGGGAGGGAAATACTGTATAATATTCAATCTCTCTAGATATTCATGCCTTCATCTTCCATGTTTCCTACAACATGTGCAAAAGCAACATCTCTCAGTGAACATTCTAAGACAGGTGACAGGCACACAATGCCTGCTCAAAGTCCATCTGTTGGTGGCATCTCTTCAAGGACAATTGGGCTTCCACAGATAATGTTTGCCATTTTGGGATTTAGCCCTGCAGGCCATTTGGGCCCAAACCCTTACCACCCTTCTCCTAAAGTTACATAGATACCCCTGCATCAAATCTCCACCCCACTTTTATGGAACATCTGGTCTGTTACATCTTATCAATTTGTTCTTAAGCCATTTACTAACTCCTACAACCAGGACCCTGCTCCCTTGTAGGGAACATTGCTCCACCCCACTTACTATTATTAAAATACACTTAATGACCCTAACAGGACCAGATAACCCATTATTTTGTCATTACTTCTGTTATGACCTAAAGTGGGTCTATAACAATGAAATGTTTACCATTAGAAACACCATAACCTTCTCTTATGGAGCACTAGGGAAAGAAATCAGTGACTTACATTCCCTCAGAGGAATAAGAGGATAAGTCTTATGGCTGTTTCACCAGTCCAGTCTCAAGACACAGGCTTGGATTGCTTTACATAATGATATCTATTTCCATCTGCAGTGAACAAAGCAGCAATGAGTTAAGATTACAGTCCCTTAATTCTACCCAGTACTAATCACACTGGAGACCTTGGGGATGCCCAGCTCCATCCTGGGGGTCCCAGGAGGCCAACATTCCTCGAACTGCCCAGGAATTCGATCTCCAGGAGGCTATCATGCCTCAACCTGCCTGGGGATCTGCACCTTTACCTGGGGACACCGGCTCTCAGGTTGCAACAGTAATGGGTAGCATAAGCTTCAGAAAGACACCCCTAAAGAAGTCCACCCATGGACATAGAAGGGAACCTAATAGTTGTAGGACTGTGCCCAGCCTCAGCAATAATTCAGGAGTTCAACGTGAACCCCATTGCCTTTCTGGAAAGTCTAAAAAAGGCCCTCCAGAACTTTACCAATCTGGACTTAGACTCTTAAGAGGGACAAGTGATTTTAAAGGATGAATACCTGTCCCAATATGTATCAAACATCAAGATAAAGTTACAACAGCTACAGCAGAAATACCCTGCTGTCTCTTTAGATGAGATGGTATAGACAGGCACCAATACCTTTTGTAACAGAGAAGAGGAGAGGGAGGCCAAGGCTTAGGAAAGGGAGAGAAGGAAAGAGACATGACACACCCAGATGCTAGCAACCCCCAGGCAAACTCTGAGTCTTTGAAGGACAAGGCCCAAGGCAAATACCTAATCTGTAGACAGGTGAGACATTGGGACCAAGAGTGTCCAAACCATGACAAGTCTCCTGAAACAGCTTGCTACAAATGCCAACAGTTGGGACATTGAGTGGCACTCTGCCCTCGGGACCACAGAGCCTCAGGGTCAAGTGCCAAGCCTTCCATCACGATGATTCCACAGGACTGAAGCAGCCCTCTCCAGCCAGCCTGCCTATCACAGATAACCATCATGGGATTGGAGCCAAGGGTGCAACTGGATGTGGCAGGTAGGTCTGAGAATTTCTTAGTTGACACAGGGATTAGCTATTCTGTCCTGCCCTCCTTCTCTGGAGTCTTCTCCTCCCAAAACCTGTACCATTTTGGGTGCTATGGGGAAATCAATTACAAAAAGATTCACCCGAGCATTTCTTCGTTGCTAAAATGGACAAATACTTTCCCACCAGGTTTTGGTGGTTTCTGCATGTCCTACTGCCTTATTGGGAAGAGACTTTTCCCTGCCTTCAAAATCTTGCAGCTATTACAGTCCTGATACAAGATGCTTTAAAACGCTCTTGGGGGCAAACTAACTATTTTTACCAGCCTCCGAATGAAGTAACTCCTAAATGCGAGAGGCCATTTATGGATCTCTGATCAAAGGATCCTCAGATACCAAGTAGTGCTGACGGAAAATCCAAGACTAACTGTATACCCTTGTGAGGTTCTTAACCCAGTTACCCTCTTGTCTACCCCCGAGGGCTCTTTCCGCTTTCATTCTTGCCTAGAAACTTTGGACAACTGGACAAAACCTCGAGAGGGATTGTCAGAAAATCCTCTGACCAATTCTGAGCAAATCTGGCACACTGATAGAAGCAGCTTTGTCTTGGATGGAAAAAGAAATGGATATGCAGTAGTCTCCAATTTTGAGACCATAGAGGCTAAACCTTTGCCACCGGGTACTTCAGCCCAATTAGCTGAGCTCATAGTCCCAACTTGAGCTTTAGAGCTAGGAGAAGGAAAAAGAGTAATCATTTATACCGACTCCAAGTATGTATTTCTGATGCTACATGCACATGTTGCTACTTGGAAAGCAGAGGCCACTTGACCACCCGAGGATCCCCAATCAAATATGGCGATCAAATCCTTAGGCTCTTGGAGGCAGTCCATCTGCCCACTGAGGTTTCAGTCTCCCATTTTAAAGGACACCAAAAAGGGAGCATGGAAGTGGCATGAGGGAACCAAGCAGTCAATCAGGTAGCTAAGAGAGCAGCATTACAGAACAATGACCTAATAGGGTTGCCACCTTAGTTCCACAGACTAATTTGCCAGAAACTCCTTTTTATACTGAAGGTGAGATTCTTAAAGCTAAGAGTGAGGGTTTTCAAGGGGATCATATGGGGTGGTTCCAAAAGGAGGGACTCTTTTCTGCCTTGAAACCTTCAGTGGAAGTTGGTTAACTCCTTACATGCCACCTCTCATTTAGGGGAGAGGATTCTAGTAATCTCCAAGGATTACTAGAAAGTGTCTTCAGAGGAACAGGCTTCCAAATGACTATAAGGCAAGTGGTCTCCTTTTGTCCCACTTGCCAATTAAACAACCCCTAAGGAGCTCGAACACCCCAGATGGCCCAACCCATCCAGTGGCGGGAGACCTACCCTGGAAAGCACTAGCAGATGGACTTCACCCAGATGCCAATTTCTCAAGGGTATAAATACCTATTTGTCATGACAGATACATTCACAGAATGGATTGAAGGCTTCTCCCCCTGGACTGAGAAGGCTGAGGAGGTGGTAAAAAAGACTGCTTCATGAAATTATTCTGAGATTTGGCCTGCTCAGGTCATTATAAAATGACAATGGAACATTATTTACTTCTAAGTTCACCCAAGATGTCTCTAATGTATTTGGCATTACTTATTATATCCATTGTGCCTGGAGGCCTCAGTCTTCAGGAAAAGTAGAAAGAGCCAACCAATTCTTAAAATCAATAATAAAAAAATAATCCAGGCCTCCCTGGGATGGAAGGAGGCTTCACCAATAGCTCTATATTGCTGCTAAGGAACAGGTTAGTTTTAGTCCTTATGAGATGTCATATGGTAGAACTTTTCTTTATGTCAATGACCTCTTCCTTGATCCAGAGGCTCAGAACCTCCGGTCTTATACCATGGCCATTGGGCAATTCCAACAGGATATATGCTTGTGGGGTATCAACCAGGGCCCAAAAGATTCCAAAGAGCCACCACTATGTGCTCCAGTGACTCAAAGCCTAATTAAAGTCTGGAAAGATGTGTTCTCAAAGGCTCAACTCCAGCCCACATTGAAGAGCCCCTACCCTGTAATACTTTCTATCCCCACAGCAGTCAGTGTACCAGGACACAACTCCTGGATTCACTACTCACAAGTCAAGCTGCAGAAGAAAACAGAAAAGGACACTCAACCCACCTGTGAGTCCGTGGGAGATCTCATATACCTATTCAAGACTACAAGTGAGCGTCATTCTCATGAACACCCCAAAGATTAAGTTTCTGGGGATTCGATTTCAAAGAGTCGCGCTAAAGAGCCAACACAGCTTGGCAGGAGTTGTACTCCAAAATAAACATGAGAAAGATCTCCTGACCTGAGGGAGGAGGGACTTGAGTCATCTTAAATGAAACGTGTTGTTTCTGGGTAAATCCCTCCAGCTACATTAAAGAAAGTCTCATGATCTCAATGAAAGCATTCAGATACTACTGGATCTCAAAGAACGAGCTGGAGAGTTATCAGGGTGGCTACAATCTCTCTTTGGGTGGTCGTTCTCTTGAGGAGGGGAAATTTGTAGTTGGTTAATGCCCCTACTAATCCCTGTTATCACCATATTGTCAGGGGAGTGTAATCTCTTCGGTTCTGTCTCCTTACAACAAAGATTTGAAGCGGTGGACATTAAAGCCCTTGGTGCATCAGAGCTCTTGGACAGACTGTGTTATAGTTCTTGGACAGATCAGTTTTATTTAGCAAATAAAGGAAAATACACCCTTGAGGCATGAGGGCATGCTGACCCAAAAGACTCAAAGAGAAGAAAGAGAGAGAGAGAGGGAGAATGAGCGCTTGCTCGCAGGGGAGACAGAGAGAACCCCAGCCTTTTGGCTCCTCTTTTTATATGTTTTTTCTTCCCCCTGGGCCTGCCCTATGTAAATTGGGCTAGCCAGGAGTGCTATATTTTCTGCCCGAGGCCCTCACTCTTGTCCTCTGACCTTCCTTTGTTCTATTTTTGCCGGCTTTTCTCTTCCTTGTCTTTTAGCCACCGCCATTCTGGACTCCTGTTTCCTATTCTAACTACCTACCAATATGATTGCTACATATATTATCAATTGTCTAACCCATTTTTGTCTCTGTCCAGATCAACAAGCTACAATATACAGTGACAGTTCAACAAAGGTATATAAAACCACCTGACCACAGAAAATATCACTCATCCTTAGATGGACACCACTATAAGGACTCTGAAGCTTGATACTAGCAAGAGGAGGGGGCCCAATGCCCCTTGCCCTCTCAGTTCAGCAGGAAGTAGCCAGCGAGACCTCAACATCCCATTCCCAAAGAATTGAGCCTCCCATATCTTGAGAGGGGAATGTTGGGTAGTTAGAATAGGAAAAAGGAGTCCAAAATAGCTGTGGCTAAAAGACAAAGAGGAAACGCCCACAAAAATAGAACAAAGAAAGGTTTGAGGACCAGGTGAGGACCTCAGGTTAAAAAAAAAGCTCTCCTGGCTAGCCCAGTTTACATAGGGCAGGCTCTGGGAAGAGGAGACAAATGTTTAAAAGGAGGAAGCCTAGAACGATTGGGGCTTCTCTTCTCTTTGCATCTTTTGGGTCATCCTGCCTTCGTGACTAGAGGATGTATTTCCTTTGCTTTTGAATTAAAACTGAGCTATAGCACTGGTCTGTCTTGAGACAGAACCAAGGAAATTACACACTCCGCTGATGCTTCCATCACCTGTTTTCGCTTTATCTCTATCTCTTCATTGTTTCTGGAGTTATTTCTCCACTCTTTTCCAATAGCATATTGGGCAGCTACTGACCTGTGGAATTCATCTCTCAGTGTCATATCTTTTGCTTATATCTCACAGCATAAAGATGTAGATTTAATAATTGCTTCAGTTACTTCCTACAAATTTTGATATGTGATATTCCATTATTGTCTATTTAGCATACTTCCTCTTTCACTATAGATTCTTTCTTGGCTGAAGGATTATAGAGAAGTGTATTTCTAATATCCAAGAATGTGGGGATTTACCATGTTTTTTAATTACATATTCATAATTTAATTCACTATGATCAAGAAATCTTATCTGTGCGATTTCCTAGAAAATTTTAAAACTTATTTATGATAGAGCATTTGGCCTATTTTCCATTAAGTTTTAAAATATATTTATTAGTCATTGTTGAGTACATTCATCTGTAATATCAATTCAATTTAGTTTGTTAATAGTGGCTTAGATGGTAAAGTGTCTGCCTGTAATGTGAGAGACCCGGGTTCGATTCCTGGGAATATCCCCTGGAAAAGGAAATGTCAATCCACTCCAGCACTCTTGCCTGGAAAATCCCATGGATGGAGGAGCCTGATAGGCTACAATCCATGGGGTCACAAAGAGTCAGACACGACTGAGCCACTTCACTTTCACTTTTCAGATCATCTAGATCTTTTCTATTTTTTTTGACAACTTGTATTAAATGCCAAAAGAAAAATATTGCAATCTTCAATTGAACTGCAGTTTCATCTACTTCTATTTAATTTCTATAAATTCTTGCTTTATGTATTTTTAACATATGGTAATAGTTGCATATGGTGATGGACAGAGAGGCCTGGCATGCTGTGATTCATGGGGTCGTGAAAAGTCGGACACGACTGAGCGACTGAACTGAACTGAACTGAATAGTTGCATACATATTTAGGACTGCTATATCTCCTTGATTAAGTAATGCTTTCATTCTTATAAAATGGTCCTTTATGTCTAGTAATGTTCTGTTTCTCAAACTTTGATTGATATGAATGTAACTCCATTAGCTTCCTTATATTTGGATTTTGCATCCTATATCTTGGTTCCAATATTTTAATCTAGCTCTTTATATTTAATATACTTTTTGGAATCTTCTTAGATAGCTTTTTGATATTTATAGTTTAATATTTTTATCTTATCGTAATCTGAATGATATACATCCTTTAATGTGTATCCAGATGTGTTCAATGTCCCAGCATTTGATCAAACGTGTACATGTAAATGTCAGGATTATTCTTAAGTAGTTGGCTGTGATGTAGGTCTATGTGGGTGACAGTGGTTTTCAGTCATCTGTGTTTAGTGACTTTTTCAATTTTTTCTATCAATTACTGACAGATGGGTTTATAATGTATAACAAATTTATGGCATTGTGTATATTTTCTTTTAATTCTGTTGATTTTTTTGCAAGCATATTGAAGTTCTATAATTAGTCACATTTGCATATGATTGTCTTCTTAATAAATTGATTTATTTATCATCATGAAGTGTCCTTTTTCTCTGTTAGTATTTTTTGCTTGACATATGCGTTGTCCCTTATTAACATAGCACTCTGCACTTCTTTGCCTACTGTAAACATAGAAAAATTATCTTTTTACATCAATTTATTTTCATTATTGTAGCTTTTTATTTAACATATGTCTCTAGTACATATTTAGATATCGATTCTCTGTAACACATTGTCAGTTTCTGCCTTTTAGTTGGCTTCTGTTGTTATTAATTGGGCTTCCCAGGTGGTGCTAGTGGGAAAGAACACATCTGCCAATGAAGAAGACATGAGACCCTTGTTCCACCACTGGGTCAGGAATAACCCTGGAGAAGGGCACAGCAATCCATTCCAGTATTTGTACCTAGAGAATCCCCTGGACAGAGGAGCCTGGCAGACTATGGTCCACAGGGCTGCACAGAGTCAGACATGACTGAAGCACCTTAGCACCCATGCACATTGTTAATAATCATTTAATATAATGATAAGTATAAGTCCACTATTATCATATATATTTTGTATCTCCTTTATTTTATGTCTGTCCTTTCTTAACATGTTTTAGTTTACTAAACATATTTTGAAATATTTTAATTTTTACATGGTTGTAAATTATACTATTATCTGGCTTATTATTTGTTCTGAGCATTAAAATATAATGAATATATCACCCATTAACTTTCTGGTTATTTGGATTTTATAATAATTGACATAAAGGCAGAAACCATACATGTCTATAGACTCCCCTGGTCTTCCTCTATGCTATAACTCTCATATCTATTTAAATTATAAACCACACAAATAAAAGTTATATTTTCCCTTGAAACTCCCAATGTGTCTCTTAATAAAATTTAGCATAAAATAACTATTTATACTTGCCTACATATTTACCATTCCTAATGCACTTTGTTTTCTCAAAAAATCCAGATTTCCATTTGCTGCCATTTCTCCTCAAGATAAAGAATACAGTTTAGCCTTTTTTGTAGTACCAGTCTGCTCACAATGAAATACATTTGTTTCCTTTTATCTGAATATATTTTAAGCTGTATANTCTCCTCTAAGATTTCACTATCTCACAGTACATTGATGCATCTCTCCTTGCTTTGATCTGAATAACTTCTACTGAACTACCTTCAAATTCTATGACTCTTTCAACTGTAGGTCCAAATTACTATTAATTCCCACTGAAGAATTAAAGTTTTCAGAAGTTTTCTTTATTTAGCTTCTTCTTTTATTGTTTCTTTCTTTTATTTATTGACCATATCTTCAACCTTTAAGTATGTAATTATTTAACTTAATTACAGTTGTTTTGAAATATTTGCTTGCTTGCTATTATGAAATGAATGTTTGTGTCACACCCCCTCCCCCACAAGTTCATGTGCTGAAACCTTAATCACCAGAGTGGCTGTATTTGGAGATAGGACTTCTAAGAAAGCAATTAAGGTTAACTGAGATCTTGAAGAAGGGAGCCTGATTGAATAAGATTGCTGCTAAGTCACTTCAGTCGTGTCTGACTCTGTGCAACCCCATAGAGGGCAGCCTACCAGGCTCCCCGTCCCTGGGATTCTCCAGGCAAGAACACTGGAGTGGGTTGCCATTTCTTTCTCCAATGCACGAAAGTGAAAAGTGAAAGTGAAGTCGCTCAGTTGTGCCTGACTCTTAGCGACCCCATGGACTGCAGCTTACCAGGCTCCTCTGTCCACGGGATTTTCCAGGCAAGAGTACTGGAGTGGGGTGCCATTGCCTTCTTCAATTGAATAAGATTAGTGTCCTTATAAAAAGTGATACCAGAGATCTCATTTTCTCTCTGCTTGAATGTGCTAAGGAAAGGCCATGTGGGGAACCACAGAAGGAAGCTGTCTGTCTGCAAGCCAGGAGGAGAGAATTCACCAGAAACTAAACTGGCTAGGAACTTGATCTTGGTTTTCCACCTTCCAGAACTGTGGGAAAATGAATCTCTATTGTTTAAACCACTTAGTCTATGATATTTTCTTAAAGCAGCCTGAGCAGAGTAGTCTATCTGCTTTCTTAATAACTAATTTATCTGTGTGTCTGCTTCTATTGACTGAATTTTTTATTAATCAATTAAATTTTTCCTGTCATATCTCATAATGTATGAGTATATTCAAAACAGAGTAGAGAATATTCTGTATTGTTTTCTTTTTCTTACACTAAGTCTGAGAAATTTCCTATTTCTGGGATTAGGTGGTGGTTTAGTTGCTAAGTCATGTCTGACCCTTGCAATCCTGTGGACTCTAGCTTGTAAGGCTCCTCTGTCCATGGGATTTTCCAGGCAAGAATACTGGAGTGGATTGCCATTTCCTTCTCCAAGGGATCTTCCCGACCCAGGAATCAAACCCAGGTCTCCTGCATTGCAGGCAGATTCTTTACCAACTGAGCTATATGATAAGTTAATTACTCAGGTTCTTAAAAGTTTTAATTTCAATTTGAACTAAAGTTGAGCTATGACTTTGTGTGTGTGTGTGTGTGTGTGTGTGTTAGTCACTCAGTCATCTCTTATTCTTTGTGATCCCATAGACTGTAGCCCACTAGATTCCCCTGTCCATGGAATTCTCCAGGCAAGAATATTGGTGTGGGTTTCCATGCCCTTCTCCAGGGGATCTTCCCCACTCAGGGATTGAATCTGGGTCTACCTGTATTAGCAGTCAGATTCTTTACTGTCTGAGCCACCAAGAAAGCCCCCAAGTTAGTTATAAGCTATGACTATAACTAATTAAATTGAGTACAACTATGACTATTTCAGCCTCAGTCTGTTGTGTTGCTGCTACCTTTTTGGTTATGTCAGTATTTGACCTGGGCTCTCAATTTAGATTTTTTTTTTAATTTACTGATTTCCATTTGTATGAAATTTCAGCAGGAATCCATATTTTAAAAACTCAGAATACATGTGACTATGTGATTCCTCCTTCCTTGTTACTTGCTTTCTTGACAAAATCAGGGGCATGAAATTAAGAGGACAACTGTATGCAAACAAATTGTTTTGCATTGGGGCATTTCCCTATTATATTCATTCTGCCAATCTAAAGTATTGTTAAGGCTTTCCTGGATTCTTCTCCTTTCTAAAAAGGCCACTTTTTTTCAGCTCATGTCTAGACTCCATACTTTCCTCCAGTTATGAAATCTGCCATGGTACTTTGTTCAACTATGACTGTTTTCTGCCTGAGCTATCTTAAAATACAAATTGTATTATCTTATACTAATTCTCTGTTCTTAACATTTATCAAGAAATACTGAGAAAAATCTTTGAAGGATTGATATCGATGAGACCTCAACCATGCAATCAATGTTGTATAAAGATAAGGCAAGAGAGAATAATCTGTCAGTGGGCAATGTTTGGTGACCTTCAAAAGAGAAGGTGAGTGTTGGGAGTGAGTATCAGATTGTAATATATTCAAGAGTGAGTGGAAAGTCAGAACCTCATCCATACCTCCAATAAATGATTCATGCTTGACAAGTCAACGATGGAATCCATTCCAGCTAAGAGAAACTGCTCTGCTTTTAGCTGCCTTATGAACTGCACAGATTTTAAGGAACCTTGTTATACAACTAACCAAGTCTAACATTAACATGTATGTGTTTTAGTCGCTCAGTTGTATCTGACTCTCTGTGATCCCATGGATTGTAGACCCCTATGCTCCTCTGTACATGGGATTCTCCAGGCAAGAATACTGAAGTGAGTTGCCATTTCCTTCTCCAGGGGATCTTCCTTACCCAGGGATCGAACCCAAGTCTCCTGCACTGCAGGCAGATGCTTTGCCATCTGAGCCACCAGGAAAGCCCATTAGCATATATACCATTTATCTATGGGTCTACAAATTGATTTATCATGAGGGATTTGGGCAAGAAGGAAGATGATGTATAAATTGGACAAGTAATACTCCTTCTGCCAAGGAATTCAAATTTTAAATCAACTCACAGTTAATGTCATGCATTAGGAGCTAAGAAGATGCACAAATAGAGACAGCAATATAATAGGCAATTTACAAGCTTTAGAATAAATCTAAGTTGTAAGTAAATTGAAGTTAAGATTAATTAGGGTTGGGATGGAGGGGAGGGAGGCTAAAGAGGGAGTAGATGTGTGTGTATATATATATCTTCATATGTGTGTATGTGTGTGTGTCTGTGTGCACACGCTGCATGCCAAGTCACTTCAATCATATCTGACTCTTTGTGACCCTATGGATTGTAGCCCATCAGGTTCCTCTGTCCATGGGATTGTAAGGCAAGAATCCTGGAATGGTCTCTACCTCTCTTATGTCTCTTGCCTTGGCAGATGTGTTCTTTAACACTGATACCTTAG
>SJYQ01000989.1:82839-103971 GCA_006410935.1 Redunca redunca
TACTGAATTACCTAATATTTGTCTTATAAATGCAGTTACTTTTATTTCACTAAAGGTTTATTCATTTATATATCCAAAGAATTCATTACAGAGATGTTTGAAATCAACTGTGAAAGAAAATTGTCAATTAGTTTCACTGGTTACTATAGATGAACAGTTCAGTTTACTTTACTAAAACTGTTAAAATAACTTCTCCAGTTAGGAAAGGTTATCAGAGAGTAACTTAAACATGTTATAAATAGAGGAGAAATTGTTTACTGGCCAAGTGAATCAGAGAGAAAAGAGAATTGCAGATTATGGTAAAACGTTTTTAATGTAATATAAATTCAGAACACTTAGAGAAACAACATGTACTGTTTAAAAATAAGCTATTATATTGTGGTTCTATATTTTACCAGTAACATTGCCATCAATACTTCCTGCTCCTGAGTGCTTCCGTGCAACTAGCTTGCTTTTCATGATCCTAGGTCTTTATTTCTCACCCAATTGTTTAATAGCATCATGTAGTTTGGGGTTGTTTCTAGCAATGTCCATTGAAATAAAAACAAAGTACTTATGTTTTTGCTTTTTGGCCGATCGTTTGTATGTATAGAGCCAGAGACTGGCAAATATACAAACAGAGACACAGAAGAATAAAATTTTTAAAGTGCTGTCATCCCTTTTGCTTTTATTTTTCAGAGCAAGTCCATCCTTTACCTCAGCAATAACTCTATACACACTTACTACTATGCTGCTGCTGCTGCTAAGTTGTTTCAGTCTTGTCCGACTCTGTTCACCCCGTAGACAGCAGCCCACCAAGCTCCACTGTCCCTGTGATTCTCCAGGCAAGAACACTGGAGTGGGTTGCCATTTCCTTCTTCAATGCAGGAAAGTGAAAGTGAAGTCGTTCAGTCGTGTCCGACCCTTAACGACGCCATGGACTGCATCCTACTAGGCTCCTCCATCCATAAGATTTTCCAGGCAAGAGTACTGGAGTGGGGTGCCATTGCCTTCTCCATATTACTATGCTACATCCTCTCAAAACTCCCATCTGTATAAGTGACTAATTAGTCTTCATTAACTTCTCCCAAAGCCTTATATACAGGGTTTAAACTGACTCAGACGACCTGAGTTAAAATTTTGCCTATGTCAGTTATTAATACTACTAGTGAGGATTAAACAGGTTTTTCATCTCATTGTGCTTTATTTATCTCATCTGTAAGACTATGCTTCTTTCAAACTATTGCTAGATTCAATGAGTTAATAGTTTAGAAGATTTTAAAAAGTAATTGGCACATAGTAAAAATTGCAAAAGCATTAGTAATGAGTTTCATGCGTTCCATTTATACAAGGGTGGCGTTTTGTTTTTCTGATTTTTCCCTCATCCTTTCTGAAATGATGCCTGATGATATAAATACTTGCCTTTTGTATAAACAAAAAGACCTTTTACTTATCTATTTTTGTGTGGTGGCATGCATGCATAAATTTATTTCTAGCAGTATGTGTGTGCTTAGTTGCTCAGTCGTGTTGGACTCTTTGCGACCCTATGAACTGTAGCCTCCCAGGCTTTTCTCTCCATGGGGATTCTACAAGCAAGAATACTGGAGTAGGTGTCAGGCCTTCCTTCAGGGGATCTTCCCAAGCCAGGGATGGAAACCAGGTCTCCCACATAATGGGCAGATTCTTTGCTGTCTAAGCCACCAGGGAAGCCACTCTTACCACTATAGGATCTAGTCTATTATCTATATATTTGTCAATAATTGAACATCATGTGTTATAGACACTGTTTTTCAAGGTTATCATGGTTTTTCTTAAATGTGACTGATATTGGAAATGACTTATTCCTCTAAGTTTAATTTAGTTAGCTGGGGCTCCCTGGATATGTGGAAATTATGAAAAACTTGACAATCTACAAATTGACAATGTTTAAGAGTCTAGACAATGATTTCAAGCTGTTTCCTCACAGCCAGCTAGTTCTTTGTTCTATATTTCCATTTCTCACATCAGTTCTTTTCCACTGAAATTATACTAATTTCTGACATCAACCCTTTCAGTCATGTCTAAAAAGTGTCCATTCCCATTAAATATCTAATGAGTTTTGGAATTTATTGAAAATTTAGTTGTTATGAAGAAAGAGTTCATGTCACTTGCAGCATTCCACTATCTTCTGCTTCCTAGTTCTAGTCTTCCATATCTCTCCCTTTTCTCTGAGGCAACAAAATAAATCCTCCCTTGATTCATGCACAGAAGTTCAAGCTTTATTAAGAGCTGGTATTCTACTCCAGTTAATCTTGGCAAAGAGGATTCAACTAAGATAGACCTCTTCTTGTGAAGAAGATTCATACTTGCTGTTAAGATGAACAAACAAAACCCCTTTTTTCTGACCTGTCCCGTAAATTAGCACTGCTTCAGATTTCATAAATCCCATTCACTGTGTTAAACTTTCACACACCTATGGACACCTTATCTTCGACAAAGGAGACAAGAATATACAATGGATTATAGACAGTCTCTTTAACAAGTGGTGCTGGGAAAACTGGTCAACAACTTGTAAAAGAATGAAACTAGATCATTTTCTAACACCATACACAAAAATAAGCTCAAAATGGATTAAAGATCTAAAAGTAAGACCAGAAACTATAAAAATCCTAGAGGAGAACATAGGCAAAACACTCTCCGACATAAATCACAGCAGAATCCTCTACGATCCACCTCCCAGAATACTGGAAATTAAAGCAAAAATAAACAAATGGGATCCAATTAAAATTAAAAGCTTCTGCACAACAAAGGAAACTATAAGCAAGGTGAAAAGACAGGATTCGGAATGGGAGAAAATAATAGCAAATGAAGCAACTGACAAACAACTAATCTCAAAAATATACAAGCAACTTATGCAGCTCAATTCCAGAAAAATAAATGACCCAATCAAAAACTGGGCCAAAGAACTAAATAGACATTTCTCCAAAGAAGACATACGGATGGCTAACAAACACATGAAAAGATGCTCAACATCACTCATTATCAGAGAAATGCAAATCAAGACCACAATGAGGTACCATTACACACCAGTCAGAATGGCTATGATCCAAAAGTCTACAAGCAATAAATGCTGGAGAGGGTGTGGAGAAAAGGGAACCCTCTTACAGTGTTGGTGGGAATGCAAACTCGTACAGCCACTATGGAGAACAGTGTGGAGGTTCCTTAAAAAATTGCAAATAGAACTGCCTTATGACCCAGCAATCCCACTGCTGGGCATACACACCGAGGAAACCAGAATTGAAAGAAACACATATACTCCAATGTTCATCGCAGCACTCATTATAATAGCCAGGACATGGAAACAACCTAGATGTCCATCAGCAGATGAATGGATAAGAAAGCAGTGGTACATATACACAATGGAGTATTACTCAACCATTAAAAAGAATACATTTGAATCGGTTCTAATGAGGTGGATGAAACTGGAGCCTATTACACAGAGTGAAGTAAGCCAGAAAGAAAAACACCAATACAGTATAATAACACATATATATGGAATTTAGAAAGATGGTAATGATAACCCTCTATGTGAGACAGCAAAAGAGACACAGATGTATAGAATGGACTTTTGGACTCTGTGGGAGAGGGAGAGGGTAGGATACTTTGGGAGAATGGCATTGAAACATGTATACTATCATGTAAGAAACTAATCGCCAGCCTATGTTCAATACAGGACACAAGATGCTTGAGGCTGGTGCACGGGGATGATCCAGAGAGATAATATGGGGTGGGAGGTGGGAGGGGGGTTCAGGATTGGAAACTCATGTACACCCATGGCTGATTCATGTCAATGTATGGCAAAACCAATACAGTATTATAAAGTAAAATAAAGTAAAAATAAAAATTTAAAAAATAAAAACAATAAAAATAAATTTTCTCAAGCCACACCATTCAAAATGACCAGCCTTGATGGACACACTGGATAACTTTGTACCTTTGCTAATAAAGTACAGGAACATGAAGATTTATCAGGGTCCTACAGAGAATCTTGACAAATAAAAGCCACAAGAAAGTTCAGCCCTAAAGCAAAAAAAGAAAATAGATTCACTGAGCAAGGATGCCAGTAATACAGGCCAAGAGTCAGTAGATCTATTGTGAGAAAACATGGTGACTGAGTAAGTAGCTGAGAGAAGAGGAGAATGATGACTTGCACTTTTCGGTCATAGAATACTCTGACTATCTGATAGCCAGTATATGAGCTTTCGGTCTCCAGAAAGTAGGATGACAGTGACTAAAGGGAGAGTCCAAAGGTGGGAATATGACCAACCTAGATGGCATATTCAAAATCAGAGACATTACTTTGCCGACTAAGGTCCGTCTAGTCAAGGCTATGGTATTTTCCTGTGGTCATGTATGGATGTGAGAGTTGGACTGTGAAGAAGGCTGAGCGCCGAAGAATTGATGCTTTTGAACTCTCGTGTTGGAGAAGACTCTTGAGAGTCCCTTGGACTGCAAGGAGATCCAGCCAGTCCATTCTGAAGGAGATCAGCCCTGCGATTACTTTGGAAGGAATGATGCTAAAGCTGAAACTCCAGTACTTTGGCCACCTCATGCGAAGAGTTGACTCATTGGAAAAGACTCTGATGCTGGGAGGGATTGGGGGAGGGAGGGAAAGGGGGCGGAGGATGAGATGGCTGGATGGCATGATTGACTCGATGGATGTGAGTCTGAGTGAACTCCGGGAGTTGGTGATGGACAGGGAGGCCTGGCGTGCTGCAGTTCATGGGGTCGCAAAGAGTCGGACACGACTGAGTGACTCAACTGACTAACTGAGAGGAACTCTGTTGCTGCAAATTATTCTGATTGGAGTTAAAGCTCCAGGGACAAGAACAGGAGCTTACTCAACCAAGGAAGTCTTAGAACTGTGTTCTTTAAGAAACAGTTGAAATGAGGGAGCAAAGTTATATCCCATTCACTGTATTAAAGTTCCTCAGATGTCTCCTGTCTTAGATTGTGTCAAGAAGAATACAGTGGACCAGTCAATGGAATATTGCAGGACAAATGATTTCCTCATAATGAGGAGACATTTATTGTTCATCCTACATTCAATTAGGACTTCCCTGGTGGTCAGACGGTAAAGCGTCTGTCTACAGTGAGAAGACCTGGGTTCGATCCCTGGGTCAGAAAGATCCGCTGGAGAAGGTAATAACAATCCACTCCAGTACTATCTCCTGGAAAATCCCATGGACAGAGGAGCCTGGTAGGCTACAGTCCACGGGGTCGCGAAGAGTCGGACACGACTGAGCAACGTTCCTTCTACACTCAATTGGGAGTACACTTTTTCTCCCATTTTTACATATTCTATTCAGTAAATAGAGCCACCAAAGTATCTGAGTCTGACCAATTAAGCAACCTATTACTATTTTTAGACACAGTGATTCGATGAGTTAGAATTCTCTCTAATTTTGTCATTTATCAATAATGATATTTTTGTGAACCTACCACTTAATGACAACTTCCTTCTCCAGCGGATCTTAGCGACCCAGGGATTGAACCCAGGTCTTCCGCATTGTAGACAGACGCTTTACCGTCTGAGCCACCAGGGAAGTCCTTTAATGACAATAGCAATTTCTTATTCAACTTAAACAAGACTAAGTTGGTTTTCTATTATTTGCAATGGAAAGATTCCTGATTAATTCATCTTTCAATCAGAGCTAATAAGTCTATATTATGGCACAATAACATTACAGACTATATTAGTGTTCAGCTTTCATTTTACCTTCATCTTTCTTCATCAGTCAAATAAGTATTACCATCTATAGCATAGCTCAATGTCTTTAAAAGTATAAGATGTGGGTTCATTACTACTAACAAATTGAACTACTAAATGTTATGTTATGTCTCAATTAAAAGACAGGACTAAGTTCTAATTACAAATGAAGCTAAGTAAATGTTACATTAAGGGATATATGTTAGAAATGGATTTGAAGAGTTAATCATTTTATATTATACATGACTTTATTGATAGCTGAATGACATTTCAGCACAGAATCCAATAAGTTAACATAACAGTGAAAAAAAAATGATACATGCTGAGAAACAGCAAGAGTAGTAACACCAGAACTTCATTTTTAACAATTATGTGACTGTTTTATTTAAATTTAAAATTTTTAAATATTTTAAGTGACTGCTTCATTCATCCACTCTCTAAAACTAATTACTACTAATCTCTTTATTTTCTTTATTCTATATTTAGTTCCTATATCCAACCTATTACCTATTACCAAATTATGTGATTTCTATCCTCTCTGTAGAACTTTACTTCAACTTATGTAAGCGCCCTTTGATTGTGGAGGTGGTATGGCTAGAAGGACCTTGGTCCTTGTCTTCTTTGAAGAGAGCACTCAACAAAAAAGACCAAGGCTGTGAAATAGAGAGTTTTTAAGAGAGGCAAAGTACATGTGGAAAAGCACAGAGGCGAACTGGTGTGAGTTGTGCACAATAGAGTTGGCTTAAGTTGCTTATCTGGGGTAGCTTTCCAGGTTGTCTTTGGCCAGACATTAGCTTGGGCTTTCACCTCATCAGGGCTCAGTGCTCCTGCTGATCAACAGGAGGCCAGCTGCAGCCGTTGAGCCTGGGCCCTATCTATCTCACTTTCTCTTCTACTGCACTGCTGTCCCTGCCCCGGGGTTCACTCTCCATCCAGCACTCAGAACTTATTTTTTGATTTTAAATGCATGTCATATTATATCATTCATTAGCTAAAATGTGCTCAACAATTTTTTATTGCCCTGAGACTAATATCTATTAATATATTCCCTTAAAGAATCTACATGATTTGCACATTTTAATGTATTTTTGTCTCATCTCTCCCTTGTCTTCTACACTCCAGACATAGGGGCCTTCATTTAGTGATATGAAAATGAAGCTCTTCCCTATCATGGGATCAACACACAAGCAGTTTTCTATCTTGAACATGCTTCTTCTAGCCTCTTCACCTAATTAACCATGCTCAGATATTAGCATGTATATCATCTCCTCAGGACATACCTCCATTTGATTCTGAACTACATTATGTCCCCACATTCTATTCTCCCTGAAAACTGTAAGCCTCTTTGTACCAGTAATATGACTTCTATCTATTTATTTGTTGTTCATAATATATTTATCTTTCCAACTAGAATATGAGCTTATTGATGTCAGGAATCATGTCTATCTTTTTTAATGTTATATCTCAAATACTGAGTACAGTAGTTGGCACATGGTAGACATTCAATAAATAATATTTTTAATTCTGAAATGAATGAATGCTCACTCTATCACTTTTGGATAATGTAATTTTAAGTGTGGTCTAGCTACAGGGAGCAGAATTTGATAGCTAAACTCATTTCAAAATTTTGCATTTTCATTTATTCAACCACTTATTATAAATCAATACATTTATATTCTGTTGTATGTACTTCATGCTTTATGAACTCCCCACACTGAAGCATTATCTGGGGCATGGTCAACCTTGGGTCAGTAACTTAAACAATTTTTTCAGCCTCAAAACTCAAACTATGCACAATGGTAAATTCCCCATGTTGGGTGCAAACATGTGTGGACTATTCTCAATGGCTAGTTACCAGCCTAGGTTGAAAGTTAGCCTTCTTATTGAACATTTATTCTAAACTCTATGGTATAGTATAGAGCAGATAAAATTTACTCTGACTGTTTGGATGTAGAAATATTACCTAATAGACCACTTCTACAGTAATACGCACTCCCAGTTCAACAATGAACATTTAAAAACTTGTTAGAATGTAACCTTTTAGAATTCTGCAATCTAAGTATAAAGGGATTTTCCCACAGCTTCTTAGGCAGAAAGAAAAGCTTACTAACAAAGGAATTTTCTTTAAAATTTTATGTTTTTTTCTCAGGCTCTGGGAACTAAATGAGAATAGTGTAGCATCTACCAACTAATTATAAAAAGGGTCAGAAATCTAAAACTGTATGACTGGTCAACAGTTAAGATAATAATACTATTTACATTTCATTGTTAAAGAAACCTATATGCAAGAACTCAAAGCATATTTCATTCGTGGATCCTATCTAAAGAGAATAGTTGGAAAAAGATACTAGCACAAATTCTTCCTGAAACTACAGACTGAGGAAAACAAAGTCGTAAATAGCAAAAATGTTATTATATATGTATATATACACACATACATATACACACATATATACTGTATGTGTATATATGTGTATATACACATATAGTGTACTTGGGTATATGTATACATACATATATATAGTGTATATTTACATATGTAGTGTATGTACATATGAGTTAAAGTCCCACATGTCTATGGAATGTATAATATAATCATTAAATATGCATTCCTAACACATTATTGACTGGGGGATTTTTGCAGAACCTAACACCTGTGGTGTTAATACACCTCTGATCAGTAATGTGTTAAAATAAAATAATCAGTTAAAATAAAAATCACATACTGGAGAAAGGTGTGTAATATTAGAATATTATAAATGAAAGCAGATCTTTTCAGAGAATTCAACCACAATTACTCAACTGATGTCTTTTTAGAGCTTCTGAAAATTATACCTGTTCAACTAGTTATACTAAAACTGAATCTCTTAGGAGTGGGCCAGGCACATGTGTTTTGTCATCTTAACTCCTCCACTGTACCACCAGTCTGTTTTTGTTGCCAACGTTGTCATCTGTGCAAATGGACATAAATCCACACTTATGAACCACAGCTCTAAATGGTTTTATGTGCTATTTGGCTTGTCTTTCCAAGCTGCTCCCTGGTGATAATCCGAGTCTACCTCTTCTCCAGTTGTGTGTAGGGTCTGGTGGTCTTTGCCTCTCTCATTCTTCAACCACTTGTATAACTTCATAGTCCACTTAAGTTCAGCATGTCTCTGGTTGAAATTCACAAATATTTTTGATATAGTTCAGGGCTATCATTCTCTAATTTTTAAGCAGATGTAGTAAAAACTATTCCCTTAGATTTCAAAAGGTCTATGTTAAGATTTAAGTTTTAAGACTAAAGAGACTCTGGACTAATTCTAGGTCAATAAGCTAAGTGGAAACAAGGAGGCAAGAATAATCCAACTATTTTGGCAAACTAGAAGGCATTTCTACAATAGCTTTATCTCCATTTTCATACCTTTCCATCTCAAGAACAGTAGTAACTAACATTTACTTTGTACTCTCTCTGAGCCAAGCTAGGATATACTAGCATTCATGTGTGCTAAGTCACTTCAGTTGTGTCTAACTCTTTGCACCCTTAGGGACTATAACCTGCCAGGCTCCTCTGCCAATGGGATTCTCCATGGAAGTATACTGGAGTGGGTTGCCATGCCCTCTTCCAAGGGACTCCTGATTCAGGGATCAAACACACATCTCCTGCAGCTCCTATATTGCAGGTGGTTTCTTTACAACTGAGTCACTGGGGAAGTCCAGGGTTTATTAGATGCCCAGTTAAATTTGCATTTCAGATATACAACAAATTTATATTTAACATAAGTGTGTGTGCCTCAGATATTTCATGGGACATAACTAAAATATTATTTGCTGTTTATCTGGAATACAATTTTAATTAATTGACCTATATTTTTATTTGCTACATCTGGCAACCCTATGATGTCAAGCTCTATTACAAAACAATACAAGGAAGCAGTGATAAAACAGAACAGAGTTCTATTGTAGTAAAGTCTATAGTCAGAATAATCAATCCACATGTCTATTTTGGTTATAGTGATGATGGATGATGGAGTTTTCAGATGTATTTCTGGGTTAATGAGAGATATATTGCCATATCTAATTTTTGTTTAATGTAACAGATTTGGAAAGTTAAACTAGAGAAAGGAACAAAGCAAATGACAAAGAACAAATTTTTATAATTATGTCTGGAGAACCAAAATTAAACTAAGACAAAATGCACCTTAGCTTTTAAAGATGTCCCTGCATCAATTAGAATAAGTCTATGCCATTGTGTATGAGGCTTGTTCCAAATGATTGACTATAAATTTGAAAGTTTATAACTGAGGCTAAAACTCTATACTGGGAAAGGGTGTTGTGAACCTATTCCTAAATTGATATGGGTCAAGATTGCTAATAAATTTTTAACAATTTTTTTTTTCACTTTCAGTTCTTCAGCGTATTCCTCTGTTCAAGGGAAGTGCTAAAAATAAAGTAGGACTTCCCTGGTGGTGTAGTACATAGGAATCCACCTACAACAGAATCCCTTGTACAGATTCCAATAAAGCATTCAAAGAGTGATATTGGTTTAAAAATACCATTTCTTGTCCTGGCATAAAAGCCCAAGGGAAAGGAAGTTCAATCTTTTTTTTTTTTTTTCCTTGACGCTAAAACTCTAAAGCTTCAGGAAATTTCTTTATTACTTAGTACTGTATGTTCTAATCAAGCATAAAACAGGAAAGTGACTACTATCAAAGGACCCATAAAAAGAGTTTATGATGTTTCAGAATCAGACAACATAAAAAAGAACATATTCAAATTAGAAACACTATTACAAAGTGTGATTCTATAAGAAATCTCCATAACGGTCTTAATAATGTGATTAAAGAGATAAAGTAATAGCAATATACACAAGTACTAATTAGAACATTGAAACTATTACGCCTCATGTGGGAGACAAGTCATAAAATTCAAAGAATATTTGTAAGAAACACTATCAGACTGTCTTTTAAGTTTTTTAGTGCCTGAGGCTGATTTTGTGAACTTGTGGTATGAGTTGAAAATGTTTAAGAGAATTCGATTGGGCTAATAATGCATGCTTATTTCAGATTCTCATTATAATATAAAAAAATTAATTTAAAGCTATAATTTCCTCCACTAGATTCAATGGCACAGTTTATGTAAAATCTGAAATCTGATGCAAATTCCACAATATTCCAGACTACAAAAATATCTGTGTATTATTACCATGCAGCCATAAATTTCTTGAGGCTAGAAGTGACGATAAATAGGAGTAGTTCTATAATTAAGACATGCTTAGAACAATACACTTATTGTATTATCAATTTTTAAATTTTTAATTTAAAAAATGTATCTAAAGTAAGCACATAATATAAAATATAGAAAATGTAGTTGAAAATATTATTTGAGAAATTCAGAGCAAAGGAAAAACAAAAATACAAATCCAGGGTTTCTATGCAGTCATTTCATAACATGGGGCCATAGCTTAGGCTATCTACTTTATAGAAGTTAGGGTAAGAGAAATATAGTCAATGAAATCACTTTCACTAATAATAGTTGATATCCTGACAAAAATGATAATTCCTTAATTGGGTAAACTTTTATTTTCAGTACATATTATACTCTTCTCCAGGAGGCTCAAATTTCACACAGTAAACATTTGAAAAACTTGCAGGAAAAGGAACCTATATTAACTTTCTTTCTTGCTTTAGCCAATAGACTTCTTAGTAAAACGGACTTTTTTTTTTTTTTACCCTAAAACACCTATTAACAATACTTAGAGGAGTGAAGTGAAGTGAAGTGAAGTCGCTCAGTCGTGTCCGACTCTTTGAGACCCCGTGGACTGTAGCCCGTCAAGCTCCTCTGTCCATGGGATTCTCCAGGCAAGAGTACTGGAGTGGGTTGCCATTTCCTTCTCAACTTTCCTCAAAAGGCATTTGGAAAGCCTGAATTAAATTATTCACAATTGCCAGAAGGAGAAACAAAGTAGTACTCAACAAAGGACGAGACATCTGCAATGACAGGCAGAAATTTCACTTGTATGTTTATATAAAGATGATAAAGCAACATATAAGTAGTCCCTAACTTACAATGGTTCAGTGTTTGATTTTTTTGACTTACAAGTGGTGAGAAATGTATACACATTCAGCAGAAACCATACTCTGGATTTTGAATTTTGATCGTTTCCGTGACTGGAGACAGGCAGTATGAAACCTTCTCCGAATGGTAGGCAGCGGCTGAAAGTCACAGCTCCCCATTAGCCATGTGATCATAAGGTTAATCATTCTGTACCCACACAACCTTTCTGTTTTCCACTTTCAGTAGAGTATTCAGTAAATGACATGAGATACCCAACACTCTCATAAAATCGGTTTTGTGTTAGATGATTTTTTCCAACTGTGAACTAATGTAAGTGTTCTGAGCATGTTTAAGGTAGGCTAGACTAAACTAGGACTTCCTGGTGGCTCAGATGGTAAAGCATCTGTCTACAATGTGAGAGACCCAGGTTCGATCCCTGGGTCGGGAAGATCCCCTGGAGAAGGAAATGGCAATCCACTCCAATACTATTGCCTGGAAAATCCAATGGATGGAGAAGCTTGGTAGGCTACAGTCCATGGGGTCGCAAAGAGTCGGACACGACTGAGCAACTTCACTAAACTATGAAATTAGGTTGTTATGTGTATTATATGCATTTCACTCATAATATTTTAAACTTATGATGAGATTATTGTGCTTTAACCCTATCTTAACTGAGGGAAGATCAGTACTTAATGATAGTCTCAAGGAGCCAATTCCAGAACAGAGTGAAGTGATTTTATAATGGCGGTTAGACTGAAATTCTCATAGCATTTGCAATTATAGCAAAGATTTTCACAGACTTCTTTTAATAAGAGCTTTCAAAACAGTCAATAATATAAAAACTGAGTGAAAGTCATCAAAAGCAATATTAAGAGAAGCAAAATAATGAAGATCATGTTGTAAAGTTGCTGCTAGTCTTGAACAAAGTGGAGAAAAATAAACTGTATGGCATACATAGATTTAAAGGCTGGACTATATGTCCATCAGGCTGACCACTATGTACTGCACTTTTCTAAACCATGGAGATAAATAAAGGTGATTTATGTCCCCGTCAGCTGGTGTATGTGGCTGGTTAATAATGGACCGATATGCTTTAAAGTCAGTTGATCCAGAGATAGAGCTAATACTTCATAAATGTTGAGGAATCTGATAAAAATATTTTTTTCTGAACAGAAAGGCCAGATACTGGCATTCAGACTTCATAACTTATTCAACTTCACTCATCAGCAAGGTTGTGATGATGATTAAATGGTGTGAAGTGTGTGCCTAGAAAGTAGCAAATGCTGTGAAGGTTTGTTATTAATAATGATAATGATGGTGATGATGGTGGTGGTGTTGATGACATCTGAGATATAAATAACCTGAAACACAGACAAGATTGCAACTAAAAATTATATTCTAAATATCTTGTCAATTTCAAAAAAGGGAAAATTTTTTCATGTTAATGACTAATTTACCATTATGGCACAGCGGTCATCTTAGATGTCTCTGTATAGGTCACACAGGCCAAACTCAACAGCATTCTCAACCAAGACTCGGTGGATATCCTCTGATTCTTCCAGGAACATGTTCATAGGCAGATCTGTGAGAAAGTATCACAGGACCATTTCACATCTACCTCTGTATCTCCTGGGAGGCTCCCTCTCATACACGAGACTGCTATGAAGCACTTTAAGGTGTAGAAATTTACATCTCCTGTATAAAACCACTTCACCGTAGGCTAGAGTTATCTTCTTGATGACTGAGAAAATCACTGGGTCATGACACCAGCTATCTGGTGCCTCTGGTTCAATGTTGTCTTCTGGTGACATAAGTCCTGAACACCATTCTGATTTTGCTTATACTCTCTGTGTAAGTGACAAACTACCTAAAGCCATTTGGTCAAGTTATCACCTTCCAGCCTGCATATATGGAATTTTGGCAAAGCTATCTAGCAGTGTCAGTGGTCACTGATGCTTACAGACTACTTGACTTCTTGACAAGGCAAAGAATTCACCCCAACTTAGGATAGCTGTGTAACAAGATGAAAATTCTGCAGTATATTGAGCAAAATGAAAACCTATTGTCTGTATAAATGACATAATATATATTTATAACAATTACTTGTAAAACAGCTCACATCATTATGTTGATAGAATAATGATAGGATAGTTAATAAAGTAATGATAGAAACAGTAATGATAATAAAATATTTAATATTTACAAAATATGCTCTGCTAAATCTTTAACATGCATTATTTTATTTCATAATAAACACAATCACAAGGGTTATTATTAAATGGCATAAAAAATAATGCAGGGTCAGACAGCTAGCAACTTGCTGGCAGTCTACAAGCCCAAGCTATCAGACTTTATTGTTCTTGAGGTTAAAGGATATATTTCATCATTTCCCAGAATGTATTGAGCAGTTTTAACAGAACTTAATTGAAGAGATCATTTACTAAAACACTTCATGATTATGAAAAGGCAAAGAATTGAATACTAAAACACACTGCTAAGTTTGGTATTAATTGAAGCATTTAAACACGATTATTAAACTCTTGGACTTCACTAAAAATGGACAGATATATACCATATGTCCTTATTTATCATTCACTTCTCTACATATTCTGATCTTCCATCAGAAGAAGCATATGCCACAGTAAACATGAAAGGATCACGCTGGGATTTTCTAACAGAGTTTTTATCTAAATTATAATTTTGGTGTACTGCCAGATGACCATCTGCCTTATATACTAATTAGACTGTACCATTTAAAGCATACAACTTAAAGACATTATGTGAAAAGTAAATTTATGACTTGAATTTTTTTTCTAATTTGAGAAATATTGTATCATACTAATAATGCTATTTTAAATATGCATTATAGAAAGTGTTAGGATAGAAAAGAAATTGACATGTAAGAAGAATGTATTAAGTGCAGTTTTATTTTCCAAGTAAGAACTTCAAACAAGCTAAATAGATATACCCAAAGTTCAGGACTTATGTGGAAAACTTTATTCTGCAAAGCGGTTCAGTTACTTTCAATTCACTGTGTGTGTGTGTGTATGTGCCCTGTCAATTCTCTTCGCGACCCCAAAGACTATAGCCTGCTAGGCTCCTCTGCTCATGGGATTTTTGAAGAAAGACTACTGGGGTGGGTTGCTAGGGGATCTTTCCAACCCAGTGATCTAACCTGCATCTCTTGCCATTCCATAACTGGCAGGTGGATTCTTTACCACTGCATCATCTGGGAAGACTTGTAAGTGCATAGCTGCATATCATTAGAAGCATGCTGCTGCTGCTGCTGCTGCTAAGTCTTTTCAGTCATGTCTGACTCTGTGTGACACCATAGACTGCAGCCTACCAGGCTCCTCCATCCATGGGATTTTCCAGGCAAGAGTACTGGAGTGGGTTGCCATTGCCTTCTCCACATTAGAAGCATATATGGTAGCAAAATTTGAAAGCATTATTACCATCTAAATATAGTGCTACTTATTGATAGATCATTTTTTCCTGGGTGAGTTTTGATAGTTTATACCTTTCAAGGCATTTAAACATGCCAAATATATTTGTATAATATCATAATATTCCCTTTTTATTGTTTTTAATATCAGTAAGATATGACTGTGCAGATCACAACAAACTGTGGCATATTCTTAATGAGATGGGAATACCAGACCACATTACCTGCCTCTTGAGAAACCTGTATTCAGGACAAGAAACAACAGTTAGAACTGGACATGAAACAAAGGACTGGTTTCAAATTGGGAAAGGAGTATGTCAAGGCTGTATATTGTCATCCAACTTATTTAACTTCTATGCAGAGTACATCATGTGGACTTCCAGGCTGGATGAAGCACAAGCTGGAATCAAGATTGCCAGGAGAAATATCAACAACCTCACATATACAGATGATACCACTTTAATGGCAGAAAAATGAAGAACTACATAGCCTCTTGACGAAGGTGAAAGAGGAGAGCTGAAAAAGCTGTCTTAAAACTCAACATTAAAAAACTAACAACATAGCATCTGGTCCTATCACTTTATGGCAAGTAGATGGCGAAAATGTGGAGGGTGGGGGAAAGACACCTGCCCCTTGGAAGAATAGCTATGAAAAACCTAGACAGTGTATAACAAAACAGAGACATCACTTTGCTACAAAGGACCATATAGTCAAAGTTATGGTTTTTACAAAGTAGTTGTGTATGAATGTGAGAGTTGGACCATAAAGAAGGCTGAGCACCAAAGAATTAATGCTTTCAAACAGTGGCACTGGAGAACACTCCTGAGAGTCCCTTGGACAACAAGGAGCTCAAACCAGTCAATCCTAGAGGAAATCAACTCTGAATATTCATTGGAAGGATTGATGCTGAAGCTGAAGCTCCAGTTCTTTGACCACTTGATACAAAAGAGCCAACTCGTTGGAAAAGACCTTGATGTTGGGAAAGACCGAAGGCAAGAGGAGAAGAGGATGACAGGACGAGATGGTTGGATGGCATCATCGACTCAATGGACATGAGTTTGAGCAAACTCCAGGAGATAGTGAAGAACAGGGAAGACTGGCGTGCTGCAGTCCATGGGGTCACAAAGAATTGGACATGACGTAGCAACTGAACAATGACATTGTTATTTTTGCTTTAAGTAGCCAATTACCCCTAAAGGAGATTTTTAAACAGCAAAAATACATTTTATATTCTTCACATATTTACCACTTGAGACACTGTTTATTCTTTTGCCTATATTCAAATTTTATTTACCATCATTTATCTTTTATTTGAAGAATTTACTTTGAATTTCTTGTAATACAGGTTCAATAGCAATTAATATTCTTCATTCCTGCTCTTCTGGAAAGGTTTTTATGTTCAATTTGTAAGACATTTTCAGTGAGTACAGACTTACCTCATTTTATTACTCTTCCCTTTAACAAACTTCACAGATATTGCATTTTTTATAAATCGAAGGTTTGTGCCAATCCTGCATCAAGTAACTCTATCAACACCATTTTTCAACACCATTTTCTCACCTCATGTCTCTGCGTCATATTTTGTTAATTCTTAGTTATAGTATTTCCAACTTTTTCATTATTACTTCAGAGATATAGATATTTGTTCAGATATTCAGATGACAGCTAATATTTTAACAATACAGTATTTTAATTAAGATATATACACTACAATGTAGTGTAAACATAATAATTATATGCACTTGAAAACAAAAGGAAAATGTGTAACTCACTTTATTGTAATATTTTAATATTTGCCTTATTGTGATGGTGTCTAAAACTGAGCCCACAATATCTTTGAGGCATTTAATTTTACACTGACAGAGTTTTATTTTGTTTTTTAGTACTGTAAAGATTGTCCTTGAACATATATGTATAATTTCTGATAAAATATTTGTTGTAATTTTTTGTTTTTCTGTGTGGTATTAATATTTCCTTTTGTTCTATCTCTTTCAAAAACTGTCTCTATATCTAGGTGCTGTAAGCAATTTAATATGTGGTTTAGTATGTCTATATTAATGTTTTTCAAATTTTTATTTATTTTTAAAATTGCTTTCAAGTGTGTTAGTTTCTTCTGAACAACAATGTGAATCAACTACATATCCCCTCACTCCTGAGCCTCCCTCCCACCCTCTCATCCTGTACTTCTAGGTAATCACAGAGCATTAAGCTGAGCTCCCTGTGTTATACAGCAGTATCCCAGTAGCTGTTTATTTTACACATCGTAGTGTATACATATCAATGTTCCTCTCTCAATTAGTCCTACCCTCTCCCACCCCCAGTCTGTTCTGTTCTCTGCATCTACATTTTTATTTCTGCCCTGCAAATAGGTTCATTGGTACCATTTTTCTAGATTCCATATATATGCATTAATATATGACATTTGTTTTTTTCTCTTTCATCTATATCAGTACAAATGACCAAATTTCATTCCTTTTTATGGCTGAGTATTATTTCATATATATATACATATACATATATGCATGCTAATGCATGCATGCTAAGTCGTTTCAGTCGTGTCCGACTCTGTGCGACTCCATGGACAGCAGCCCACCAGGCTCCTCTGTCCACAGGATTCTATACACATATATACATATATATGTATATATATACCACATATTCTTTATCTATTCATCTATTGAGGACATTTTGGCTGCTTCCATGTCCTGGATGTTGTAAAGAGTGCTGCAATGAACACTGGGGTAAATGTGTCTTTTTAAATTATGGTTTTGTCAGGGTATATGTCCAGTAATGGGATTGCTGGCTCATATGATAGTTTTGTTTTAATTTTTTAGGCAACTCCAGGTGAATGCTATCAAACATTTCGAGAAGAGCTGATACCTGTCCTTCTCAAACTCTTCCAAAAAGTTCCAGAAGAACATTCCTAAACTTATTCCATGAGGCCACCATCACTCTGATACAAAGATGTTACAAAAAAAAGAAAATTATAGCTAATCTCATTGATGAACATAGATGCAAATATCTTCAACAAAATGCTAGCAAACAGAATCCAACAACATATTAAAAGGATCATATCTCATGATCAAGTGGGCTTTTTCCCACGGATGCAAAGAATCTTCAATATATGCAAGTCAATCAATGTGATACACCATATTAACAAATTAAAGGATAAAAACCACATAATCATCTCAATAGATGCAGCACAGAGGGGACCTACCTCAACAAAATAAAGGCCATATATGACTAACCCACAGCAAGCATTATTATCAATGTTGGAAGCAGGAGATGCAGGTTCAATCCCTGGGTCAGGAAGATCTCCTGGAGGAGGAAATGGCAACCCACTCCAGTATTTTTGCCTGGAGAATCCCGTTGACAGAGGAGCCTGGCAGACTACACTCCATCTGATAGCAAAGAGTAAAATATGACTGAAACAGCTTAGAAGCAGGAGCAACAAGACAATGGGTGCCCACTCTCACTTCTTCTAGTTAACATATGTTTGGAAGTCTTGGCCTTGGCAATTAGAGAACAAAAGGAAATAAAACGAATCCAAACTGGAAAAGAAGAAGTAAAACTGTCATTGTTTGATGCATATTTAGGTATACAATCCTTCTGCTTCAGATGTTAGGCTCCTTGGATCGCTAAAGATATATTGCTTTCTCTACCCTAGATTTAGAATTCATGCAGCATCACTTCTACCACATTTTAGTAAATGAAATGTACCAGGCACATAAAGTTCATTAAAAGAACATATGAAGACACACTTTAAAGAAAATTTAAATTTTGAAGCTTGTGCTTTTAACAGTAAGTTATTTGATCTTTCTCATTGCACTTATTCTTTGATATGTGGTTGTTTGCTTCAACAGGTTCAGGATGTAGTAACATTAACTGTTAAAAATAGACATTTAGTTACTATTTGCTAAGTGTGTTTTTGTAATTCCTTTCTATTGTTTCATTATCTTATTACTAATGTTTCTGTAAAATTGTAAATACAGAATTCTTTAGTTTAAGACAGGCATATCACATATTTATTGAGGATTCTTCCATTTAAAAATAACGTGTACAATTCTGGTGTAGATATGAGACATAAAGTGAAGAGCACATCTGCCATTATGGAGATTACAGCCAGAAACACATATTGATTGAAAAATCACTTAAGTAAATTTGATAAGAACTTTAAAGAAAATCATGAGAGCACAGATCAGGGGACATATGACTAAATCTGGAAATTAGAAAAGTTTCCCTAAGGAAGTGATATCTCAGATCAAATTTATTGGGCAAGTAAGAAGCAATCCGGCAGTGTGGAAAGATAAACAACTTGGAACAATCCTTAAAATAGAACACAAGAATGACAAAAATAAAATCAATATAAACGGTCAGCTGAGAGGGAAAAAGAGACTGACTAGCAAATGTTCTGCAGAAGTAGACAAAAAAGTTTCAATTTCATTTATTTTTAACCTAAGATATTTATATGTTACTTTAAAATTCCAATTTTGTGAAAATAAACTCATTTCCACAAGTCAATAGCATCACTTCACATTATAGCATGACTTTTTGAAGTTTCATGTGAAATTATATTTGGATTTTAAAAAATTGGCTCTATGCCTATTTCCAGGAGAGGAAATATTCTGTCACCCTTATAAGAGTCACCAAAGCAATACATAACTTGCCAAGAGATCAATTTCTCTAATGAAAAATATGTAAACTCTTCATTAAAAAAAAAATGATCATGGTATATCCTTCAACTTCTGAGATTCTTATTAAAAAGTAAATCCTGCTGTAGAATAAGTCCACCCTGACACAAGGTAAAATTTGTATATATTTTCATTTGTATCTAATTTGTTGCACCCAATTATCATAAGAAACCTCACAGAATCCTGTTACTATCCAATAATTCAAATGACAGCCAAAGGAATAAAGATAACCTTTAAAAGATTCAAAGTTATTCCTAACATTTCTGCAGTTATTTTCAGTTTAATAGATTATTAAAGCGAAGTCGCTCAGTCGTGTCCAACTCTTTGTGACCCCCATGGACTATAGCCTACCAGGCTCCTCTGTCCATGGGATTTTCCAGGCAAGCATACTGGAGTGGGTTGCCATTTCCTTCTCTAGGAGATCTTCCCGACCCAGGGATTGAACTCGGGTCTCCCACACTGTAGGCAGACACTTTACCATCTGAGCCATAAGATTACCTCAAATTGTAATATTTTAACTACTGTTTCAGACTTCCCTTGTGGCTCAGCTGGTAAAGAATCCGCCCACAATGAGGGAGATCTGGGTTCGATCCCTTAGTTAGGAAGATTCCCCCAGAGAAGGGAAATGGCAACCCACTCCAGTATTCTTGCCTAGGAAATCCCATGGACTATAGCCCATGGGGTTGCAAAGAGTCGGACACGACAGCGAGTTTCACTCAATGAAAAATCAGAAAAGTTAATAACTTGTCTATAGTTACAGAGCATTAAGTAACTTGTGTAAGATTAGAAAGGTTTTGCCAAGGCAAAAGTTACAGGTAACATGCCACTTTCAACAATAACAATTTCTTGTGAGTGGAGAAACTGTGTACTTTATATTCCCTGCTTGGAGATTCATAAAGATTAGACTGTTAAGAAGTTGGAAAAGTTTGAAAATTATAATACCTGTGTAACTTTATGTTAACAGATTCATTTTATTTTGTTTAAGCTTTATACAATATTATTTAAAGATGAATTTCAATTTTTAATAACATCTACTGATTATTCATTGTGTAAGAGAAAAAGTTGTGTCGAATGCACCTTTGGAAAGCTAGTTTATTATTTTCCATAATTAACAAAAAATAAAATACTAGCCTCAAAATTTATTTTCCCAAACGATAACAGTATCTTAAAATAATAATAAGTTGCAATTTCTTACATGGATTTTGAGGAATTAAACAAGTATAAAAATATCC
>SJYQ01000989.1:112794-159954 GCA_006410935.1 Redunca redunca
CCTAAAGAAGTTCCTTTAGCATTTGTTGTAATTCTGGATTGGTTATGCACAATTCTCTTAACTTTTGCTTGTCTGTAAAGCATTTGATGTCTCATCAAATCTTAATAACAGATTTGCTGAGAGAGTAGTCTGTGTTATAGGCTCTTCTCTTTCATCACTTGAAATATATTAAGCCATTTCTTTTGGGCTAGTTCCTTTGTATATTATTTGTTGTTTTTCTCTTCTTGCCTTTCAGTTCAGTTCAGTTCAGTCGCTCAGTCATGGCCGATTCTTTGTGACCCCATGAACCGCAGCCCGTGAGGCCTCCCTGTCCATTACCAACCCCCAGAGTCCACCCAAACCCATGTCCATCGAGTTGGTGAAGCCATTCAACCATCTCATCCTCTGTTGTCCCCTTCTCTTCCTCCCCTCAATCTTTCCCAGCATCAGGCTCTTTTCCAATAGGTCAGCTCTTCGACCAGGTGGCTAAAGTACTGGAGTTTCAGCTTCAACATCATTCCTTCCAATGAACACCGAGGACTGATCTCCTTGAGGATGGACTGGTTGGATCTCCTTGCAGTCCAAGGGACTCTCAAGAGTCTTCTTCAACACCACAGTTCAAAAGCATCAATTCTTTGGCCCTCAGGTTTCTTTATACCCCAACTCTCACATCCATACATGACCAGTGGTAAAGCATAGTCTTGACTAGACGGACCTTTATTGACAAAGTAATGTCTCTGCTTTTTATTTTTATTTTATTTTTTTTTATGCTTTAAAATTTTTTACTTTTAATTAGAGGATAATTGTTTTATAATATTCTGTTGGCTTCTGCCATAAAACAGCATGAATCAGTCATATCTATACATATGTCCACTCTTTCTTAGACCTCACCCCCATCTTCCCTGCTCCCACCATTCTAGGTTGTCACAGAGTACTACGTTGAGCTCCTTATATAGCAACTTCTCATTAGCTATCTGTTTTATATATGGTAATGTATATATGTTTCTTTTTTTTTATTTTAAAATTTTTATTTTAACTTTAGTTTACTTTACATTACTGTATTGGTTTTGCCAAACATTGACATGAATTCACCTCGAGTGTACAGGCGTTCCCAAACATGAATCCCCTCCCACCTCCCACCCCATACCATCCCTCTGGGTCCTCTCCTTGCACCAGTCCCAAGCATCCTGCATTCTGCTTTTTAGTACACTGTCTAGCTTGATCATAACTTTTCTTCAAAGGAGTAAGCATCTTTTAATTCCATGCCTGCAATTATCATCTGCAGTGATTTTGGAGCCCAGAAAAATAGTCAGCCACTGTTTTCACTGTTTCCCTATCCATTTCCCATGAAGTGATGGGACCAGATGCCATGATCTTCATTTTCTGAATGTTGAGCTTTAAGCCAACTTTTCCACGCTCCTCTTTCACTTTCATTAAGAGGTTCTTTCGTTCCTCTTCACTTTCTGCCATAAGGGTGGTGGCACCTGCATATCTGAGGTTATTGATATTTCTCCCGACAATCTTGATTCCAGCTTGTGCTTCCTCCAATCTGGCATTTCTCATGATGTACTCTGCATAAAATTTAAATAAGCAGGGTGACAATATACAGCCTTAACGTACTCCTTTTCCTATTTGGAACCAGTCTGTTGTTCCATGTCCAGTTCTAACTGTTGCTTCCTGACCTGCATACAGATTTCTCAAGAGGCAGGTCAGGTGGTCTGGTATTCCCATCTCTTTCAGAATTTTCCACAGTTCATTGTGATCCACACAGTCAAAGGCTTTGTCATAGTCAATAAAGCAGAAATAGATGTTTTTCTGGAACTCTCTTGCTTCTTCCATGGTCCAGCGGATGTTGGCAATTTGATCTTTGGTTCCTCTGACTTTTCTAAAACCAGCTTGAACATCAGGAAGTTCATAGTTCACGTATTGCTGAAGCCTAGCTTGGAGAATTTTAAGCATTACTTTACTAGCGTGTGAGATGAGTGCAATTGTGTGGTAGTTTGAGTATTCTTTGCATTGCCTTTCTTTGGGATTGGAATGAAAACTAAGCTTTTCCAGTCATGTGGCTACTGCTGAGTTTTCTAAATTTCCTGGCCTATTGAGTGCACCACGTTTTCACAGCATCATTTTTTCAGGATTTGAAATAGCTCAACTGGAATTCCATCACCTCTGCTAGTTTTGTTCATAATGTTTTCTAAGGCCCACTTGACTTCATATTCCAGGATGTCTGGCTTTAGGTGAGTGTTCACACCATCGTGATTATCTTGATAGTGAATATAGTTGACTCATTGGAAAAGACTTTGATGCTGGGGGGGGTTGGGGGCAGGAGGAGAAGGGGATGACCGAGGATGAGATGGCTGGATGGCATCACTGACTCGATGGGCGTGAATCTGACTGAATTCCGGGAGTTGGTGATGGACAGGGAGACCTGGCGTGCTGCAATTCATGAGGTTGCAAAGAGTTGGACATGGCTGAGCGACTGAACTGAACTGAACTGACTGAATGGTCTAGTGGTTTTCTCCACACTCTTAAATGTTCAGTCTGAATTTGGCAATAAGGAGTTCATGATCTGAGCCACAGTCAGCTCCCAGTCTTGTCTTGCTGACTGTATAGAGCTTTTCCATCTTTGTCTGCAAAAATATAATCAATTTGATTTCAATGTCGATCACCTGGTGATGTCCATGTGTAGAGTCTTACCTTGTATTGTTGGAAGAGGTTGTTTCCTATGACCAGTGAATTCTCTTGGCAGAACTTTATTAGCCTTTGCCCTGCTTCATTCTGTACTCCAAGTCCAAATTTGCCTGTTAGTCCAGGTATTTCTTGACTTCCTACTTTTGCATTCCAGTCCCCTATAATGAAAAGGACATTTTTAGGTGTTAATTCTAGAAGGTCCTGTAGGTCTTCATAGAAATGTTCAACTTCAGATTCTTCAGCATTATTGGTTGGGACATAGGCTTTAATTACCGTGATATTGAATGGTATGCCTTGGGAGGCGGGGTGTCATCCTCCCAAGGAGACCTCTGGCTAGAGGGGGCATTATGAGGTGAAAACTTACTTGAGCTCTGGTACATCTTTCTGACCTATCCTAAATATTTGGTGGAGTTATATTAAACATACTCTCGGTAGGCACTGAGAGAGGCATCAGAGGGCATACAGACTGAAACCAAAATCACAGACAACTAGCCAATCTGATCACATGAACCACAGCCTTGTCTAACTCAATGAAACTAAGCCATGCTGTGTGGGTCACCCAAGATGGACGGGTCATGGTGAAGAGGTCTGATAGAATGTGGTCACCTGGAGAAGGGAATGGCAAACCACTTCAGTATTCTTGCCTTGAGAACCCCATGAACAGTATGAAAAGGCAAAAAGATAAGACACTGAAAGATGAACTCCCCCTGTTGGTGGTGGCCAATATGCTATTGGAGATCAGTGGAGAAATAACTCCAGAAAGAATGAAGGGATGGAGCCAAAGCAAAAACACCCAGTTGCGGAAGGGACTGGTGATAGAAGCAAAGTTTAATGCTGTAAAGAGCAATATTGCATAGAAACCTGGAATGTTATGTCCATGAATCAAGGCATATTGGACATGGTCAAACAGGAGATGACAAGAGAACATCGACATCCTAGTAATCAGTGAACTAAGATGGACTGGAATGGGTGAATTTAACTCAGATGACCATTATATCTACTACTGTGGGCAGGAATCCCTTAGAAAAAATGGAGTAGCCATCATAGTCAACAAGAGAGTCCAAAATGCAGTACTTTTTGCTTTTAATATTTTACAAATCATATTTGTCTTTAATTTCTGTCAGCTTGATTACTATGTCTCGATGTGTTCCTCCTTGGGTTTAACCTTCTTGGGACTCACTGAGCTTCCTGACTAGGTTGATTATTTCCTTTCCCATGTTAGGGAATTTTTCCATTATTATCTCTTAAAATATTTTTTTCCCTTTCTTCTTCTTCTGGGATCCCTATAATGAGAATTTTGGTGCATTTAATGATGTCCCAGAGGTCTCTTTTCCTGTCTTCATTTTCTTTTTAATTTCATTTTTAATTTTTTAATTCTAATTTCTACTTTGTTTTGCTTCAGTGATTTCTACTATTCTGTCTTTGAGTTCACTTGGTCTGTCTAGTCAAGGCTATGGTTTTTGCAGTGGTCATGTATGGACATGAGAGTTGGACTGTGAAGAAAGCTGAGCACCAAAGAATAGATGCTTTTGAATTGTGGTGTTGGAGAAGACTCTTGAGAGTCCTTTGGACTGCAAGGAGATCCAGCCAGTCCATTCTGAAGGAGATCAGCCCTGGGTGTTCTTTGGAAGGAATGATGCTAAAGCTGAAACTCCAGTACTTTGGCCACCTCAGTGAAGAGTTGACTCATTGGAAAAGACTCTGATGCTGGGAGGGATTGGGGGAAGGAGGAGAAGGGGACAACCAAGGATGAGATGGCTGGATGGCATCACTAACTTAATGGATGTAAGTCTGAGTGAACTCCGGGAGTTGGTGATGGACAGGGAGGCCTGGCGTGCTGCGATTCATGGGGTTGCAAGGAGTTGGACACGACTGAGCGACTGAACTGAACTGAACTGAGGGTTACTCTCCCTCCCCATTAATTCTTTTGCCTAAGGCAATCCAGCCCTAGATAGGATTCTTATCTGGTGCTAGTGGTAAAGAACTAGAACTCCTGCAATGCAGGAGACATAAGAGATGAAGGAGGGTGTGGCAAACCACTCCAGTATTCTTGCTTGAAGAATCCCACAGACATAGTAACCTCTCACAACAGTGGGAGATCTTCTTTGGTATCGTTGTTCTCCAGCCTTTTCCGATTCCAGATTATGATATATTCTGCATAATTTGCTTACATTTTGAAATTATACATTTTAAATTTATCTGAAATTTATTTTTTTAATGGTTCTGGACAGGAATCAAACTTAATTTATATTTTCTAAAAATTATCAGAATTTACCAATGAAAAATTTAGGCTACTGGATATTAGAAATATGTATATATGTTTACCAGCTTCACCTGATCCAAATTAATATAGCAAAATTTACTACAAAGCATGTTAAATGGTTTCTTATTTTGGATACACANATTATATTTGAAATTATATGATCCTACACACAAGATAAAAAGGGTATAATATATTGTGATATTAAGGTGTATTAACAGTTATTAATTTGTACCAAATCTAAATCAGTTCAGTTCAGTCGCTCAGTCGTGTCCGACTCTTTGAGACTCCATGGACTGCAGCATGCCAGGCCTTTCTGTCCATCACCAACTCCCAGATTTTACTCAAACTCATGTCCATTGAGTCAGTGATGCCATTAACAATCTTATCCTCTGTTGTCCCCTTCTCCTCCCACCTTAAATCTTTCCCACCATCAGGGTCTTTTCAAATGAGTCAGTTCTCTGCATCAGTGGCCAAAGTATTGGAGTTTCAGTTTCAGCATCAGTCCTTCCAGTTTGAACTCTGGTTGGCAATTTAATCTCTGTCTTTTCAAAATCCAGCTTTATCATCTGGAAGTTCACAGTTCACGTATTATTGAAGCCTGGCTTGGAGAATTTTGAGTATTTCTTTACTAGCATGTGAGATGAGTGCAACTGTGTGGTAGTTTGAGCATTTTTTGCATTGCCTTTCTTTGGGATTGGAACGAAAACTGACCTTTTCCAGTCCTGTGGCACTGCTGAGTTTTCCAGATTTGCTGTCATATTGAGTGTAGCACTTTCACAGCATCATCTTTCAGTATTTGAAACAGCTCAACTGGAATTCGATCACCTCCACTACCTTTGTTCATAGTGATGCCTCCTAAGGCCCACTTGACTTTGCATCCCAGAATGGTTGGCTCTAGGTAGTGATCACATCATCGTGGTTATCTGGGTCATGAAGATCTTTTTTTTTTATAGTTCTTCTGTGTATTCTTGCCACCTCTTCTTAATGTTTTCTGCTTTTGTTGGTCCATACCATTTCTGTCCTTTATTGTGCCCATCTTTGCATGAAAAGTTCCCTTGGTATCTTTAATTTTCTTGCAGAGATCTCTAGTCTTTCCCATTCTCTTGTTTTCCTCTATTTCTTTGCATTAATCGCTGAGGAAGGCTTTCTTATCTCTCCTTGCTGTTCTTTGGGACTCTGCATTCAAATGGATATATCTTTCCTTTTCTCCTTTGCCTTTCACTTCTCTTCTTTTCACAGGTATGTGTAAGGCCTCCTCAGACAACCATTTTCCTTTTTGCATTTCTTTTTCTTGGGGATGGTCTTGATCACTGCTCCTGTACAATGTCACAAACCTACGTCCATAGTTCTTCAGGCACTCTTTCTGTCAGATCTAATCCCTTGAATCTATTTCCCACTTCCACTGTATAATCATAAGGAATTTGATTTGGGTCATATCTGAATGGCCTAATGGTTATACCTACTTTCTTCATTTTAAGACTAAGTTTGGCCATGATGAGTTCATGATCTGAGCCACAGTCTGGTCACGATCTTGTTTTTACTGATTGTATAAAGCTTCTCCATCTTTGGCTACAAAGAATATAATCAGTCTGATTTCGGTATTGACTGAAACCATAGTGATGTGCATGTATAGAGTCTCCTCTTTTGTTGTTGAAAAAGGGTGTTTGCTATGACCAGTGAATATTTCCATAGTTTAATAATAATCAAAGTACAGCTAGTAACTTTATGTGGAAGACAAGGTAATACTCTTCAGAGTGTATCATACTTATAATATGAACAGTTCAGTTCAGTTCAGTTCAGTCGCTTAGTTGTGTCCGACTCTTTGTGACCCCATGAATCGCAGCACGCCAGGCCTCCCTGTCCATCACCATCTCCCAGAGTTCACTCAGACTCACATTCATCGAGTCCGTGATGCCATCCAGCCATCTCATCCTCTGTCGTCCCCTTCTCCTCCTCCCCCCAATCCTTCCCAGCATCAGAGTCTTTTGCAATGAGTCAACTATTCACATGAGGTGGCCAAAGTACTGGAGTTTCAGCTTTAGCATCATTCCTTCCAAAGAACACCCAGGGCTGATCTCCTTCAGAATGGACTGGGTGGATCTTCTTGCAGTCCAAGGGACTCTCAAGAGTCTTCTCCAACACCACAGTTAAATAGCATCAATTCTTCGGCACTCAGCCTTCTTCACAGTCCAACTCTCACATCCATACATGACCACAGGAAAAACCATAACCTGGAGTAGACGGACCTCAGCAAAGTAATGTCTCTGCTTTGAATATGCTATCTAGGTTGATCATAACTTTTCTTCCAAGGAGTAAGCGTCTTTTAATTTCATGGCTGCAGTCACCATCTGCAGTGATTTTGGAGCCCCCAAAAATAAAGTCTGACACTGTTTCCACTGTTTCCCCATCTATTTCCCATGAAGTGGTGGGACTGGATGCCATGATCTTTGTTTTCTGAATATTGAGCTTTAAGATAACTTTTCCGCTTTCCTCTTTCACTTTCATCAAGAGGCTTTTTAGTTCCTCTTCACTTTCTGCCATAAGGGTGGTGTCATCTGCATATCTGAGGTTATTGATATTTCTCCTGGCAATCTTGATTCCAGCTTGTGTTTCTTCTAGCCCAGCGTTTCCCATGATGTACTCTGCATATAAGTTAAATAAGCAGGGTGACAATATACAGCCTTAACCTACTCCTTTTTCTACTTGGAACCAGTTGTTCCATGTCCAGTTCTAACTGTTTCTTCCTGACCTGCATACAGATTTCTCAAGAGGCAGGTTAGGTGGTTTGGTATTCCCATCTCTTTCAGAATTTTCCACAGTTTATTGTGATCCACACAGTCAAAAGGAATATAAATCATTGTTTTCAAATTTTCTATTTCAGTAGGATTTCCTAAACCATGTAAGTGGTTTCTGCAATTTAGAGACCACAATCTAAGATATATTCCCATTTTCCATCTCCCATCTATGAATTTTATATCTTGGGTAATTAACTACTTTAAAAATGAAACATATATGCCAAATTATATACCTTCATATATTGAAATAAAACAAAGTTTTGGATATTCACTAACTTAAGCATCATCTCTTTGTCTTGTCCCTTTTCTAATGCTGAAAACAAATGATGATATAAACAAGTTCATCATCAGCCTCAATAAGTTTATAGATGGAATTTAATGACAGAAAAATAATGTATCCCAGAGTTCTTTATGTGGAATTATCTTAATGCAAAAAAAATCAATTGCATTGTAGCTTTCAGTTTCAATGATGTTGGTTATGATTTCTCTGAGTCAGCATAACTTTGTTTAGTATCCTGGGGTTCATAACAGAAGCCAGACATTTGCTGTCAACTTAGAGCAGCCACTGAATCTTTCTATCTGCTACTAATATCTTAGGCATCCTCAAGTTGATTTTTACATCTTAGGCTTCAGAAAATGAGCTATGGCATCCTTGTATCCTTTCTTTTCAGCTTTAGAGAATGTAGTGAATTACTTAATAGGTTTTGTTCTGCCCTTTGAATTCCAGGTCTGAATTCTCTGCTGAACTATCTAAGAGTCTTAAAAATAAATTCTCAATGAAGTCACAGCTTGCATTTGTCTTTGAACTTTTATACAAATGTCACAATGCCCTATTATACAAAATTAATTCGAAACCTAATGCTACATATGCTTTACCCTTTGGTTAGTTTCAACTTCAGTGATTCCTCATTGCCATTGTTATGAATTTCAGAGACATAGGAAAATGGACTTAAGGGAATTGCTAATAAAAACACAATATTTAAGTCTATATAGTTCTTTCTGAATAATGAGCAGTACAACATTTCTGGAAAAAAAAAGAGAGAATAGGTCTTGATTATGGTTTTATCTTTTCAGTAGTACTATTTCAAAAATAATTAGTCCAGCTTTGTGATAGAAAGCACATAATCAAGTAATAAAGCAAAAACTGACACCACATAATGGAGTTCTGGAAATAAAATGGTGGTAAGATGAAATCCATAATATTTAACAGCATTACCAAATTATATGTGTAAGCCATATTTTTATTTCTTAAGTGCAAGTTATATATCTTTGAAATTATGCAGACACAATATTATCCAAATGATCTGAAACAAATAATGATAAAAACAGATTCTGTTATAATAAAAATGGTAAGGTCATAATAAAAGGTAAGGTTATAATAAAAATGGAGAAAAATAGAGAGCTTATATACCTTTACTTGTAGATGTGACTTTAGAAACAAAGTCATTTTAAAATGGGAAAAATATATCCTATGAAAAGAAAATAAATTGCATAAGTCATAATGCTATAAGAGCTAGATCTAAGAACTCATGTTTCTTATCATGTTATCAAATACTAAGCTAATGTAATTCAAGAGAAAAAACATTTATTTTTCATTGGCAGTGTATTCAATTATCTTTGGTTGTTCTTTTTTGCTATATCTAATTAATGAATAAACCATGACTATAATATATACACGTTAAAATTTAACCTGTAAATTTTGAAGCTAGTTTTCTCTTTTGTTTTATATTCAATAAATATTATTGACATTAGTTCATGTTTAATTAGGTTTATATAAAAGTTATACTTGCAAAAACAGCATTTAAAGGAAAGAAAAAGATAATTAATTGGAAGTGAGAATAAGATTTGGTACTGAGAAAATGACAGGGAACTAATATGAAAGGGAAGAAGAAAAAAGCAGGATATGTTGAGTGTGTACAAAAGAGAAAGGGATATTTGTGCTCCCAATTGAAACAATGATTTTTTTAATGCATTATGTACACAACTATATACTTTTGAATTTCAATCTGCTCTTAAGGGAAAACATCTTTTTGAGTTAGACACTTGGTACATTTCCTCACTCTTAAAGTTAGTTATCAATGTCCAGTTGTTGGAATATTAGCCCAAAGCTCATTTTCATCAGTGATCTCTCATACTGTTATACAGTATATTCTTTTCTAGTATACAATTTTTTCTACACACATTGAAGCAAAGATGTGTTCTATCATAGCCAGAGATAGGAGAAACAACCTTTCATTTTCTTTCTCTAAAACTTTAAATTCTTTGCCTGATATAGATTTTACACAAAGACAGAGCTGGAAAAGAATTTGATTTAACAAATCAAGGTAAAGCATTCAGGGCCTTATTTCAAAGGAAGGAATAACTGGGGAAAAAAACAGTAAACTCTATTTTCTGTGTTTATTCATGAGAATAATCTAAAAAATAATTCAGATTGCTAAACTGAATGATATCTAAGATATAAATATTTATTGGGGAGCTATTATATACATGTCATTGTTCTGGGCCCTAGATTTGCAGAAGTGAATAAAGCAGATGTGGTCTCTCTCCTCCCTATACTGGAGATATAATCTGAGATAAAAGCATAAATTGATTAATTTCATAACTGTGGTAAGTGCCATGAAATCATATTAGTGGGGAAACTGACCAACTTTCTCAAGGTGAGAAACAGTATATCAATAGGACAAACATCTCTAAGGACAAAGGTGAATTCACAATAAGGATTTATAAGGAAAAAAGAAATATGAGGGGGAATTCCCTGGTGTGGTCCAGTGGCTAAATCTCTGCACTTCCAATGCAAGAGGTGCAGATTTGATCCCTGGTTGGAGAAAAGATCCCACATGCTGCCTAGCAAGGCCGGAAAAAAAAAAAAAAAAAAGCAACTATGCTTCAATAAAATTTAATGTAAAAAATATGAAGGATTAAGAGAACAAAGAGATTGAATAGAGAGGATTTTTAGAATAAGTAGTCAAGAAATTACACTATGCTTTCTTGTCAGTATATCTTGTTCTATTTATCATTGACTACTGTTAGATTAAATGATAAAAATTCAATATGTGGGGTGACCTGAGCTGGATACCTGTCAAGGTCCAGTTTTTCAGCCCCCTCGTCTACTTGCACATATGGTAAAAAAACAAATTGTTTTAAAGTTGTCGTTGTTGACGCCTGTGCTACTACAAATAATGAATCCTATTTAAAAAGTATATTTTAGGAGATCAAAATAAGTCAGCATTATTAGCTTTCAAGAAAGAAAAACATATGAAAAGTTAAATGTGTTTTATGGATCTTTTAGTAAGTAATGCTTTATGTTGGACCTGGTCACTATTGACAGGTAAGAAAGAATGACTAGTCAATTTGAAGGGAGAAAAAAAGAGAACAAATATATATATAGAAAAACAGCCTGCCTATTCTGGAGTTCCTCCTTTTCTACCTGATAAACCACTTGGATAAAAGGTCACTAGTGTGGGGACTGACCAGTGGTTAGGAGTGAGTTTGATCCCTGATTGGAGAGCTAAGATCCCACGTCTTGTGGCCAAAAAGCCAAAACAACATAAAACAGAAGCAATATTGTAACAAATTCAATACTTAAAAAAAAAAGTTTACTAGCATGATGTTGGTGATTGTCTTTCATATGCCTGAACATTTCTCTGAAAGATTTCATCTCTAAGATCTTTAAGAATAATATAATTGCATGAATAAACACAAAAGGGTCAATTAATCATTCATAAAAGAATGTCTATAAGTTATCTTTCCCTATCCAACTTAGAGACAACACCTTTAAGTCTTTGGATAAGTAGAAGTTGTGGAACCTACATTATTTTAGGGGTTTCAGATTTTCTGTCATCTGATTAAATCTACTGAAAAAAAAACAACTTTCCTTTTTCCTAATGGATCATGCAAGAAAGAAAAGAATCACTTCTCTTCAATGTTTTTTCCAACTATGGTTGAAGGAAAAAAAGAGACCCACAAAACAAGCTTTTTGATGGATCCAAATCTTGAGATTCTGTGGTTTTAGATGATAGTCATGTGCTTACCTTTGTTTTTACTTTTTGTTACCTTTCTCCTTTTATATATATATATTTTTTTTGATGCAAAAAGTTGGCTAAGTTTAAATCAAGTCTAGACTTATTGATTGCATCTTGCCATTGAATTGTACTTCTGTTATCTAGTAATAACAGGAAAGCATTCTGAGATGTTTGCATGAAGGATGCCATGCATAGCAAATATAAATGATGGATGGATGATGTACTAGGTTTTTAAAAGTATTAGCTAACATCTTACTAAACCACTTAGAATTTTTTTCTTTTTAAATCTTAGGAACTGGGGAGACAAGGAGCATTGGAAGAAACAGTTGCTATATTGATTATTTTTAAGTTAAAAGAGTGATCTCAAATCACTTGAAAGAAAGATATCAATACTTAATAAAATAATGGACCAGATATTCAGAGAGGAAATGTTAAGTCCAGAGGCAATAAGATCAAGAACAATAAAAATGATGATTTTTCAAGTGAAAATTATGACAGGTTATCAATATTAATTCCCAATAGAAAAGGAAAAAAAAACAGCAAGTAGAAGAAAGTAAAAAACAGTGTGCGTGTGCTGCAATTCTGTTAATAAGAGGTCTAAAAAGACTGATGATTTTATTAAGTATTGTCAAAGTTATATTCAAGCACACTTGTTTATATACTAAAACTACTTTTTGTTTATACTTTTAGCTTTAATTCTTATGTGCTACATTGAACTTTAGATTATGAGCCTACTAGAGAGCTCTTGAGAGAAAATATATGAAAAGAATGTCATACAATATTAAATTTCACCATCTCTTATCTCTACTGAGGGACATTGGGACATAAATGTATGGTTGTAGATATTGGACCCATGATACCTTGGTTAAATTTTGGCCCTCCTGATATTCTAGATATATAACCAAAAGCAATCTGTTTGATTTTTATAACATCAGTGTGTCATTCATATAAAAGGGGTTGTAATACATTCTCGGTTTTTGTGAGTATTGCATTTAAAATTAAATTATAATAAGTACCATGTCATTGGTCATTTTTTTTTAAACAAATCATTTAAGTGAATCATAGAAATTCTTATCATCTTAAGAGCTGTTGTTCAGTAAAGAATTTTAATAAAGAAACTGCTTAATTCCAGGTACTCTGCTAGGCACGGGGAATATAATAGCTAGGGAGACATCAGGTATTAAGCTAGTAAGAACTTGACTTAGAGAAGGACTCAAACTTAAAACTACAACAAGGATAACAACAACTCAAGTAAACAAACTAAATACATAAAACGTGAGCTTCTGTTGACTCAGAAAAATCTTTATATGAGCTTTGCTTTTAAAGTCATGATCTTTCTTTCCCTGTCACCTGCTTTCTTAAAGGTTCTGACTCCCAGATCTTTATAGGAGAATCCAGTTAGATATTTTCAGGAGAAGATTTTATGAGTTCAATTCTTGCACCTCCTCATGTCTACAAAAGCACTAAAATCATTAGTGGTGACATCTGCTCCTTATGACTGGCAGCAAGGCTCTGCCCAAATGTGTGCTTGAGAACCTATGCCCTCCTTCACTAAAGTCATATGTAACACTGACCTCTCCTGATACCTCTTTGGAGAAATTTCTCAGAGCTATTTCAAATCCTCTGGGCTATAGTCCTCATTTTTCCCCAAATAAAACTTAGCTGACAATTCTCACATTGTACACTTTTTTTTCAGTTGACATCCTTATTAATTGGTACTTATTTCATAGTAAATCAAACCTTATTACCAACTAAAGGGGCCTAATGTTTATGTGAAGTTTCTTTAACTTCATTATCTAAGTGATCTTTATCAAATGTAAATCAGGACACCTCACACTACTCTTTAGTATCTTTCACAGCTTTATTTTTCCTTCCTACCTTAAAAACTACAAACTCTGTAGTCTGTAACTGTCATTCTCAACCAAGTATAATTTTGCCCCCAGGGAATACTTAGAAAGACCTGGAGATATTTTTCACCATCACAACTGGAAGAGTGCAACTGACATCCAGTGAGTAGAGCTGAGGGATCCTGTTAGACATCCTAAAATACTCATAGCCATAACTCACAACAAATCATTATCTGGTGTAACATGACTACAGTGGTAAGATTGAGATCCTATGGCATAAAATCTCCAGTGATTTTAAGCCTTACTATCAAGAAGAGTCTTTACTATTCTGCTCTCTTACTTAGTCCACTTGAGTCACATCAATTTTCTTTCTGGTTCTTTACATTACCATGATATTTCCCACCCTATAAAAAGTTAGTCTCATAGTCATGTCGGCCTCTTTGAGATCCCATGAACTACTGTAGCCTGCCTAACTCCTCTGTCCATGGAATTCTCCAGGAAAGAATACTGGAGTGGGTTGCCATTTCCTTCTCCAGGGGATCTTCCCAACCCAGGGATGGAACCCAGGTCTCCTGCATTGCAGGTGGATTCTTTACCAACTGAATTGCTAGTTAAAACTAGCCACTGCCTGATGGACTTTGGCCATTATTTCTCCCTAGAACAGTTTTTTCTGTTTAATTTCAGAGGGAAAGAAGTGCACTGTAATGCATATACAAATAGCATTAATGGGCCAGGGCTCAGGTATGAGTCTAGACTGTTAATTCAGAGCATTATTAAGTGTGGTAGAGCTGAATTTTTTACATAAGAATAATGGAAGTCAGGGATCAAGCAGGAGGATAGCATAAAGATAATTCTGTTCTAATATAACAATAATGTTTAGAAGAAATAGCAGTTATTGATTATATTTCAAGATTCAGGATTTGGGTATTTTGATAAAGCTTGTATATCATAAACCTTCCAATAGTTCCATGGTAAAGTGAACATAACTATTCACATTTGTAGATTAAAAAAAAACACACACACAAAGAGTTAACCCCATTTCTTCAGAGTCACACAATCTCTGAGATAGAATAGGTGGGATTCAATCCCAAAACCAGTCTGATTACATACTTAGTGGTCTTACCACTAAGGAGCTGAACCTGAGGAAGAATGAGACAGGCAAGATGAGACAGTGATTTTGTATAACAGTTAGGGCTGGGCAGTTTGAGAGGTATTTAGAATATGAATCCAGGGAATGAGGAAAGATAGAGATTTAGATAGATTTAAAGGAAAATCAGAACATGCAATTGATAGCACTTGAAAAATGAATATGAGAGTGAGGTGAGGGTAAGGGAAAATTCACAACTGAATTGGTTTCGGGATGGGTTAGCAGGATATATGGTGATATTATCCTTTAATTTTTACTATTAATAAAAATGACAGTGGGGGATGGTGAGTGATTAGTTAAGATAATTTTAGTTCTGTGATTATGGAGCAGTTAAATAGCTATATATATGATTCAGGAGAGAGGTAAAAGTCCTTTGAGTTGGGGTTAGTCACATCCTATAGATGGTAATAGATTCAGTGCTAGGATGACCTCCATCTGGAGGATCTTAGAGAATGAGAAGAAGAGGTTATAATCCAGAGGAACCTCAGCAAGTGTGAAAGAAGAGGCATTAACTCTGTTACATAAGTCTAATATCTTAGATGTAAAAGAAAGAATTTCTAAAAGTGAAATAGATGAGCAATGTTTAGTGTTGTAGTGCTCAAGTACGATCAAGACTGAAATGGTAAAATTTGATTAAGATGTGATCCTCAGTGAGAATCTAGATGAAAACAGTTTCTGTACAGTAGTGGGAACAAAAGAAATATTGGAACAGGTTGAAGTGAAAAAAGAAAGTGAGAATAAGTATATGCAAAATGAGGATAGACTAGGAAGGGATCTGTTTATAATAAAGAAAAGTCTCTTAAATAATTTTTTCTGGGAGTTTTATCACAATAAAAAAAGGAGAGGTTGAAGGCATGGGAAAGAGAGAGAGACTAGATCCACATTCTGACTTGAGAAGGTAGAAAGAAACTAACTGTAGTAGATACAACAAGATCAGGCTAAGAGGAGGGCATGGATATTTCTACTTAATCTGGAAATAAAAGAGGGAAGACAGAATGCACATGCCAATGACTGAATCTGTGGAATTAGTTACAGTATTTTTAAAGTGTGCATCTCTGAGTGTCCTTATTTTCTCAGTGCTCTGAGTGTTGAAACCATTCACTGAAAGCAAGAGTAAGGTAGGGAGTTAAGGCAGTGAGGAAGTGGCGAAAATATCTGAAACACAAAATTGTAGCAGATGCAAGAGAGAGCAAACTAAAGACTGCAATTGTTGGACCTGCGGGATGGTCCAGCACACACTGGAGAAGAAGCTGACGCGTGGGGGATGGTCAGTTTTCTCTAGTAGTGCTCCAGCCCCTGAATACAGGCCAAAACCCCTGGAGAAGGAAATGGCTGGCTACCCACTCCAGTATTCTTGCCTGAAGAATGCCATGGACAGAGCACCCTGGTGGTCTACAAGCTTCCCTTGTAGCTCAGTCAGTGAAGAATTTGCCTGTAATGCCAGAGACCTGTCCATGGGGACACAAAGAGTCAGGCACAACTGAGCAACTTAAGGCACAGACTAAAAAAGGCAAAAATTTGAAACTCTTAAGGCTGAGGAGCTGTGAGAAAGTAATATTGAAAAAACTAATGGAACAAATTGTTGACATTTACCGATTTAAATATAAGCTGCAGATGGAATCAAGATCTTGTTGAGGTCAGGGTAGTTTAATGAAAATGCTAGAAGGATAAAAGGATATGGTTAGGTATCAAAATGTCTGAATTATACTGTTTTTGAGATCAACAAATTTAGTTAATGACTAAATTCCTCTATGCTCATGAGTAGAAGGAAAGGCTAAAGTAGATAATGAAATCAAATAAATATAAGACCAAGTGTAGAATAGTTATCCATTCATTGGCCCTTAACTTCACTTTGGACGACAGGAGGACTCGTGCAGAATATCAGGTAGATATCAGGGATTTCTATATATTAGCTCTGCCTATGACCTTGCCCTCTCTCCCTACTGCATTTGTCAACTTCTCTCCTTTGTATTTGATAATATTATATATATTGTATTTAACTACATATATTCAAACTTTTTCAATAAGAAATGCTCCTTCTTTTTTTCACCAGATTGACTAAAAGCATATTTATATCACTAAAACTCATTTAAATGATATAAATTTTAGACAATTATGATATGAACAATCCTTGGTTTAATTATTGGCACCCCACTCCAGTACTCTTGCCTGGAAAATCCCATGGACGGAGGAGCCTGGAAGGCTGCAGTCCATGGGGTCGCTGAGGGTCGGACACGACTGAGTGACTTCACTTTCACTTTTAACTTTCATGCATTGGAAAAGGAAATGGCAACCCACTCCAGTGTTCTCGCCTGGAGAATCCCAGGGATAGGGGAGCCTGGTGGGCTATGGTGTGACACAGAGTTGGACACAACTGAAGTGACTTAGCAGCAGCAGCAATCTATATATACATACATATGTAAATATATACATTTTGCACATGTTGGATACACATATATATATATATATATATATATATGTTAAAAGCCCTCTTGACACCTTTGAAGAATATTGATGTTAGGTTTTGTATTTAGGATGTTTCAGAATCCATATAGCTTACCACAAACCATAGTTTTACCATAGCCATGATTTTTTTTAAAAGCATTTATTAGAATAAGCCTACCAGGCTCCTCCATCCATGGGATTTTCCAGGCAAGCATACTGGAATGGATTGCCTTTTCCTCCTCCAGGGGATTTTCCCAACCCAGGGATTGAACCTGCTTCTCCCGCATTGCAGGCAGATGCTTTATCATCTGAGCCACCAGGGAAGCATGGTCTAGAATGGATACTTGTATATGTGTAGCTGAGTGGCTCTGCTGTGCATCAGGAACTATCACAACATTGTTAATTGGCCATGCTCCAATATAAAATTAAAAGTTTTAAAGACTAAAAATTTTAAAAGTAGCTACTTTTATCTGTAAATGAATATTCAGTGTTTATATATTGGAGATAAAATTTATTAAGTGAAAATATGCATTAAAAATCATATCCTCCTGAATAAAATAATATACATCAAATCTTTGTTATCAAAAACTAATATTTACTGCAGAAAAAAGTGAACAAAAGAGAGACAAAGTGATCTTTAATAAACAGGTGACTGCAGAAAGATTTGAAAATCAATAAGGTAAAATTGCCATCCTCTTAAAATGAATTAAGTTCAAATCAATTTATTGCCAAACCATGGACTATAATTTATATAATTTATTTAACCAATACCTTCAGGAATTCAGTGAACCCAAGCATTAGCCCTGACAGATTATAGAACTCAGAGACTCTGGCAGATGTCACCAAGGACTTGGTGTACTTATTAATGGGGAAGACATAAAATGAGAATGATCCTTGGCATTCTCATTGATGCAAATATGTTTTAGAAGAATTTCAAATAATGTATTCAATCCTGGGTTGAAAAATAGACTTTATCCTTTCTTTTCTTTTTAAATAGCATCATTGAGATGTAAACATGTACAATAAACTGTGTATTGAAATTGTAAAATTTTATATTTTGACAAATGTACACATTTGTGGAACCATTGCGAGGATAAAAATAATGAACACATCCACTGTTCCCAAAAGTTTCGTTGTGTCCCTCAATAAATCTTCTGTCCTCGTCTTCCTACCCACTATTCTGTGTAAAGCCCTGAACTACATTCCAGTTAATGTAAATTAATTTGCATTTTCTAGAGTTTTATAAAAATGACATCACAAAGTATACACTCATTTTTTCCTGAACTTTAAAAAAATCTGTACAAACCCCATCAATATAGTTTTCCAGGTCAAAAAGCTAAACAAAGAAAAAAACTGAAAACAGCACTGAAGTCCACCTATAGGTAAAAATGGACAACTTGTGATTTATCTATACAGTGAACTACTGCTTGAAAAGAAAATTGAATGAGCTAGTGATAAATGCTACAAAATGTGTTAATCTCAAAATAATTGTTCCTATTGAAAAAAATTCAATTATATAATGCATGACTTCTCTTTTAATTAAATTCTAGAAATATTTGTAAATAATAAACCTGATAATCTATTATTCAGAACTGGTTCTTAGTTATGAATGGTAAATGTTAATGACATCTTATGTCAGGAAAAATTCCAATCATTCTTATTTTCCTAAGTGTTTTTTAATTAGGCAGGTATATTTTGAAATTTGTCAAATTTAGTGTTCATTATCATTATTACTTTTAAAAATGGATATTTTTTTGGCAACTTTTGTCATTCAGAAACTTCTGGAATCTAGAATCTATTGCAGAATCTACTCTGGAATCAAGTTGTGACATGTTATTTTTAAGATATTGTTAAATTTTATTTCCTATTATTTTACTTGAGAACTTTGCTTTAATTTTCTGGGCTTTTCAATTTTTGTTGAATATTTGTCAGTGTTTATGTGTATTATTTTAGTTTATAAGAAGAAATATATATTTGGTCCTCATCCCATTCCTGACACAGAATTTCTAACTTCCTAAGTGATAAGAGCTATAGGAGCATCTTTTGTTATAATATTTGATCTTCTGTCCTCAGATTCTAAAACAGATATTTGGCAGTTTGAGAGCCAGAGACACTTTTTATCTCTATCAGGAGAAAATGAAAATCATGCTGGTATAAGGTATGCTTATACTTATAAGCATATAAGTATTTTCTAGAGTCTGGCATTTAATGAAATAGATACTCAGTTATTGAACAATGTCGTTGTTTGTTCATGGTAGGTTATATGACAAAGACTTGGGAATGGGTACACCTGAACAGGTTACTCATGTTCTGTAACTGTGATGCTTGTTGGTTGCAGGGCTGTTGTTGCCACAGTAGTTGGCTGTGCCTCACACATAAGTGATTCATACGCATGTAGGTGAATATATGTGCATGCTACTGCTACTGCTAAGTCACTTCAGTCGTGTCCAACTCTGTGTGACCCCATAGACAGCAGCCCATCAGGCTCCCCTGTCCCTGAGATTCTCTAGGCAAGAAGAGTGGAGTGGGTCGTCATTTCCTTCTCCAATGCATGAAGGTAAAAAGTGAAAGTGAAGGTGCTCAGTTGTATCCTACTCTTAGCGACTCCACGGACTGCAGCCTACCAGGCTCCTCCGTCCATGGGATTTTCCATGCAAGAGTACTGGAGTGGGTTGCCTTTGCTTCCTCCGATATATGTGCATACATGCACACATACATACACACACACACACATATATATGTATATATCAGCAATGAATCTATGATTACAGTAACTAGTTAATAGTGGCTAATTATTATTTTCTCCAGGAGTTGGTGACGGACAGGGAGGCCTGGCATGCTGCAATTCATGGGGTCGCAAAGAGTCAGACAACGACTGAGCAACTGAATTGAACTGAACTGAATTATTATTTTAATTGTGTAGAACTTTCATCCATTTATCTATCTGGAACTAATAAAGTGGTATATAATATTATTCATCCAGAAATCAATCACATAGTTACAGTTGAAACTGACATATTAAGAATATAGTGGTGGGCATATAATCCAGGCTTAGCTAGTACCTACTGGGGAGTATGCAGATGACACTGTTATATGTTATTTATTTATAAATTGAATTATAATTCTGAAGCTACAAGAGAGCACATTTATTTAATGTAGTGTGGAAAAACAGAGGAAGTGGGCTTACTGAGAGACAAAAATTGAGAGACAAAAGGGGACATAAGAGAGCTCAGAAAAAAAAAAGACAATACATTCCTAATGATAATTGAGACAATGGATCCAGTTGTATGAGTTCTTATAGAATACCTGGCCTTGAATTACATAAAACCCATCAACTGTGTTTATTTACTTGGAATTATTAGAGAAATAACTAATCTAGTGATGTAGATATAAAAATCACAAAACAAACCCCTCTATTGTTTTCAAAGAAGAGATATAATAAGAAGATAGAAAATACAGAAAAAAATATTTCAGGAAACTCTCAAAATGATATAAACTGAGCTGTATATGCAAAAATATAAGATTTTGGAATCAATTCATCTGCTATACCACACCTCAGATGTGGTGGAAGGAATGAAAAGAAAGTAAACACACACAGAAAACCATAACTTCCTCTTGGACTAAAGATGAAATGTGCACTCAAGGGTGCAATCATTGCAACCTTGATTTTAACCAGTTCTTCTGGTAAGTGAACTATTACATATGATTATACTATTATGAAATAAAATGTATGCTGTACATAGTTATCTTTAGTGTGTTTGATGCAAAAATCAATTACCTTTTTTATCAAGATAAACTGGTATACTTAAGACAGTACTTAGAAAAGCCTCTGCTTTATTGACTATGCCAAAGCCTTTGACTGTGTGGATCACGACAAACTGGAAAATTCTTAAAGAGATGGGAATACCAAATCACCTTATCTGACTCCTGAGAAATCTGTATGTATGTCAAGAAGCAACAGTTAACTGTACATGGAACAACAGACTGGTTTCAAATCAGGAAAGGAGTAGTCAAGATGGTATACTGTCACCGTGCTTATTTAACTTATATGCAGAGTACACCATGTGAAATGCTGGGCTGGATGAAGCACAGCAGGAATCAAGATTGCCAGGAGAAGTATCAATAACCTCAGATAGGCAGATAACACCACCCTTATAGCAGAAAATGAAGAAGAACTAAAGAGCCTCTTGTTGAAAATTAAAGAGGAGAGTGAAAAGTTGTCTTAAAACTTAACACTCAGAAAATGAAGATCATGGCATCTGGCCCCATCACTTCATGACAAATAGATGGGAAAACAGTGGAAACTGAGAGGTTTATTTTTTTTGTGGTCCAAAATCACTGCAGATGGTGACTGCAGTCATGAAATTAAAAGATGCTTGCTTCTTGGAAGAAAAACTATGACCAACCTAGACAACACATTACAAAGCAGAGACATTACTTTGCCAACAAAGGTCCATCTAATCAAAGGTATGATTTTTCAAGTAGTCATGTATTGATGTGAGAGTTGGTCTATAAAGAAAGCTGAGCGCTGAAAAATTGATGCCTTTGAACTGTGGTATTGGAGAAGACTCTTGAAAGTCCCTTGGACTGCAAGGAAATCAGACCAGTCAGTCTTAAAGAAAATCAATCCTCAATGTTCATTGGAAGGACTGATGCTGAAGTTGAAGCTCCAATACTTTGGCCACCTGATGTGAAGAACTGACTTACTAGAAAAGACCCTGATGGGGAAAGATTGAAGGCAGGAGGAGAAGGGGATGACAGAAGATGAGATGGTTGGATGGCCTCATTGATTTGATGGACATTAGTTTGAGCAAGCTCCAGGAGTTGGTGATGGACAGGGAAGCCTGGCGTGCTGCAATCCACGGGGTCACAGGGAGTCTGACATGACTGAGTGACAGAACTGAACTGATGATCATAATTATACAGAATTGCTGAGTGTTTTTATAACAGAATAATGCTTTAGATAAATACAAGACACTTTGAAATATATACATACTTTTCAATATCTTAAAGTAAAATGAATTTTCCTCTTGAAATAAAAATATATTACTTGATGCATTAACAGATTAATAGTTTAAATGAAAGAGAAAGTAAATGAACACAACTTACAGGTTCAGGGCGATACTTCAACATTCATATTTTTCCTATTACCATAAATGGTTTAATAAATTTGCATTGAAAGCAGAGTTATCCAGATGCATTCAAGGGGTCAATATGTCAGTTGGGCTAGTTGCAATTTAGATAACTTGGGAGAATTTTTGAACTCTTTCAAACTGCATAGGAACTATGTATTCATGTAGGTAACAATTTGTGTCCACTTATATATTTTTAAGAAAGGATAATTTGTTTCTGAGAAAATATTCATATTTAAGGAGGAACTCAATTTGAAGTACTGGTCAAATTAACTGTTTTAAATTCTACATATAATCCAACTTATTCACCAAGGACATTGGCCTTTCAATCTTGTTGGGATGTCTTGTGAAATAGTTCTGTCCAGTCAATTATGCAATATTTGGTCATGTAAGGCAAAAGAACTCTATAAATAATCGGTCATGCAAAGGAAATATTGATGAGCTGCTTCTATATTTCTTTCTTCCTTGATGTTATTCTAGTAATTTTGTGTCTGTGTTTAAGATGGTTAACCTGGCACTTATTATGATAACAGCATATGAGAATAAAAGAATAAATTACAAAGTGCATGATTCCTATTGATGTAAGCATTTGTTCCCTATCAGGAATGTGCCTGGTAACAACAGTCAAACAATGCTCTTTACCTTCCAAATTGAACACTGCACACTGCCTGACTTTAGATATAATTACTTCACATAATTGTTTCTGTCAAGAATAAATGAAGCCTTAAAAGAACAATGCAATCATTACAAGTGGAGCATCTTAAGATATATATTATGCTGGGCCTTTTACCCTTAGTGTTTTCTGTCCTGATATTAGTGACTAAAGATGCTTAAAGTATGCATCTTTGGGCACCAAAAGCAGATATCTGAGTGCTTGAGCTATCGTTGGATAATTCTAAATACACTCATGTTGCTCAATGAAAACCTAGTAAAAGCAGCATTTGTTTGCAGTTAATTTGTTCAGCCTGAGTGAAAACATGTTGGCAGTGCAGGAGCAGAATAGAACATGGAAGCAACATCCATATTTTTAACACTAAATAATGTTTCTTTTGCAGTACCTAAAGAAGTGGGTTTGTCCCATCATTGAGCTTTACATTAGAATTTCTGGTTTGCAAAGTCAATTTAAATAGTCCATTTAGATTAAAATGTATTGAATGGAAAAATGCATAAGGTAGCTTACATGCAGGTATAAATCTGAGACAGTTAATTAGTTAACCCAGTAATGCATGGCACTTCTACAGAGATAAGATTCAGAGATCATCAATATTTATCATTCTTGATGGCATTTCAACTGTATTTACTCTAAAATAGGAAAGAGACCATGTTTAAAATTTTCAGGGTCCTCAATACTAGGCATTTCTATGCCATTATCATTTATATATATGTATCATGTTTTTGGAAGAATCTGTGGATTATCTCTCATTATACATTACTTTATGCTATTAAAAAAAAAAAACTACTGGGAACCAGACTTCATGAAGTTTTCAATCTATTATATAAAATACACATTGAGTAATATGTAAATGTAACATTCATTTAAGTGTCATGGAATAAAATAGAGAGTGCTCTGAATGTTACATAACAAGGTTTGGTTGGCGCTTGCTGAAACTGAAAAATTTGTTGGGAAGTGGGAGATGGGATAGAAGTAGCTTCTTAAAAGTTCAAAGGTCAGCCTTGAGTAAATGTTTGCTTGAAAATGTAATAATTGATGACTGTAATTTATATCAAGTCAGAGAGCTGATAGTTAGCATCTTGTCACTATGTCCCTCAGCCAGCTATCCCAATAGTTTCTTTATACTTTCTGTAAAAAAAAAAACTCTCCTCCAGAAAAATCTCATACTAGATTCAAAATTTCATCATCATTCTCTCCTCACACCCTAGCCCCACAAAAGGAATCCAAGCTGAAAACCTTTATATCAGAAACAGTATACACCTCTCCTCACACTCATACAAATGCAACCGCCTAAAAATGACAGTATTGAATATTAAAAGTGAAAGTGTTAGCCACTCAATTGTTTCTGACTCTTTGAGACTTCATGGACTGCAGTCCACCAGACTCCTCTGTCCATGGCATTCTCCAGGCAAGAATACTGGAGTCGATTGCCATTCCTTCTTCAGAGGGCCTTCTCCACCCAGAGTTCAAACCTGGGTCTCCTGCACCATAGGCAGATTCTTTACTAAATGAGCCACCAGGAAGCCCTCAGTTTTTGGTCACAAATGATCCCTAAAGTGTGAATTTTTAATGCCTAGGACATATCCGTGTATGGTAGCAGATAAATAATTCTTAAACGAAAAAGTCATATTTTTATAACCTCATTTCAATATTTGATTCTATTGATCTTTTCCTCTTTGAAAAGTTCTCTTCTACTTGTGCTTTTTTAACTCTATTTTCTCTTTCCTCTGTTACTTAAGTTCTCCTTCCCTGGATACTCTTTTTCTGGCTTCCTAAAAGTTATACATCTTCAGTGATTTGTCTGTGGCCCTCTCTTCTCTTAATGCACCTCTTTGGTGATCTCTTTTATTCCAATACTGTCAGCTGTTTCTTGTACATAAATGACAACCTGAAGATGAGGGAACAATGGTATAATGAAAGGCACTTGGGTTTGGTGTTATCTTATGGTGTAAAATTCCAGCACTTCTGCTTCCTGACTATCTGTAGAAAAAAAATCTTTTTTAATTTCCACCATCATTTACCTCTTTAATAAAACATATATCATATTATAGTATGTACATATATCATTTACATATATATCCATAACAATGTATGGATTTTTTGAGAACCTAAAATAGCACCTAGTGGGCATTCAAGGAATAATTTGTCTTATTACTAAATCCAGGCCATCTTTAACCCCAAATACTTATGGATTCCAGATCTATATATCCACTTGTTTTTTCAATGTCTTTATCTAGGTAGATAGACAAATCATAACTCACAGCTTAAGTCTGGATATAAGTCTTGCTTAATTAACTGCATCCTTATTTCCCATTTCCTTTCAAGTTGTCAAGACCAGAAAACTGAAACATATCTTAAATTTGTTTAACTGATCAAACTCAAGTCTAATCAGTCATCTCGTCCTACAAAGCCAACGCTCATATGTATTTTCAGTCCAATGTCATTAACTTGTTGCTTATTGCACCCTCAAATCTCTCATCAATCAGACTATCACAATCAGACTCCTGGCTGATTTGCCTCTTCTAGCAAATTCCTCAATGATCTTCTTTACTTGATGTTGCCAGAATCATATCTCTGAAACCATAGATTATTTATACTTTCCTTTGCTAAAAAGTAGTGCTGCTTCTTAATATTCTAAATCAGGTCATTTCCCTAACCATAAAACTTTATTCTTCTAAACCTTAAGTTATCTCTAGTCATACTGAAATATGTGCAGTTTCCAGATCACTATGTAGGCTCTTAAGCTCTGTTTTTTGCATACGGTATTCATCCTCTCCACTCACTCTACTCCCACCCATTTATGACTCAAGTCAAATATCACCTTTGCTGATTCATCCCTATTTTGGTCAAGATCAAATCATTGTATTTCTTTACCAGTTATATTGTTCTGTACTACTGGTGCTTCTTTAGAAGTTATCTTTTTCTTCATTTTCTCATGTTGTCTTTAATATTTTGATTTTTTAAAAATTAATTCCTATTGGAGTATAGTTGCTTTACAATGTTCTGTTAGTTTCTACTATACAGCAAAGTGAAAGTCTTTTGAATTTCTTTGCAGTTAGATCACCACTGAGCACTGAATAGGTTTCCCTGAGCCGTAGAGTAGGTTCTCATTAATGATGTGTTATAGATAGCATCAACAATGTGTGTGTGTGTGTATATATATATATATATATATCCTACCACTGGAGGAAGGCATGGAAACCCTTGCCTGGAGAATTCCCATGGACAGAGGAGGACCCTGGAAGGCTACAGTCCATAGATTCCAAAGAGTCAGACATGTATGTCAATCCTAATCTCCAGATTCATCCCAACCCACTTCCCACCCTGACCCTTGGTGTCTATATGTTTGTTCTCTATATCCATTTTTTCTTTCTATTTTGCAAATAAGACAATTAAAGTGTTGGCTGTTTGGATACTATCCTGATGCTGGGAAAGATTGAAGGTCAAAGAAGAAGGGGGCAGCAGAGGATGAGATGGTTAGATTGCATCACTGATTTAATGGACATGGATTTGAGCAAAGGAGGAGAAGCCTGGGATGCTGCAGTCTATGGGTTCGCAAAGAACTGGACACAACTTAGTGACTGAACAAAAAGAACTAGACTCCACACAACAAGTGTTTTTTTTTCCTTTCTCACTTACTTCACTCTGTATAACAGTCTTTGCTGCTGCTGCTAAGTCATGTCAGTTGTGTCCGACTCTGTGCAATCCCATAGAAGGCAGCCCACCAGGCTCCTCCATCCCTGGGATTCTCCAGGCAAGAACACTGGAGTGGGTTGCCATTTCCTTCAATGCATGAAAGTGAAAAGTGAAAGTGAAGTTGCTCAGTTGTCTCTGACTCTTAGCAACCCCATGGACTGCAGCCTACCAGGCTCCTTCATCCATGGGATTTTCCAGGCAAGAGTACTGGAATGGGTCCACACTGACCTCTCTGATAACAGTCTCTAGGTCCATTCATGTCTCTATAATGACCCAATTTCTTTCCTTTTTATGGCTGAGTCCACTTCATGGATCAGAGCCTTGTCATGGCAAAAGGTCTTGTGTAACTCAATGAAGCTAAGAACCATGCCGTGCAGTGTCACCCAAGATGGACAGGTAATAGTGAAGAGTTCTGACAAAATGTGGGCCAGTGGAGGAGGAAATGGCAATATACTCAGGATTCTATCCTAGAGAACCTCACAGAGAAGATGAAAAGACATAAAGATATGACACCAGAAGATGAGCCCACCAGGTTGGAAGGCGTTCATTAGGCTACTGGGGAAGAGCAGATGGCAATTACTAATAACTCCACAAAGAATGAAGTGGTTAGGCCAAAGGGGAAAATATCTTCTGCTGTGGATGTGTCTGGTGGTAAAAATAAAGCCTGATGCAGTAAAGAACAATATTGCATAGGTACCTGGAATGTCAGATCCATGAATCAAGGTAAATTGGACATTGTCAAGGAGGAGATGGCAAGAGTGAACACTAGCATCTTCAGTTCAGTTCAGTCGCTCAGTCATGTCCAACTCCTTGCGACCCCATGAATTGCAGCACGCCAGGCCTCCCTGTCCATCACCATCTCCCAGAGTTCACTCAGACTTGTGTCCATTGAGTCGGTGATGCCATCCAGCCATCTCATCCTGTCGTCCCCTTCTCCTCCTGCCCCCAATCCCTCCCAGCATCAGAGTCTTTTCCAATGAGTCAACTCTTCACATGAGGTGTCCAAAGTACTGGAGTTTCAGCTTTAGCATCATTCCTTCCAAAGAATACCCAGGACTGATCTCCTTTAGAATGGACTGGTTGGATCTCCTTGCAGTCCAAGGGACTCTCAAGAGTCTTCTCCAACACCACAGTTCAAACGCATCAATTCTTCGGCACTCAGCCTTCTTCACAGTCCAACTCTCACATCCATACATGACCACAGGAAAAACCATAGCCTTGACTAGACGGACCTTGGTTGGCAAAGTAATGTCTCTGCTTTTGAATATGCTATCTAGGTTGGTCATAACTTTTCTTCCAAGGAGTAAGCGTCTTTTAATTCCATGGCTGTAGGAATCAGTTAACTAAGATGGGAATGGGAAAATTTAATTCAGATGATCATTGTATCTACTACTGTCGGCAATAAAGGGATTCCCAGGTGGCACTAGTGGTGAGGAACTCACCTAATGATGCAGGAGACATAAGAGATATGTTTTTTTTTTTTTTTTTTTTTCCTGCTGGGTTGGGATGGTACCCTTTAGGAGGGCATGGCAACTCACGCCAGTATTCTTCCCTGAAGAATCCCATGGACAAGGAGCCTGGCAAGCTATAGTCCACAGTCTCAAAGAGTTGTACACAACTGAAGTGACAACACACATACATCCATGTGGACAAGAATCATTTAGAAGAAAAGGAGCAGCCTTCATAGTCAACAAAAATGTCCAACGTGCAGTACTTTGGTGCAATCTCAAAATTAACAGAATGATTTCAGTTATTTCCAAGGAAAACCATTCAACATTATTGCAGTCCAAGTCTATGCCCCAGTCACTAATGAAGTTGAAGTCGCCTAGCTCTACAAAGACCTACAAGACCTCCTAGAACTAACATCAATAAAAAAAGTTGTTCTTTTCATTAAAGAGGATTGGAATACAAAAGTAAGAAGTCAAGAGAGTAACAGGCAAGTTTGGCCTTGGAGTACAAAATGAAGCAGGGCAAAGGCTAACAAAATTTTGTGAAGAGAACATACCGGTCATAACAAACACTCTCTTCCCAAAACACAAGAGTTGATTCTAAATATGGACAATACCAGATGGTCAGTACCCATCAGATTGATTATAGTCTTTGCAGATGAAGATGAAGCTCTATAAAGTCAGCATAAGTAACACCTGGAGCTGACCGTGGCTCAGATCACCAGGTCCTTATTACAAATTTCAGGCTTAAATTGAAGAAAATAGGGACAACCACTAGGCTATTTGGGTATGACCTAAATCAGATCCCTTATGACTATACAGTGGAAGTGATGAATAGATTCAAGGGTTAGATCTGGTAGACAGAGCACCTGAAGAACTATAGATGGACTATAGTTTATAACACTGTGTAAGAGGAAGTGACCAAAATCATCTCAAAGAAAAAGAAATGCAAGAAGGCAAAATAGTTGTCTGTGGATGCTTTACAAATAACTGAGGAAAGAGATGTAAATATCTTTTAATTTCATGGATGTGGTCTCCATCTACAGTGATTTTGGAGCCCAAGAAAATAAAATATATCACTGCTTCCAATTTTCCCCCTCTATTTGCTAAGAAGTCATGGGACCAAATGCCATGATCTTATTCTTTTTTTTTAATATTGAGTTTCAAGCCAGGTTTTTTACTCTCCTTTTTCATCAAGAGGCTCTTTAGTTCCTCTTTACTTTCTGCCAGTAAAGTGGAATCATGTGCTTATCTGTTTTGTTTATATTTCTCTCAGAAATCTTGATTCCAGCTTGTGATATATCTAGCATGGCATTTCCCATGATGCACTCTGGAGATAAGTTAAATAGGCAGAGTGACAATACATAACCTTGTCATATTCCTTTCTCAATTTTAAAAGTTGTTCCATGTCTGATTCTATCAGTTGCTTCTTGACTTGCATACAGGTTTCTCAGGAGACACATAAGGTGGTTTGGTATTACCATCTCTTTAAGAATTATCCACAGTGTGTTTTGATGAAGGAAAGCTATGACAAAGCTAGACAGTGTATTAAAAAGTAGACATTAATTTGCTGACAAATGTCTGAATAGTCAAAGCTATGCTTTTTTCCAGTAGTCATGCTTGTATTTGAAATTTGGACCATAAAGAAGGCTGAAAACTGAAGAATTGATCCTTTCAGTTTGTTTTGCTGGAGAAGACTCATGGTAGTCCCTTGGACTGCAAGGAGATCAAACCAGTCAATCCTAAAGGAAACCAACCCTGAAAATCCACTGGAAGGACTGATGCTGAAGCTGAAGGTCCAATACTTTGGCCATCTGATGAAAAGAGCTGACTCACTGGAAAAGATGCTAATGCTGAGAAAGACTGAAGGTAAAAGGAGAAGGGGGGCACCAGAGGATGAGATGGTTATATAACATCATTGACTCAATGGACAGAATTTGAGCAAACTCTAGGAGATAGGGGGACAGAAGAGATTGATGTGTTGCAGTCCATGAGGTTGTAAAGGGCAGGACACAACTTAGAGAATGAAAATCAACATGCCTGAGTAATATTCCATTGTATATATGTACCACATCTTCTTTATTTAGTCCTCTGCTGATAGACCTTTGGTTGCTTCCATGTCTTGACATTGTAAATAGTATTGCAATGAACATCCATGTGTCTTTTTGAATTATGGTTTTCTTGGGATAAATGTCTTGCAGTGGAAATATATTGTGTCATATAGTAGCTTTTTTTGGAGAATATCCATACTGTTTTCCATAGTGGCTAAGTCAATTTACATTTCCATCAACAGTGCAAGAGGGTTCCCTTTTCTCCATTCCTTCTCCAGCATTTACTGTTTGTAGATTTTATTTAATGATGATCATTCTGACAGGTGTGAAATGATATCTCATTATAATTTGATTTGTAGTTCTCCAATAATTAGTAATGTTGAGCATCTTTTTGTTTATTGGCCATCTGTATGCCTTCTTTGGAGAAATGTCTGTTTGGGTCTCCCGTCAATTTTTTATTTGATCTTGAGTTAGTCTTCTTGTTCAGTGAATTAATGAATAAACAATCAATGTGACATGTTTTCTTAAAAAAAATGTTTAATGTTACTCATGTGACTATTTCTTCTCATGATGTTAGAGCATTTCTTTACTTTTACTTTATTTTCACCAGTTGAAAGCATTGGTCCTGGTTTACCAGAATAACTGGAAGCAAACCACAGCTCTGCCATTGACTATATGTGTTACCCTTGTCAAGTTATGCAGTATGTTTATGCCTCATTTTCTTTGTGTATACACTATAAATAATAAACTTATGGACGCATTGTATAAATTTTCTCTAACAGTTTTTGGGAAGAATCTAGAACATTCAGTATCCAATATCTATTATTATTGTTAGTATCTTCAATACTGTTGCTAACAAAGTATATGCTAAAAGTGATATTGTTCTCAAAATCTTACCTTTCATCCAAGTGGAAATTAAATAGATCTAGTTATTTTTATATTTTATAAATTGATATTGATATAGTTCTTTGATAAATTGTCATCTACATAACAAAGGACATATTTGCTAACATACAGCTATTGCCCATAGTTGTCTTATCAGTCAAAATGCCATAATAAATAAGAATATCTTAAAAATATATCATGTTATAGAATTTCAGTCTAAGAATTTTCTCTCATAAAAGAGAATTCGTATTTCCCAATGCTTTCAGTAAATTTAATTAAAATTTAATCCAAGCATTTCTATCACTTTTATGGGCATGTTGTTCTACCTACATATGAGATACAATGTTTAAAGAAAACTACTCTAGATTCATCATCATTGTTCTTGAATATTTGACCCTTTAAATAAGCAATGATTTAATTGTATATCACTCCATCAGTGTAAATGATCATAAGGGATGATAATTTTTTCCATAATAATTTTTAGAAATATTAGCACAATTACACAGAAATTTCTTTAGGGAATAAGCAATGAGTTGTAAACTCAATTGTTTTTTAGGGTAAATATAATTTTCAAAATTAAAGTGAGACAAGTGCTTAACTCTATGTTATATTTGACAATTGAAATACCTGAGATATTTCATAGATACACAGAATAGAAGAGGCCCACTGTTCAATCCTATGTAAAAGATATGATCTTTCCAATGTCTCAACTTTGAAAATGTAGTTGACATACGATCTATTACAGATAAATTATCCTGTGAAAAAAGTATTTTCCCAATCCAAATTTAGACATATAGACATTCTGTTTTGTCTTATTCTTAGAAGAGAGTTAAATGACCATGCTATAGGTAGAAATATACTACTATAAACAGACCATGAAGATGATCTTTATATCTGACATGTTTACAACCACTGACTTGCATACTAATATTTGTTTCTAAATTTAGTTAGAATGACTAGTATATAATACAGAGTCTTAAAGCATTTCCTGAATATTGTTTCTGTCTAACCTTATTGCAAAACTGCCTTAATATTTTGAATTGTCATTGTGTAAATATAGTCAAGATACAATTTTATCTTAGTATAAAATATAACGACCCTGACTTTTAACAAATGGCATCTGTAATGTGAAATTTGCAGAATTAACAAAACTACCTAACAGATAAAAGATGAGGTGTTTTTTTTTACAGAGTTGCATTGTTAACTGTGTATTAATAAAATAATATTAACACTAATTTTTGAGCATTTCAAGAGGAAATAGCAATCACATTTTCATTTAAAAAACAACAATAGGGCTACTTGGCCTTGGAATATGATTATTTCTTGAATGCCAGAGAATGAACCCTTCATAATTTAACATTTTAATCATTTCAAGGTGATTTGCTTTCACTGAGAAACCCTGTGTTGGCACTTTCTCCACATGTTTCCTAGGCATAATCACATATTAGTTGCAATTTTCTTTGCAAGATAAGACAATTATGCTAAAGAAAAATGCTTCTTTTTAAATAAAAGTTGTAAAATACCACAGGTATCCAGTTTGAACTAATACTCAGACTGGAAACTCATTACCCCTCAAAATGTCAGTTCTGATGAAGCATTTTAAAAAATTCCAAGAATCAAATTCAAAATGTCTTTACTAAGCTGTTTTATGGTAGCGTGTACCATTGGAAATGTGATGAGTCTTCATGTAAAAATGCTGATTTGAATTAGATTTAGAATGTATGTCATCCTCAATTAGCCTTTCCTTCATCAAAATGATCTCACAAACACGGAGAATGAATCTTTATTTCCTCCTTTGCACATGGGAGGTCATTTGTCAGATTTAATATACTTCTACCTATGTCTTCCTACATGCTTGGAGTTCAAGATGGATGACCATAGACTTTCAGAAAAAGTTTCTAGCTTAAAACTTAAATTTAATTTTAATAAAATGCCAAAACCGTGCATATTGAGTCTGAAAATTAAAATAGCATTTACTAAAATAACATTGATTTCTTTCCATGTGAGAGGATAAAACATATATTTTAGTCCTTGTCCCTCCTATAAGAGCAAGTTCATATACAAGTAATTACTGAGATCAAGACAAGAAACATGTAAATGTTGTTGTAACTTTTTTTTCTTGAATAATTCAGATAGTTTTATGACCTAGATTTGAATTAATACTACTGTCTGTGATATTACAGAAATGAAATCACTTATTTTATGGTTGTTTGTTTAAAATCAATTAACCTAAGGTATTTTATAAATCAATATCCCAACATTTGAACAATTACAGTGATCTTATAATATAGATATCAATTTAAAGATTATGAAGCCCATGAAAATTACAGTTTGGTTACACTAGTAGTAGAAGATTCATACACTGAATGGTTTCCAAGGGAACCCCCAGTATATGATTATGGCTATCCTCTAAAGAGCATTAAATCCATTGATTAATGGGTTATTTGCAAAGCCTAGTGTTCACAAGGTCAGTCCTTGAGGAGTTCATTTATGAGAAGATTTCAGTTCTTATGATTATAAAACTTTACTTTTGCTATGGAACATTTATACCTTGGCAAAGCATTAAAAATAGCTGTGCTGGGTTGCTTAAAGAGGAAAGCATTACTTCCTTTTGCAAGACCTCATTAATGTCTTGGTTTTTAGGCTTATATTACCTTCTAGATGAGACTGTAGAATGACATGATATATGAAAATCTTGGTTTCCACTTAGACAATAAAAACTATAGCTACAAATTTGGTTTTGTACAATAACTGCTACTCACCACTCATAAGTAGTTAGAAGATAATGCTACATACTGTACATTTATGAAGCATTCAGTTCTGTAACACCAATAAAAATTTATAAGAAATTTTAGCATGTTACAACACAATACTTTGGGAAGTTCAGTGGAAGACTCAAAGGAAATAAAAATAAAAAAACTGTTTTCTCTATGGGGGCAGCAAAAGGGTACATGGAAGAATATGCATATATGGCTTTATCCTTCTTAAACAAATATGCTTTATAAATATGAAGGTAAGAACAATTACTTTCATTAAGCATTTTGATTAGATTTGGATTATAATGTTTATGGTAATACCTTTTTTTAAAATTTCAGGTGAAATAGAAAAGAACCCCAAAGTACCTGTTCTAACAAGTAGTCTATTAAAATCGATTAAACTCCAGTTGCATTTTAAGTTTCTCTTTGAAGTTAATAAAAAAATGAACATTGTGCTATAATTTATATTTCAAACTAATAACATTATTATATACTACTGACAATATAACTTCTAGAGAATGCAGTTATAGTAATTCCATGACTGGTGTCATTGTTTCTGGCAGTGAAAAAAATGTATTTGAGTATAACATATAATAAAAAATGGTCATTAATATTATTTCAAGCAGAATGCTTTCTTCTGAATTATATCACATAAAATAAAAAGGAAGACTTTCTATGCAGCAGATAATTATGTACTTAAGTGTGAAATATGCCATTAGAGGTCTTAAATTAAAATTTCTGAATTCAAGTTTGAAATAAATTCAAATACTTCCCTTTCAATATACATACGAGAGGATCCCATCAAATAGCTCGTAATCCAAAGCCCCACCAACAAGAGAAATCAATATTGTCTCAATACTAGAAACAATTCTTAGACAATCCAAAGGGAGATCATGAAGACACTTGGTAAAGGGAAATATTTGAAGTAGAAAGTATAAAAATGAAAAATAAAATTTGCTAATTATAATTTTGAATTTCTCATGATATTTATGAGAACAAGGACTGCCTCAGTCTTGTTCAATAGCACACCTATTTTGTAGCATCTACTTCATGGAGCTTATATCATAATCAGGGGGAGAAGGAGCTGACACATGAACTAATCCATAAACATGATAACTTCAGTAGAGGGAAGCGCTATTGTGAAAATAAAACATGATAAGAAGGTAAAGGATGAGTTTCAAAAGCAGGCAAAGAAGGCCTATGTGGAGGTTACCTTTAGGCCAAAACTGGAAGCAGTCACAGATGAAGCCATGTAAGAATTGCTGACTAGTATCCCAGACACAGAGTACTGGGACATACGCATTCTGAGAACAAGGAGCTGGACATGGGAAAAGGACAGAGCGAAGAACAGTGTGGCCACAAGAGAAAAGGAGAAAGAAGATGAGGTAAGAGGCAAGCAGAGCTCAAACAAAGACAGTTAACAAAGACAGTTCTTCTAACATGTACAGAACATTTGATAAGTGTCAGCCTTGGTTTTCACGTTTAAAATGCACATCCTATTGGACTTTATCTCTTAGGTAAGACTTTTAGTTTTTATTCAAATTGATACCAGAAGAACTTATGTCTTTATGGGATACTCTTTAAAGTTAGCTCTTATGAAGTAAATTGTGCTATACAGCAGAGGAAATAAAAGAAAACATGGCTTGAGGGAGTTTTTCTTTTATTAAAGAAAGATGATCTATTTTAAGGTACGTTAAATGAAGAAAGGTGGAAAAAAAACTCCTGAAGGAAAGGTATAACCCAGTCTTTTCATCGTTAAAATGGAGAGAAAAAAACAACAACAACTATGCTTTGTTCTGAGAAATGCATAAAATTTGTGCATATGTCTATGTGTTACCTGACTTGTAGTAAGTAATCAGACAGTGGCTACAAAGATGATGATGACAAGGATGATGATGATAAAGAAGGAGGAGGAGGGATATCAGAAAAGAAAGGAAGAAATTACCATCACAAATCTTTGGATAAAAATGAGAGTACAATTTACTGTCACTATACATCTTTTTAATCTGAAGAGAAGGAAAGCAAATAAGAGAAAAATATCATGACTTTGATCATGTAAAGTTGAGTTAGTGCTCACTAACTTGTATCTGCTTTACAAAAATATAATTTTTATATTCAAAAACCCTATTGAATGAGAGAATGGGGTGTCTGAGTTGTAAAAAGAGACAAGGATGCTGAAACAGTCATAATGTGGGGAATCCTTGTGCTAGGAAAACAGGGAGACTGGTAATGTTGAGCACCTTTGTCTCATTATTATTAAGGTATTTAATGTTTAGGACTCTGTCATAAAACTAAATCATTATATATAATTGATTTATGTCAAGTGGTGGCAAAGATACTTAAAGAATTCTGTGTGTTAGGGTTCCAGAAAGAGTAAAAATAGACAACCCACACAAACCAACAATAACAACAACAACAACAGCAACAACAACAACAACAACAAAACCTGGACAATTAAAAAGACATTTGTCCAAATTAGTCAAATAACCTAAAAATTATTTCAGTATTATGTTCCTCAAAATATATGCTTTACATTGGTACCTTGCTTCCTGTTCCACATCTATAGCATCAAAATATAAGCATCTATTTTCTAACCTTGATAAAATACATTTTTTTGGATAGAAGAAATCTATATCCATTGACTCTATGTATCTTAGGTCTCAGAAATCCAAGTCTAGACATAATGTGCCTCTGCTGCTGCTGCTGCTGCTGCTAAGTCTCTTCAGTCGTGTCCGACTCTGCGGCCCCATAGACGGCAGCCCACCAGGCTCCCCCATCCCTGGGATTCTCCAGGCAAGAACACTGGAGTGGGTTGCCATTTCCTTCTCCAATGCATGAAAGTGAGAAGTGAAAGTGAAGTCGCTCAGTCCTGTCCGACTCTTAGCGACCCCATGGACTGCAGCCTACCAGGCTCCTCCGCCCATGGGACTTTCCAGGCAAGGGTACTGGAGTGGGGTGTCATTGCCTTCTCCGAATGTGCCTCTGACTTTCCCAATAACATGAAAGAGAACAAAAACTGAAACAGTCAAGCATTACTACAGTCATATCATCTTCAACTAAGCTGCAAATGCAAAATGTCTGCTGTTGCGATGTTTCTAAGATTTCTGACTTAAAAATATAATCGTACCTGGTGAAGTGGAGAGCTTCCCTGGTAGCTCAGCTGGTAAAGAATCTGCCTACAATGCTGAAAACCCTCATTTGTTCTATTCCTGGGTCTGGAAGATCCCCTGGGGATGGGAGAGGATACCCACTCCAATATTCATGGGCTTCCCTGGTGGCTTAGCTGGTAAAGAATCTGCCTGCAATGTGTGAGATCTTGGTTCTATTCCTAGGTCGGGAAGATCCCCTGGAGGAGGGCATGGCTACTCAGTCCTGTATTCTTGCTTGGAGAATCCCCATGGACAGAGGAGCCTGGTGGGCTACAGTCTATGGGCCTCACAGAGTGGGACACCACTGAGCAACAAAGACCAGCATAGCAGTGGTGAAGGGGACAACATCAGAGTTATTAGCAAAAGAGGGACAGGCACTTAAACTATATAATGTATGGTTTGTCCCTACCAAATCATGCCATAAAATTTAACAAACAAACAAAAAAGAATCACATTAAGTAAGACAGAAAGCAATTTCTTCTGATCGATCTAGGAAAAGTAGCAGATTAATGAAGGGCAGCAAGTACAGCTTTTCTAAAATAGTTATGATTCCTCAAATTTGATTTGCGGTTTGGCAAAATACGATAATATATGAATTACTGAAATAATATGCAGAGGTCTGAGTCATTGAAAACTATGTTACTTTGATGGTAACTCTTAGAAAATATGAATGTAATATGTTTATCAAGTATCTTGCTAAAATTTTTCATTGAAGTCACTATACCAATATCTAATAGCAGCTTAGAGAAATGACAAGAATAAAAAGAGAGAGACTACAGCCAACAGCTTTCTATTATGATTGGGTTGGATAAAGCCACAGAGTAACTTGAAAATCATAGTTTTCTCCTCCCTGCCACCTATCTTTTTGGTCATTGTTACTTCACTAACATGTCCTCCTTTGCTTATCTTCTGTTGTGTTTAGATTTCTCCAGAAGGACTGACAATAAATTTGAAGACAGTGGTAAAGCTGTTTCTTCTAGAAAACTGGATCATGGAGGGATGGGTGAAGAGTGGTCAGACTGTTCCAATTATGAGGAACAAAGTCATTATTAAAAAGATAGTTCTGTCAAAGATGAGATTAGCAGTGTTCTAATATCAGTGCTGTTGATAACTGAAGCAACTGTTTAGAGTGTATTACATAGAAGAAGAAAATAAAACTCAACCTAAAAGGATAGCCAGTTAGTACTCAATAAAATTTGTTAAATACAGACTATGTCTACTAAGTGATTTATATTTGTAATCCTTGATACACATAACAGCCCTCTTTGGCAGTTATTACTACCATAATTTTTCTAATTTGGAAACTAGAATGGTTAAGCAATCTCTCCTAAAGTCACCCAGTTAGTAAGTGGCACATGTGAAATTCACCCTCAAGTCTGTCTGGTTCCAAAGGCCATGTTTTAACCAATCAGTTCAGTCTCTCAGTCATGTCCAGCTCTTTGCAACCCTATGGACTGCAGCATGCAAGGCTTCCCTGTCCATCACCAACTCCCAGAGCTTCATCAAACTCATGTCCATTGAGTTGGTGATGCCATCCAAACATCTCATCTTCTGTCATCCCCTTCTCCTCCTGCCTTCAATCTTTCCCAGCATCAGGTTCTTTTCCAAGGAGTCAGCTCTTCGCATCAGATACCCAAAGTATTGGAGTTTCAGCTTCAGCATCAGCCCTTCCAATAAATATTGAGGACTGATTTCCTTTAGGATTGACTGGGTTGATTTCTTGGCAGTCCAAGGGACTCTCAAGAGTATTCTCCAACACCACAGTTCAAAAGCATCAGCTCTTTGGTGCTCAGCTTTCATTATAGTCCAGCTCTCATATCATACATGACTACTGGAAAAACCATAACTTTGACTAGATGGACCTTTGTCAGCAAAGTAAAGTCTGTGCTTTTTCATATGCTGTCTAGGTTTGTCACAGCTTTTATTCCAAGGAGCAAGCGTCTTTTAATTTATATGATATACAAATTTTGTGTTTACTTAGTCACATGTCTGACTCTTTGTGATCCTTTAAACTCTAGTCTGCCAGATTCCTCTGTCCGTGGGATTATCCAGGCATGAATACTGGAGTGGATTGTCATTACCTTCTCCAGGGAATCTTCCTGACTCACAGATCTAACACATGTCTCCTGCATTGGCAGGTAGATTCTTTATCACTGAGCCACCTAGGAATCCCATACACATTTCAGAGGGTGCCCAATTATGGAGGCTGGGGAGGAGAGGAGAGTGGGGAACAAGGCTAAAATTGATGTTATAGAGTGAAAAAGCCCGAATGTGTTAGATATATTCCACTCAAAATTTAATTGAATACTTTCCATCTTTGACACTGAGCTAACTTAAATATTAATTCAGTTTCCACACGTGAAGAAAGTGAAAAATTATTTCTATAGGATTATTGCAGGAGTTAAACAAAACAATAAACATATATTGCCTAGATGCAAAGAAAACTCCATAATGGTTCCTTTTCCATCTCACATGTTCAAGAGCACATGTTAGCAAATTGCTGTGTCATTTTTAAGAGTATAGAATTGCTGGCAGTCAATGTAAATATTGTTAAACATATATGTGTTTATTAAACTTATATTGGTATGCTTCTTTCTTTTCTTTCCAAAATCACCTCAGCAATTGTTAGCTTAACAAATAATGTTGCAAACATGAGTATGTCTTCTGATTGCCAAAATAAATACAGTGGTGGTGGAGGGAATAAAAAGAACAGAATTTTCATTTATCAGACTCAATTAAAAAAAAACAAAGTTTAGTTGCTCAGTTGTGTCCAACTCTTTGCGACCCTGTGGACTGCACCATGCCAGGCTTCCCCATCACCAACTCCCAAAACTTGCTCCAACTCATGTCCATCAAGTCGGTGATCCCATCCAACCATTTCATCCTCAGTCGTCCTCTTCTCCTCCTGCCTTCAATCTTTCCCAGCATCAGGGTCTTTTCCAAGGAGTTAGTTCTTCACTTCAGGTCACCATAGTATTGGAGTTTCAGCTTCAGCATCAGTCCTTCCAGTGAATATTCAGGACTGCTTTCCTTTAGAATGAACTGGTTTGATTTCCTTGCAGTCCAAAGACTCTCAGGGATCTTCTCCAACACCACAATTCAAAGGCATCAATTCTTCAGCACTCAGCTTTCTTTATAGTCCACCTCTCACATCCATACATGACTACTGGAAAAACCATAGCTTTGACTAGATGGACCTTTGTTGGCAAATAATGTCTCTGCTTTTTTAAATCAGACTTAAGCAAAAACAAAACAAACAAACAAAAAAACCCCAAAAACAAAACACAAAATGCCAATCATATTAATTCCATCACAGGTGAATTATATGGCTTACCATTAGCATAAATTAACACCAAATGATATTTAGCTGTTATAGTCAACAGATATAAATGCCGAAATTAAGTGAAAAACAAAAATACTGTCTTCACTCTAATTTATAATAAAAATATATAGATTATAACTTAAAAGAAATCTTGTTTCACCTGTAAGCAGACAGAGTGGAGATGAAAAGGAGGTTACATTTCTGATTTATATGAGTAGTTTTCTCAAGCTATTGCTGCTGGTGTGCCTTGTCCTATTTCCCACCAGATTAAAAACATATTTAAGAAAATTAGCTTTTCCTTTCCATGTCTATATCTCCCTCATAAACATTAACCAAAGTCACTTTAGTCTTAGGTTATAGGAGATTTTTCAGTAGAAAACAGCTAAGAAATCCAACTTTGAAATATAATAAGCTTGGATTTTATTTCTAGCCTCAACATTTATTATTTTCTTGATATTGGGAAACTAATTTAAACACTATGATTCTCAGATTCTCTGTAAATGGAGGTGATAATTTCAGCCTCCAAATATGCCACAGATTAAATGAAATCGTATGCATACATCAATTATTATATTTATAAAGCATAGAAACATTAAGAAGATTCTAATTTTTGCAATGCTCTAAAAGTTTACTTACTATGCTCTCTATTGATTCTCTAGAGGAGGATTTATTAGGGTTTTTAGAGAAAGAGTTATTTTAATTTCTTGCATGTGTGCTTAGTCCCTAAGTCATATCTGACTCTCTGTGACCCTATGGGCTGCAGCCTGCCAGGCTCCGCCGTCCATTGGATTTTCCAGGCAAGAATACTGGAGTGGGCTGCCATTTCCTACTCCAGGGTATCTGCCCCATCTAGGGACTGAACCTGCATCTCCTGCATTGGCAGGCAGATTCTTAACCACTGAGTCACCTGGGAAGCAATTGGAGGATAATAGAATACCTATGCGGAAGTTCAGTGATGGTTATTCTTATTCTTCTTAACATGATTGAGAGGGTGATAATACCTGGTTAGGCAAAATCCTGGTGGTTTCCATCCAGGGAGTAATATTGAAGGGAATTTTCGGATCATATGCTTGACAAACTTTGCTCTGGTGAGTTTTGAAAATGATAAACAAAAAGAATTGCAATACTAAATATAGAATATGTATTTTTAGTAGGTATATCAACTGTTCACAATCTAACTTATAACAATAAAACGAAATCTAGTACAGTTTAAGTTATCCAAATATTCCTGTTAAGAATATACTTTCCTTTATTTCCACATGATTATTACATGGCAATGATACCTTATATTCAATTAACATTTATTTGATACTCACATTTGCCTTTAAGACATTTTTGTGACCCACCTAAATGCATTATGCAACTTAAAACTGATTCTTATTTTCACATGACAGAATTAACATTAAGGCATTAAAGATATTCAATAAGTTTTCTCTTTTCCTTCTAGTATTGAAATTTTTTTTTCTATGCCCGTCAATGATAGATTTTAAATCTTGATTTTTGAATGCAATGACATCCAAAATACCTATTAGCTAGATCATTGATAAATACTGACTAGCTAGACAGCAGTCCTTGCTAAAGCAATCAATGTCAATCTTAGCTAAAATCAACCTTAAGAAATTTAGGGTTGCTTACTTATTTTGCAAATCTTCATAAGAACAATTTATTTGCTATCACTGATATGGAAAGAGAAGGAAGGCAAGAGAAAGAAGGAGCAAGTAAAAGAGCAAGTAAAATTAATGGAGAATGAAGAGAGAAAAGTAGAGATGGACAGCCAACTCCCAATTATCCACAGAAGAAAAAACACAGAATATAGTCATATATTCATGAGTTACCTGGCTGGTAAATTCGGTGGCACAGGCAGATACACTCAGTTCCACTCCTGTCCATCCCATTTCTTAAAGGACTCACAGCATCCTCCTTTGTACTCTGCCTTTGAGTGGGGAGCCTAATGAAGGGCTTCCTTTCACTGGCCTGCAACACTGAGTACTTCAAAACTGAGCATGGACTGTTTCTCAGCGGGTGTCCTATTTATATGTGGAACTGACCTATGCATTGGAGGACAGTTATCATTCCTAAATCTCAAATAACAATAACATTCTTCAGTAAATATACAGCATCAAATGTCCCATTCCCACATTTCCAAAATCTCTTCAGCTGAAAATCTTGGTACCATATTTTTGTTCTTTACAAGATGAAATTTACATTAAAATGTAGACACTGTTCACAAATTTGATTAACAAATATTACTTGGGACCAAAAGAGATTATGAAGAGATCTTTTTATCCACATAAAAAAATGCCATCCAACTTTAGATTTATTAGTGATAATGCTGATAACTGTGTCTCCATCAATTTACTTCCTGCTGATCATTTGCTGACAGGTTCTGAACTTGAGGAAGAGAGCTCAATAAAATATTTCTAGACCAGGGATGATTTCTTCAAGATAATATATTTTCAATAAAAATAGATCTGATGCCTTAGAAAGAGTATCTGCTTTGAAGTAAGAGAATTGTTTTTTAGTCCATTCTCTTATAAAATAGCTTTGTGATGATTTCAGAGAAAAAAAATATTTGAATAGAGTGAACATGGTAAATATTTAACTTTTATAACACTTTTTCTACATAATTTCTATCAAAATTAAAATGGTTCAAATTAAGACACACATAGCTGCCTTAAGAGTTAATAAAGACTTAGAATCCACCAACATAATTAATAGTCAAATACCTGCATTGTCTCCAAGGCACCTGATTATCAAAAAGGAAGAGGAGATTTTATTGATCTGGGAAATGGCAGCAGGTTATGCTTATTGTATATAATAAAGACTATTGATTTTTTTTAAGCAGAAAAATGGCACTTTAAAAAAGGCCCATTTTATATCAGCTGCAGCTGAATGATTCTTTCCACCAGACTAGAATTTTTCAGAATTATTTTTATTGGAGCAAAGTGTATAATTTGCCAGCAGTCTCCTTTATACCAACAGAATGGGAGTTCATTGCTATAATGAATGCTTTCCCCTAACATCTGAATTGAAACTGCAATCTATTCAACTGAACTAAAATTGTAGGCAATGTTCTCACTGCAATAAAAGGACATTATACTGAAAAATAATGTCCTTAGCTTATACCTCCTAAGGAATTTGAGAGGGAAGAGATTCCTTCCTAAGCAAATATAGATATGTTCAAAAGTTGATAATGATACTTGAACATAAAGCCAATACACATTATTTCAGTAAGTTGTAATTATTTCAGTGAGTAATAAAACCTAAGCTGTAGGTTTAGGAGAAGATACTTCAAATACCACTGAATCACTGTTACTGATATTTTGTAATGCGCTGATGGAGGTGACTGAGCTTGCCACCACTTTTACACAATACTTTTGAAATGAGACTAACAATTTTTGTATAGTTCTATAAACTACTGAATGTAATAGCACTTTGCTTTTATGCATTTATTTTATAATTCACAGAATTATCATAGAAAAAGCTATTGGTAGGTGGGTTAGCAATTTAGTATATCATTTAACTTACCAAAGAAGTGGTTATCTCTGAAACTAACCTCAAATTTTGCCAGGTTCATAGCTACACTACACAGTACAGGCTCATTTGTCAGTAACATATGACCGTATGACAGATCTAGCCAATAGAATGTGAGAAAATATGCCCATTTCAGGATTGGGCCACCAAATATTTCCCTATGTACTTACCCATGCTCAGACCCCTTTTCAGTTGGCTACAATAGAGATTGACAAGATAAAAGTAAAACACAAATGTTGAAGATAGTATAATATTTACCTTTCTAAATTCCTGATTGATGACAAGAAGAAGACTGTCCCTCATCTGCTACATTTTCTGCTCATTCAGAACTACTATATCAGCAAGAATTAAACTCACTATGTTGGAGCTATTTATATTTAACCAACTATTATAAGAATAGCTAGCACTATCTTTACTAATATAGAATGTTCTACCTTAAATAGGATATTTCTATAAAAACAATCCTAAATTATGGATGTAGACTTGTATTATGCCTTGAAGGACAGGCAGCAGATAACAAGGAAACAGATATAGTAGATTGGAAAGCTTGAGTGGTTTGCTATTCTCTTGTAAAATATTTGCTAAAATTGAGGTTAGGAATAATTTGAAAGAAAGACAAGTACTTGCTTGTCTCTTGTCCTGTGGCTCTGGAGAAATGGGTTTGATAGCACCAGAATGGCACTATATATTGTTNGGCTAGGAATAATTTGAAAGAAACACAAGTACTTGCTTGTCTCTTGTCCTGTGGCTCTGGAGAAATGGGTTTGATAGCACCAGAATGGCACTATATATTGTTTTTATTGTTTTTCAATATTAAAAGAGATAAATGACTAAAAATGGAGTTGTCTGGATTGCAAACAAAAAATGAAAGGGAATAGAGAACATATGTAAAATTTGGAACTCCTAGGGTTAGAAAATCAGCAGCTTCCAGATCTTATATAATAAGATATAAATCTAACAAGAAGACCCAGTTTCATCCCTGGGTCAGAATGATTCCCTGGAGAAGAAAATGGCAACACACTCGAGTTGTCTTGCCTGGAGAATCCCATGAACAGAGAAGTCTGGTGAGCTACAGTCCAAGGGGTCAAAAAGAGATAGACATGACTGAGTGACTAACATAAGTCTAAAAAAGTTTTAGATCAATATGTCACATAAACACATTTCATCTTAAAAAGAAATACAAAAAAGAATCAGCTCTGGAACAATCATCAGATGCTCAGTGGAAAGTTGGTTACTTCCCACTAAAGCCTATTGCTACCAAGCTTCAAGAAAATGAGATGAGCCAAAAGAAGCAAAGAAATAAAAAAAATATTTAACAAGTAGAGTAAATTTAAAAAATTGGATTCCTTTACTTATCTTAGAACTTCCTTGAAGCATATTAGTCAAAAGCATTCTAAATACTACAGGAAACATTATTTCCTTGATTATGCCCTGAGAAAGCCTGTGTAGGTAAATCAAATCTTGGATTCCCAAACTCTCCTTAGAAGAAATAATATTATATAAACTGGAAGGTCCTTGAGAATATACTCCCAGGGATTTTCCTGATGGTTCAGTGGTTAAGAATCAACCTGTCAATGCAGGGGACACAGGTTCGATTCCTGGTCTGGGAGGTTTCCACATGCCTTGGGGCAACTAAGCCAGTGCACCACAACTACTGAGCCCTGCACTCTCGAGCCTGCATTCTGCACCGAGAGAAGCCACCACAATGAGAAGCCTGTGCACTGCAGCTAGAGAGTACCGCCCCTCCCCCCCCCGCCAACTGTCCCACGCGCTACAACTAGAGAAAGAGAGTGTGCAGCAACAAAGACCCAGTGCAGCCAAAAAATAATTAATATTTTAAAAAGAAGAGCATTGTCCTATGCTTGCTTCAGATGTGGCCATCAAAGATAGGCCATCAAAATGAAATAGGACTTCCCAGAAGGTGAACTAAGAAACAACAGAGAAAAACTGGAAAAATGTTCATTCTAGTTGCAGAATCTGCATATAATACATGAATTTTCTCCAGAAAAGGGAAGAAGGTCTTCACAATGCCTGCCCAACAGAATTCTATTAGGGCCACAAGTGAAAATGTTAGTCACTCAATAGTGTCCCACGCTTTGTGACCCCATGGACTGTAGCCCACCAGGCTTCTCTGTATATGGACTCCTCCAGGCAAGAATACTGAAGTGGGTAGTCATTCCCATTTCCAGAGGATCTTCCCAACCCAGGGATCGAACCCAGGCCTGCTGCATTGCAGGCAGATTCTTTTCTGACTGAACCACCAGAAAAGGCCAATGTGGAACAGTAATGGTTTTACCTCTCTTATTTTTTATTTTTTCTAAATTGACTATGGTTTTAGTGTGTGTATGTGTGTGTGCTTTCCCAAAATCTGTTCCTCTATTCTATATTTGGGGGGGAAAAACATGAACATGAAAGTCACTCAGTTGTGTCCAACTCTTTGCAACCCCATGGACTGTCCATGGAATTCTCCAAGACAGGATACTAGAGTGGGTAGCCTTTTCCATCTCTAGATCTTCCCAACCCAGGGATCCGAACCCAGGTCTCCCACATTGCAGGCAGATTCTTTACCAGCTGAGCCACAAGGGAAGGCCGTATTTGGAGGAAAGTGGAGGCAAATAACTTGTCTTTTAGTTTGTGAATGTTTAAAGAAGGAGGATTTATGGATATCTTGGGCTTGGATGTGTTTACTCTTCATGGCTAAGTTACTTTGAATTCATTTCCTCAGAGATGTGCTATCTTTTTTGCCTAGAAAATTGAGCAAACATTGGTTAGTAATCATAAGAATGATCTGTGACAAAGAATACTTGTCACCAAAATTTGTATTGTCCTCTTCAACTTGGTATGCAGCTAGACTTGTTCCTCAGCCACATCAGCAGTTAGGTATGGACACATGACTGACTTCTACTTTGAATAATACTCGTGGAAGTGATGTGTATAGCTTTGAGGCTTGGCCCATAAAACCTCTCTGGCATATTCTCTTATGTTTTTTTATTGTGTCTAGTGACCCGGCCATTGGTAAATCACCAGTAGGATTTAGAAGTTACAGTTAGAGATGAGAAAAAATCTTTTATTCTGAGTTTCTGTATACTTGTCAGAGAAAAAGCCTCTCTATCTGTCTAGGATGTTATATGAGTAAGAGGAACTTCTAATATTTGTAAACATGAAAGATTTATGAACCGGAATTTTTAAGCACTTAAGAGTAATCTAATACCTATGTTCCTTGTTTTTCTTCTACAGAAAGATTCTGCAAAATATAAAGACAGAAAAAAAACTTTAAAAAATAAAAATAATAGGAATCAAATATAAAATCTCTATCTAATGATTA